>JACEEZ010001921.1:35000-38078 GCA_016584305.1 Chionoecetes opilio
GCCAGCCCCGTTGGTGGTCACCGATTTTCAGGAATAGATGGGAAGTGAGGGCGGGGGGGGGAGCAGCCCCGTTGCGGGGTGTCCCTAGGGGGCCCGGGGTCCTTTTCCCGTGGCGGGGTGTGAGACAGCCCACACTTTACGGCTCCCCCAAAAATGGGCTTCCTGTGTTTTATCCGCCCGAGTTAATTTAGGCCATAAAGGGGGGAGTAGTGTGGCGGAGAGTGTAGGATTTTAAATTGTTTTTAAATTTTAAAAAAGGAAGGGGTATGTTTTTTAAGTAAAATTTGTTTCCCCAAATTTGAATAGGGGAAAAATGTGTAAAAACGGGGTGTTTGGGTTTAAGGGAAATGTGGCGGAGAGTGTAAATTAAATAGTTTTTTTTTTTCCCCTGGGCGAGTAGGATGAAATAAGTTTATTAAGTAAGAAATTTTTGTGGTTAAAAGTGGGGCGTATCGTTAGGGGAAAATTTGATTGAAATTAAAAATTAAGGGGAAACTTGTTAAAAGGGGTTTCCCAGTTTGGGGAAATGAGACAGTAAAGGGAATTTAAAAATTTTTTAAATTTAAAAATATTTTTTAAACGCGTTGTCCCTTCAGGGTTTTCCCAAACCCGTCCTTAATTTTTCTTAAAAAACTTTTATTTTTGTTTCCCTTCATATATTTTTTTTCCCCCTTAATTTTTTTGGTGGGGAAAACGGGGGTAACCAGGAAAAGTAGGAACTTCCCCAAATTTTGGGGAACCTAAAATTTTGGGAACAAAGGTGAAAAGATGGTCATTTTGACCATACAAAATCCCCAGAAGTGCTTTTTAAAACTCCCCTTAAACCCCCGGGGGACAACAGCACATCGGCTATGCTGTGAATGACGTTGCCCCTGCAACGACGGGCAGGGACTCCACCACTCCCCTGAAAGAACACTAAACCTTCAACGGATAAATGTAGGAATTGGTTTCCCCATCTCGACCAAGACCAAACCATACCAAGACAAGGAAACGCCCCCCTGGACACACAAACACCCCAAAGTCAAAACGTAAGGGGGTAGGACGCATTATCTTGGCGTCATTGTTCCCCGTAAAAAAGGGTGAAGGCTGAACCCAACATGAAGGAAAATCGGGGCAAGGAATAGGAATTGGGGCGATGTCATGGAAGGGATGGGAGTTTCGGGCACCGGATCCTGAGCGCATACAAATCCTTGGACTCATTGTTGATTATTAGTCCTTTTTCTCCTACTTCCCCCACTACAAAAAGCGAAATCTTTTGAAAAAAAATACAGAAGAGCGCTGAGGACCATTGGGAGCCCCGAAATGGACCAGACTGAAAACATGAGGGGGGGGAACCAAAGACCTCATTGACACAAGATTAAAGTTATACGGCCAACTTCCTCTAAATCATAATCGAGCCGCCATCCCGATGACGTCCCAACTCAGCTTCACAAACCTTGAAAGGGCACCCAGGGGCAAAGGGGGTGGCTTAAAGACGGCGATAGAGACACTACAACCTCTGGGTCGCCTGGGAGGCCATAAATACTGCCCCATTCCTCTGGGCGTAAGCCACCCCCTGGGGGGCCACCCCCTCATCCAACATTTTTTGGGCCCCCGCGGCGAAAGAAAAAGGACTGCCTACCCTGGAACTGAACGGGGAAGGTTGCAAAACAACAAGGGGTCAGGGGGCCCACGCAGCAGTGTACTACACCGGCGGATCTACAGATCCTGCCCAAGGACGGTAGGGGGCCACTTTGGTGCAAAATGGGGGGGGCGAGGATCCTTCCCACAGCCCTGCGCGAACCTGGGGTTTCTCATCCCCCGCAAAATGAACTGACCCCTATCATGGCTCTGGATCACCCCACACCCCCCACACCTCAACCCCTCTCGTCACGGGCTCCATGACGCCATACCCCATAACAAGCAGGACACGGATACCCCCTGACCACGCCTTCGTGCGGCGTCAAACCTTCCAAAAATGGGGGAGCGTTACTATAATGGGGCGCCCCCCCCCCTTGGGGATCACACAATAGGAAACAACCCCTGGCCGCGGCACCCTGAAGAAAGTGCTGTCGTTATTCCCAGGCCCCCGACAGTGAGGGGCCTGTGAGGCCCGGGCGGAAGCACAGGACGGAGGGGGCCCAAAAAGGAGGTGGGCCCCGAGCAAGTGCCCGGGGGTACCCGTGTGGCCGTGGGTTCCTGCTCCCCACAACGTCCCCTAAACGGTTTGGCGAGGTGGGAATCCAGGATCAACTTGGTACCCTTATGGGGGAAAATTTGGGATCAACACGCCGGAGGGGGGTCGCTGTAGGGGTGTGCCTACTGAGGATGGGCACACACTTGCTCACACCTTCGTGACTGTGGCTGCGTCACCCGCCAAAAACAACAGTGTTCTGTCCCACACCCCCCTTGCTAACTTGCAAAATTTACTTCATTAGTCTTTCCCCCACAAAAACCCAAACTGCACATCCAGAATTCTGTCCATTAGATGAAATTAATCTAAGGAAGAAAAAAAAAAACAAAAAAAAATTTTAAGCTTACTAAAACAACAAAAATTTTTTCCAGTATTAATGTACTTTTTCTATCTCAGCTAAAATTTTGATCCGAATAAGACTTACTCGAAACAGTCTTTTTTTTTTTTACAAAGTTAACTCAATTGTGAAAAAAAAAGTATTAATCGAATCTCTCCTCTTCTTTTTCTCTCTTCCCCCCCCCCCTTTATGGTTCACCCCCCGCAGATCTCAGTGTCCCCACATAAAAACTCCCCCCACTCTCTTTAAACAGATTTCTTGAGTCAGCCCTTTTTTCCCCCTTTCCACACAAACACCCCGCGTCAGTTCGGGCAGCTCCTCCTTGATCCTCGACCTCGTTTTTTTTTCGACTATTTAGATCAGTATTTTCCACCCAACCTGATAGGGAAAGAAAAAATAGGGAAAAGGGGAAAAAACTATCAAATTTCAAAAAAAAGAAATCTTGGGCTAACCTAACTTATCCCTTAAAAATTTTTTTAAAACCACGGTACCATCAAGCGTTAAGGTGAAAATGCGAAAAGGAGGTGCATAAATCAAAAATGTCATAAGGATACAACAAAATGTGACC
>JACEEZ010001922.1:0-10000 GCA_016584305.1 Chionoecetes opilio
TTTCGTATTTTTTTTTTTTGCGATATGGCATATACTTGCATCCTATTAGACAGCAAAAAAGCTGTGCCTTGGCAGAGAGCTTAGCACCCATTTCCGACTATTTGATCATGATAATGTCTGTGCAGCGCCTGGGAAAGGGGGCGGGTGAGAGGGCGCGGTGTGAAGCACATTGTCTAACCGCGCTCCTCTCACCCGCCACTGCCAGGCGCTGCACAGACATTATCATGGTCAAATAGGTCAGAAATGGGTGCTGAGCTCTCTGCAAAGGCACAGTTTTCTTGCTGTATCCATGAAGGATGCAAGTATATGCCACATCGCAAAAAAAAAATATCAGAAACCCCCAAAATCCCCCAAGTACTACATTTTCTCCGAGTCTCCGTGCATCTGTATCAGGCAGGCTGGGAGGTTACTCGTGTGACGTCGCCAGCAAGTTTTCTCGCCCGGCTGGAATGGGGCTGTTTTTTTCCCCCGCGCTTTTTACAAAATCATTTTTTTAGGGAAATAAGGCTTTGGAAATGAATAATTTTTTGTGGATTAGGTATTTTGAATGAACATTCAACATAATTATGCAAAGATAAAATGGGTCTGGACGATTACTTTAATATTTTCAAAAGAGGAGTGACAAGACACTTCCCGAACTAAATTGGCCCACCCCCCTTTCTTTATTCTCCTACTGTCATCTTTATAGGGATTGGCAACTAAGCGGTCTTTTTGTTACCTCTTTTTTTTGCCCTTGGCCAGTCCTTTGTGATGTAAAAAACAAAAATGTGCGTGTGTGTGTGTTTGTATGTGTGTGTGTGTGTGTGTGTGTGTGTGTGTATGTATGTGTGTGTGTGTGTGTGTTTAGGAACAATTACGTAGAGCGTGAAAATAGTGGGTGTTTTGTGTCCTGTAAGTGAGTGATGAGGTAAGTTTGTGTGTGTGTGTGTGCGCGCGCGCGCGCGCGCGCGTGTGTGTGGTGTGTGTGTGTGTGTGTGTGTGTGTGTGTTGTGTGTCTATGTGAGCAACAGGGATGACAAGGGTAACGTGTGTAGTCCAGGTTTGTTATTTACGATATGAACACACGAAGGGATGCTCCTGAACGCGCTGTACATATGACCTTGAGCTCTGGTTATGCACGCCAAGTCTGTGATGTTGTTGTAGTTAAGCTTTATGTGTTTCTTTATGTTTTGTAATACACTAAAGACCAGAGCTAAAAGGGGAGAAAAAAGTTAGGGGTGTATTACGTCTGCATATCGTAGTGTCTTAAGCTAGAATAAAAACATTGTAATTCACTAAAGACCACAGCTAAAAAGAGGACAAAGAAAAGTTAGTGTTATATTCTGCATAACCTAGTGCCTTAATCTAGAATACAAACCTACTACATTTTCGTTGAACTAATAGTAATGTTTCTTAGTTTCTTTACATAATAAACAGTGGGAACAAAATGAGGCCAACCCATATCGAGCCTGCACTGAACTATTATTCTTGTATAAAAATAACAAAACGAGTTCAATGCCAGTTTAAGGAACGATACTAACGATACTACAAAGAAAAGCTTTTAGAAAGAACGAAATATTTTCCTCTAATAAGCCTCTTTTAAGTGATTGAAGGACAACGACCACGCTAGAGGCACCCCTGACGCGGATAAGAGTGAGGGGAAGAAGGGGAGGCAGAGGGGAAAGAGGAAAGAGAAGAGGGGAAGAAAGGGAGGCAGAAAAAAGGAGGGAAAAAAATGGTGGGAGAGAGAGGAAGGGGAATAAAGAAAGGCAGAGGGGAAAGTGTGGGTAGATGATTCTGAGGCGGAAGATGGCGGTGAGAAGGGAAAGAGAGGGATATAAATATGAAAGGGAGTTAACGTATTGAGAGAGAAACATAATATGGAGAAAGTCAGAAATAAGGAGAGAGGTAGGAAAGAAACAGAATAGGGAGAAAAACAAAACAGGATGAGAAGGTAGAGAAAGCGATAGAGAGAAAACAGAATAGGCAGAAGGGTAGAGAGGAACATAATAGGGAGAAAATGAAACAGGGGAGAGGGTAGAGAGAAACAGAATGGAGAGAAAAACTGAACAGGGAGAAAAGGTAGAGAGGGAAAAAAATAGGGAGATAAACAGAATAGAGAGAGAGGGTAGATAGAGGGAAACTGAATAATGAGAAATGGAAGGCACAAGTGGAGGAGAGGAAAAATGTATTAACCTGAGGCGTAAGTGGGAGAAAAGAAGAGGTGGAGGAGGATTACATACATAGGATTACATAGGATTAACAGACAGCAGGAGACCTATTGGTCCTTAACTAGGGTATCTGTTGTACTACATACTACTAACTATCAACTACATGTAAGAGGACAGTTGGAAAAGGATGTCATGTCCCTAAAAAAGATAGGAACATGGAAGTTTCGTAGTGAAGAATGATAGGATATGAAATATGCTAACTACAACTACCACTAACACTAATCGATCCGGGGGACTATAATATGAATTCGCAGGGCAATATCAAAACCCATTTATTTTACGGTACGCGTCAAGTCTGTTTTTAAATGAAGTTATTTTGCTAGCTTCAACAACATTTGCTGGTAATTTGTTCCATCGATCAACAACTCTAACATTGAAATAATTTTTACGGAGATCTGTGCTGCAACGTTGACCATTCAGTTTTAGACCGTCGTTTCTTGTTGTCACGTGAGAAGAAGGCTCGAATAGGTTCTCTTAATTAATGGCATCAAATTCTTTAACCATCTTAAAGGTTTCTATCAAGTCCCCACGGAGTCTACAATCCTTTAAGGAAAACATATTAAGTTTCCGCAGTCTCTCTTCATAAGATGAATTTCGCAGAGATAGAATTAGTTTGGTTGCTCTTCTTTGAACTGATTCCAATTTGGCTTGATCTTTTACGAAACAAGGCGACCAGAATTGAACGGCATATTCTAAGTGTGGCCTAACCAAATATGTGTATAATCGTGTCATTACTTTCGGAGTTTTATGTTCAAAGTTGCGTTTGAGGAAGCCCAACATCATATTCGCCTTTTTACTGGCAGCCAGGCAATGCGTACTGGTTTTACGATCATTACTAATGATGACACCTAAATCCTTTTCCTGCTGTACTTCAGTTAACGAGGAGGAGGAGGAGGAGTGTGGAAGGAAGGAGGAGGAGGAGGAGTGTATACGTGTGGGAGAGAAGAGGGAGTAGTGGGAGTAGTCAGAGAGGCGGCAGTGGTTATGTAATCAATGGAGGCGTGTTATGTACAGTATATTGAAGGGAAAGTTTCGTATACCTTTATATATGTACGTATTATTACTTCAATTCAATTTTTTTACTAAGTCAGTCAACACTCATGATATCTTTCGATCCATCGCATTGCTTCTCGCTGCTCTGTGTTTAATTCACCTTTTTTGCTATCTTTTTTTATATTCCTCTCTTCCATTACAACACCAAAGGCACGCGAGTAATACCTATGCATGTGTGTGTGTGTGTGTGTGTGTGTGTGTGTATGTGTATGTGTATGTGTGTGTGTGTGTGTGTGTCTGTGTCTGTGTCTGTGTCTGTGTCTGTGTGTGTGTGTGTGTATGTGTGTGTGTGTGTGTGTGTCATGTGAGCCACGTTATTTCCTGTTTTGCTCCTCCCGTCCCCTCACTTCCCCTCGCAACCAGAAGTATGGAGCGACAAAATTGCTGACAGCCCAGATGAATTAGGCGCACTGACACACGCATAAAAATTCGTGCAAAATTCCTAGTCATCAGCTCAGCCCGTGCCCGAGTTGGCGGCTCAGGCGAGTTATGAATCACTAATGGACAGACATAACTGGTCCTCTCCCTCGCGTGCCTTGCCTCCCCTTCTCTCCTCCTCTCCTTCCCTTCCCTCCTCCTCCTCTCCTTCCCTTCCCTCCTCCTCTCCTTCCTTTCCCTCCTCCTCTCCTTCCCTTCCCTCCTCCTCTCCTTCCTTTCCCTCCTCCTCTCCTTCCCTTCCCTCCTCCTCTTCTCCTTCCCTTCCCTCCTCCTCTCCTTCCCTTCCCTCCTCCTTTCCTTCCCTTCCCTCCTCCTCTCCTTCCCTTCCCTCCTCCTCCTCCTCCTCTCCTTCCCTTCCCTCTCCTTCTCTCCTTCCCTTCCCTCCTCCTCCTCTCCTTCCCTTCCCTCCTCCTTTCCTTCCTTTCCCTCCTCCTCCTCTCCATCACATGGAGAGGAGGAGGATTCACATCTCTGGAATCACATGCAGGATATCGAAATTTGCTGATGACACGAAAATCACAAACATAGCCTCTACAGAATCTCAGCGCCAACTCATACAAAACGACTTAAACACGCTAACAGAATGGTCAAAAACATGGCAAATTAATTTCAACCTACACAAATGTCATGTATTACATATCGGTAATAACAACCCTCATAAAAGTTGTTACGTGATGAACGATTTCCAACTAACAAGTGTTGATAAAGAAAAAGATTTAGGCGTTATAATCTCGAAAGATCTCAAACCGAATAACCAAATTATAGAGGTAGTAAAAACTGCAAATAAATTGGTTGGCTTTATTGGACGAACTTTCAGTTTCAAATCTGAAAAAGTTATACTCACTCTTTTTAACTCGCTTGTTCGCCCTCATCTAGAATACTGTGTGCAGTTCTGGTCACCTTATTATAAAAAGGACATAGATATACTAGAAAAAATACAGCGCAGAGTAACCAAAATGATACCTAGATTGCGTAATAAATCGTACGAAAATCGGCTCAAAGAACTTAACTTATTCCCACTAACAAAACGAAGGATAAGAGGTGACCTCATCGAAGTCTTTAAAATCTTCAATGGATTTACGAAGTAGTCCCAGAAAATTTTTCACGCTAGACCTCAAGCTCAACTAGAAAAACGGTTTTAAAAATAAGCAGGAACGGTTTGTAACGCCCGAAGCAAAATACTTCTTCAAAAAACCGTTTTGTAAACGTATGGATGGGCTCCCGTCAGACGTAGTAAACTAAAAACAATAGAATCTTTTAAAAATCGCCTCGATAATATTTCATATCAAATCCCCGTTGTCCTGTTTCTCGGAATAATACATTTATCTCGCGGGCCTCTGTACTATTTCCTTTGCGTAAAATTATTGCAGTGGGCCTACAAAACCCCCTCCCACACGTCTCAGACAGCCCCGAGAAAAGGGTCATACTACAACTTTTGACCTGGCGGGCGTGGTCAGTAAGGGCCTGTCTTTGTGACCACCATCGGGTTTATATCCCAGGTCACTGCTGCAGGGGCTTTGAAGGCACGGCTCCTATTGGGAAAGTGCACTACCGCAGTGGATTGAAACGGAGCTGGGGCCTGATTTACTGTGCCCCCAAGAAAACGCCAGGCAAGGCTGCCGACCACCCCGAAAATTCCACACTGAGCCCACACCAACACTACATTAGACCTCATAACACACACAGATAGCCCCGAGTTAACGGTTACCACTACTACCTCGACCTGTGCGGGCGGGGGTTCATTTGGGGCCTAAATTAGTGACCCCCATCGGGATTTAAAGGACCGGGGGGCATGCTGCAGGGGCTTGAAATGTACGGCGTCCCCACATGGGGGAAAATACACAAACCGGTGGATTGAACGGAGCTGGGGGGATTGACTGCTGCCTCCCCGAAAACCCAGGCAAGGCTGCCGCACCCCCTTTAAACCCCCACCTGTTTCACACCATTACAAAAAACACATAAAAATGACCTATCTATCAAGCACAAACCACCCCCACAAACTATGTATTAGCCCTAGATTACAGCTTTCACTTTCCTCACAAATTCCTGCAGTTTTTCTATATTGCATGGTACCACTCTTTTTCCCGGGCCCGCTTTGGGGGAGGGATGGTGGTGGGGAGGAGCCCTTTTACTTCCTATCCCTTTCTCTCATTATCTATTGTGTAGGTAGTTAAAGCAAACGCCTTTTTAAAAGGGTATCGGGGTTTTTGGTTTGGGGCCTTTGTATTTTTTTGGGGGGGGAAACCCCTTCCCCCCCCCTTTTTTTTAAAAACCCCCTTTTTTCCCCCCTTTCCACTTTTCCCCCCTTTTCCCTTCCCCCCCACCCTTCCCTTCCCCTTTTTCCCCCTTCCTTTTCCTTTCCCCCCCTTCCCCCTCTTTTCCCCCCTTTTTTTTCCCCTCTTTTCCCTTTTCCCGCCATTTTCCTTTTTTAGTTTTTCACACTTTTTCCAGTTTTGTTGGTTTGAAAATATGGCGGGGAAAAAAAGAAGTGTAATTTTTTGTGTCTGTTAATTTCAATTTAAAACGAGTATTTTCCTAATTTACTGGTATTTAAAGCTAATTAATGTAAGGAAAAAATTATGTAAGGTGTTATTTTTAATCCTTACCCGCATTTGGTGACAGGAAGGGTTTGGGGTGTTTTGTGTGGGTGTTGTGTGTAAATAAATAGATAGAATAGAATAGAATAATTTATTTGCTCAGACTTTTTAAAAAAGTATGGAGCCAGCTCCTGTGTAATATATATCCCATTCAAAAACCAAAAAAAATTCTAAACCCTTTAATAAAAGCATTTACAAATTGTGCTAAATTTGTTAACATTTTTACTTTTTTGTTCGCATCAGCATTGAAAAATTTAGAGTGATTTTGGGGTAACCTTTAATTTTGGGAGTTCTGGTTCTTAAATAAATAATTTCTCATCTTAACTTGCCGAAAAAATTTCGTCTCCTAGTTTCCGTCTTTACATGGTAAATAACGCTCTTCCCTGTTATTTGACTATGTCTTCCAGAAATAAATGGCAATGTTATTTCCTGTGCGGATTTAGTTTAGAAGATAGGTAGTTTTTTATTTAGTTGGCTAAATACTCTTCAATCCCAAAAAACTTCTTTAACATCATATAACTACTGAAAAATGCCTCTGCTTGTTACATTCTATCCCAAATTTGTTTCCATATATCTTTTAATTTCTGTTCCCCCTTTCCAAAAACCTTTTTGGGGGGTTTTTAAATAGTTTGCGTCACCCCACGGGAAACCACACTAAAACATTTTCCCTTTTATACTTTGCCATGGCGATATTAAACACCACTTTGTGTAGCTGCAATAAACGTTTACTTTACTAACTTAATTTTGTTTGTTTTCCCATATCCTTTTGCCCCAAAATGAATCATCCTACCTTTAGAAATTTCAAGTGGATAACCCCTATTCTCCCATATACATATGGGTGCTAGAATCTGTGTACATACAAATTTGTTTCAAAATTTCATTTGTAATAGTTCTACCCCGAATGAATTATCACCCCAGACTTCACAACCTTTTTAAAAGGGGTACCCCCCAAAGGTTAAACAATTAAATTTTGAATGAAAACGGGCAAGTCTTTTTGCGTAGGTGCCAATTAGCGGTAAAAAGGCCCTCGTTGCTTGTTCCTTTAACCCAACCCCCCCTTTCCCTAAACCTCCCTTTATAATTAAACAATATACCTAAGTTTTACTCGCTAACTACCTTAATTCCTACCCCCAAATTTGAAATTTGAATTTTACTTGTTTGTATTGACCCCGGCTCAACACAAAATTTTAGTCTTACTACCAAAACTTTTAATTTTCCACGGAAAAAATAACTAAAGGCTTTAGTCCCCTTTTTCATGTTTGCCTCACTACAAAATAGAAAACCACTGTATCGCCCCTGCATAATCAACACAAAAAAATTTAAAAAAACATTCAGAAATCATTACGAAAACTAAAAAAGTTCCCTTTAAAATTAAAAAAGCTTTTTTTTGTAAATATTAAAATAAAAAGCAAAGAGCAGGCGATAGGTTTTTCCCCCGTTCAACCCTTTAACGTAAATGTTCAGACAGTTGTTGTCCAGCATTTCCAAGAATTAAAATTTTTTTCATCTATAAAACCTTCAACAATTTTCCGTTAAATACCATCCAACAATTTTATACCATAAACCTTCTCTCCCCACCATACAAATGCCTTTTTTTAGTTAAAAAACAAACAAAAACAATTTTTCCTTCTTCCCCTTAAAAATCAAAACACATTTTTGCAAAAACATGGGTCCCGGGGAAATAGTCGCCAAAAACCTGCCTGGTTTAAATTTAATTTATGATTTGCCTCAGAATATGTTTAAGGTCACGTTTAGAAAAAGGATTAAATAATTTTTTCCCAAACAGCTTAACAAAATAATTCCCCCTTTTTTTCGTGTCGTTAGCGTCTCCCTTTTCTTTATAACGGCATTATTACCCCCTCGCCCCCCTCTGATGGAAAAAAACCCTACCCAAAACTTTTTGAATAATTTGACGTATAAGGGACACAGAATTTTTGCGTGCATTTAAGTTTCATTAAAATTTTATTTTTCAAAACCCGGGGGATTTTTATTTTTTTAGCTTACTTTGCATTTTTTATCTCACAGAAGTGATGGGATATTCAAAAAAGGCGAGTTGTTTTTCACCTATTTCTAGTTTAAAGTCCCCGTTATTTTAGTCGTCATCATCGGTAAATACAATCTAAAAAGGTCGTAAAAATTTGTCAAGTATAATTTGTCTTTTGTTATTTGTCCCTTTTAAAATTTCAATATAAATTTTGGGTTTTGTGGTTGGTTTTGTTGTGTGGTGTGGTGTGTGTTTTGGGGGATGTGTGTGTGTGTGTGTGTGTTTTTCCCGCAAAATACAAGTCATATTTTTTTGTGTCAGTAACATGTAACGTCATCCAGATATTTAGATTAACAAACTTCATTTTTCTATCCTTCCCTTTCTCTCTATTACCTATTCTTTCTTTTCCTTCCTCCCAATCTCCCATCCTTTTCCTTCCCATCCGATCTATTTTCCTCCTTTTTCCTTCGAATGCGTTTCCTTCCCTTATTCAATTTCACTTTATATCTCTTCAATTTTCTATTCTATTCCCTTCCCTTTCCTCCTGTTTTCCCCTCATCATTTCTCTCTCTCCTGTCCTTGTTTTGCTCTACCTTGTTTTAAATATTCTCTCTCTTCTCTCTCTCTCTTCTCCTTTTCTCTTCTCCCCTCTCCCCTCTCTCTCTCTCTCCTTTCTCTCTCTCTCTCTCTCTCTCTCCTCTCCCCTCTCTCTTTTCGCCTCTCTCGCTCTCCGCTCTCGCTCTCT
Source organism: Chionoecetes opilio (assembly GCA_016584305.1). Lineage (NCBI taxonomy): Eukaryota > Metazoa > Arthropoda > Malacostraca > Decapoda > Majidae > Chionoecetes > Chionoecetes opilio. Next base: position 9,028 of record JACEEZ010001922.1, read on the forward strand.
CGCTCTCGCTCTCTCGCTCTCGCTCTCTCGCTCTCGCTCTCTCGCTCTCCCTCTCGTCTCGCTCTCTCGCCCCTCGCTCTCTCGCTCTCGCTCTTCGCTCTCTCGCCCCTCGCTCTCGCTCCCCGCTCTCGCTCTCGCCTCTCGCTCTCTCCCTTTTCGCTCTCTCCTCTCTCTCTCTCTCTCCCCCCTCTCTCTCTCTCTCTCTCTCTCCTCTCTCTCTCTCTCTTCTCTCTTCCTCCCCTCACTCTTATGACACACAACACACACACACACACACACACACACACACACACACACACACACCACACAAACCCACACACAGCACACCACAACACACACACACACACACACACACACACACACACACACACACACACACACACATTATAGCGGCGCAAAAACCACACATGAACGCCCTTGCTCCAACAACACCTGCGTCAATTCAACACCTGTGCCGCCGAAGTGCTACCTCCAACCTCCCTCCCCTCCTCCCTCCCCCCTCCTCCTTCCCTCCATCCCTCTCTTTAATAACAGCGGCCACACCTGAAGGAGGACGATAAGTTGGGAGAAAAAAATGTATCAAGAAAAATAGTTAATAGAGAAAAAAAATCTGGTTTGTTTAGATTGTTTTGGTTTGGTGAGATTATATTTTTAGGTGATTCTGTTACCTTACTCATCCCTTTATAGATTTTTGTTTCCTTGTTATTGTTTTGGTTAGGTTAGATTTTTAGGCTATTCTTTTACCTTACTCCCTATTTGTATTTTTCTTTCTTAGATATTGTTTTGGTTAGGTTAGATTTTTAGGCTATTCTTTTACCTCTATCTCTTATATACTTTTGTTTCTTTGTTACTTTATTAGTAATTAAGTTTTAGGAGAATGACTTTAGCACACCCAGCACACATACACCTCATTGAATCTCGTCACGTGCCTTCATTATAACCTTCTAACTACACTACAATAAACTAAAATACA
>JACEEZ010001922.1:15000-17500 GCA_016584305.1 Chionoecetes opilio
TAAACTATATGTCGACAGAAACTAGAGCTGTTAAAGACATTAGGAAAAACTAAGTCAATCGTATCAGACCCATTGTATGCTGTTCCAAAGAGTGAGAAAATATAAACTTTGAAACGCAAGAAGTGTAATATAGTAAGATAAGTCGAGAGAGTTAAAGTGGCCCATCGCTCTGCAGTTAGACTATTAAAGGGGACATTATATAGGTCTTTCTATCTCCCTTCAGGACTGGACATCTCAAACGAGGAGGTGATTGTTGTAGGTCTTCCCGATTGGTTGTTTAGGGTGCGATGGGATGAGGTGTGCCTAGCAGATGATGGGTTCACAACACAAACTTAATGTTCATTGTTTTCTGTAACATAAAACCTCGTCCGTTCGTTGTTTGCCGTTGAAGTACTCATTGACTGCAAGGAAATATAAGTTTAGGGAATTAAATGTAACAACACCGGCAATGGGACTGAACCCTAGAACTCTACCACCGATGCTTAGCAGCCTATAAATGGCTGATGAGGATAATAGTGATGTGAAATTATGCACAAAAATATTAGAGAACATAAAAGTGGATGGAATTCTGGAAGGGAGGGATGCATCATAGTTATAGGTAGAGGGATTAATATATTAGATAGGTAAAGTAATCCATAAATGATAGACAAGATAAATGCGTTGATTGATGAAACGATAACTCAATTGATTAATAAACTGGTAGGTATGCAGAAGACTTAAAAAACTTTCGTATTAAGATAGTATTAATGTCATGATACCAAACCAATAGAGAAGGCTATTTAAGGAACCAGGAATAACTTCAGAAAAAGGAAGAATAAAACGGCAAACGCATCAAGACCGAAATAGTAACAGGATATAAAGGTCCCTCATTCCAGAAGCCTCCCGCCTCTCTGCCTCAGCTGCCCTCCTTCAAAGACCCGGAGACTGAATACTGAATGCGACGTTTACTCTGTTGATAAGTAAAGAGGCACTTACTTTCTGTCTGTCCCTCTTTCCGTCCCTTCCTTTACCTATTTCAGTGACTTTCTCAGTGTCTTCTTTTGTCTTCCTTTATTTCAGTGTCTTTCTCAGTGTCTTTTCTTTTGTCTTCCTATATTTCAGTGTCTTTCTCAGTGTCTTTTCTTTTGTCTTCCTATATTTCAGTGTCTTTCTCAGTGTTTTCTTTTGTCTTCCTTTATTACAGTGTCTCAGTCTTTCTTATCGTACTTTCTTTAGCCCATTACACCACTTTTATCAGTTCTCACAAGACTTATTCCTCCACACTCCTATCTCTCCTTCGCTCTCATTTCGCCATCCTCTCACAAAAGTTCGAAAAGCTGCAAGGGAGAGTGGTCGTGGAAGCCATTCATTGTATTGATTTTTGCTCATTGAATAGAAGTATGATGGGGGTTTTTCTATGATATTTCTGCGTTCCTCCTTGCTCACTTTATGCTTTCAAATCCAAGCTCAAATAAGCGCAGCATTTTCACCTGAGAGTCATGGCCTTGCGTCACCTCAAGCCCTGCCACACCACATCGTCTTGGGAAATATACATCCTTCCACTCTCACTCATTCTAGCTGCATAAATCTCTCTCTCTCTCTCTCTCCTCCTCTCTCTTCTCTCTCCCTCTCTCTCTCTCTCTCTCTTCTCCTCTCTCTCTCTCTCTTCTCTCTCTCTCTCTCCTCTCTCTCTCTCCTCTCTCTCTCTCTCTCTCTCTCTCTCTCTCTCTCTCTCTCTCTCTCTCTCTCTCGTCTCTTTTTTTTCTCTCTCTCTCTCTCTCTCTCTCTCTCTCTCTCTCTCCTCTCTCTCTTCTCTCTCTCTCTCTCTCTCTCTCTCTCTCTCTCTCTCTCTCTCTCTCTCTCTCTCTCTCTCTCTCTCTCTCTCTCTCTCTCTCTCTCTCTCTCTCTCTCTCTCTCTCTCTCTCTCTCCTTAAAAGTTTTTGCCTGATAACCAAACTTTAAATGGTTGGTTAAATGGTAAATGTAGCTACATATATATATATATATATATATATATATATATATATATATATATATATATATATATGAACTACTACTACTACTACCACTACTTTTTTTTTTTTTTTTTTTTTTTTTTTTTTTACATCTGTGCCTATAGCGCCTGTAGGCAGTGGTGACCCAGGGTTCGGATGGTAGGCTCTGGAGGTTCACTTGAGGGCTGTGATGGTTGGTCCTCGCCCGTGGTGGCGCAGGCAGGATTTTTATAGTGACTCCTCTGATTAGAGGCTCATGCCGCCCCCCTGTGTCCTCCGATGCACTCGCAATCGTAGGTAGAGTTAATGGGCAGGGCATGTGGGTGTTCTTAGGCCACTCGACGGTACAGAAAGGTTTTGGTTTTCGTCGGGGATCGAACTCGGGTCACCGAGAACGGGCCAGTCGGAGACGCTAACCACTCTGCTACCGCCTCCCCATACTACTACTACTACATACTACTTCTACTCCCACATGTTACTATTACTTGTACCTACTGCTGTGTATACTATTAACACTACACATACCG
>JACEEZ010001922.1:22500-27500 GCA_016584305.1 Chionoecetes opilio
GGACAACTTTTTTTTCTGTTTACAGACGTGTGGTGGCGTTAATACTTACATTTCTACATCCATGATTTCAGGAAAGTTAGAAGGGGCTATCTGGAGAGTCTGTGTCATTTTGTGTCTTCATCTGTGTCATAGTATGGCTATAAATGAACCAAGTACAAAAAAATCTTTAAAGTGGCTACCAACAGTAGAGTCGCCATCTAGTGTTTATTTACTGAGTGTCGTACCGCTGTCGTCGTCGCCCGAAAAAAAAACGCGTAACGAAATTTGAAACCGTCTATACTTGCAGATACAAAGCATGAAACAACGCTGAAACAGGGTAGATTATACAGTCATGATATAAACTACTGTGTATTATCTTCAGTGGCACATAAAAATCAGTAGTGATGCTATAATTCGTAATATACGGCGCCTGGCGACATCACTGCAGGTGGCGACTTTACTGTTATCTACGGTAATACGCACGCAGTTCACATTTAAAGTTAGGACGTATACATAATCGTAACATCACATTGACAAAGGCTTATTGTAGGAAGCATAAAAGAAACAGGTGCTCTGATTTTACCTGTGACTAGGTATTTTTCATCCGTAGAATCAAATCACCGATAATACGCCACAACATAAATATTTATTTTACGTGGGAATCGGCTAAGCTTTTATGTAAGGCCTATATAACCATAACAGGATCTAGCGGAGACTATTAAATTTTATGTTATCGCTTTGAACTGTAATGCTTTGTAAAGGTAGGCAGTTTATCATTACTACACCATACCTTTACTCTATGGACTTTAGGCTTACATACTATTCCCCTTGTTTCTTGTTACTCCAAACCACATATTGACTTAAGGCTGACACAAAGGCCGTATTACGTATACCAACTAGGTCCAACTACGTTACATTACCAACTACGTATTTTCGATCGAAGACCTTTTCAGAAACATGACGCACATTTATCCTGGCGTGACGCACCTGCTGACGTCAATATGTCACCATTAAATCGCTATCTAACACCTAAACGCACTGAGGAAGTTAGTGTTCTAGTAGTGTACACCTGTTGCATATCTAGACGTTGATTAGGTTTTATGTATTATTTATATATTTAAATTTTTGTGTGTGTATCTTTATATATGCATTTAGTTTGTATGTGTGCGTGTGTTGGCTTGCATATATACATAAATGTACCGTGATAGCGTGACTAGTGTGGCTGAATTGAACAAAAAGAGATAAAAGGACACATGGGTTTTTTTTTTAACAGTCATGACTAACACGACACTTCATCACTTCCATTACCACCACCACTTACTACTACTACTACTACTACTACTACTACTACTACTACTACTACTACTACTACTACTACTACTACTACTACTACTACTACTACTCTACTACTACTACTACTACTACTACTACTACTACTACTACTACTACTACTACTACTACTACTACTACTACTACTACTACTACTACTACTACTACTACCTCCACCATAAATACTAATCATAATGTGTACATGTAACACAGCATAGTAGCAACACTAAAATATAATTGATAAACACACACACACACACACACACACACCACACACACACACCACACACACACACACCACCACCCACCACCACCCACCCACCCACCCACCCACCCACCCACCCACCCACCCACCACCCACCCACCACCCACCCACCCACCCACACCCACCCACCCACCCACCACCCACCCACCCACCCACCCACCCACCCACCCACCACCCACCCACCCACCCACCCACCCACCCACCCACACCCACCCACCCACACCACACCCACCCACACCCACACCCACCCACACCCACCCACCACCCACACCCACCCACCCCACACCCACCCACCCACCCACCCACCCACCACCCACCCACACCCACCCACCCACCCACCCACCCACCACCACCCACCCACCACCCACCCACCCACCCACCACACCCACACACCCACACCACCACACACACACACACACCACCACACACACACACACACACACACACACACACACACACCACACACACAACCCACACACCAACACACACACACACACCACACACACACACACACACACACAAAAAGACTCCCATTTGACAGATTCTACTTTCTAGATATCACCTCAAAAACTTCAAAATTTCAAAGCGATATAAAACTCAGTCCATTTATAGAGCACTCAATCTCACCTTGCCTGACACGGCTAATCACCAAAGCCCTGGACAAGTGAGACAAAGAGTACAGGTTAGGATGAGGAAGATGTGTAATCGGATTAATGTTAGAGAGAGAGAGAGAAGAGAGAAGAAGAGAGAGAGAGAGGAGAGAGAGAGTGTAGTATCGTTAGTTAGATAGAGAGAAGAGATATAGAGAGAGAAAGCAGTAGATAGAATAGATATAACATAATTGCAGCTTCTATTTTGCCAGCTTTCCCTTTCTATGTATACTATTCAACATTACATCACATTACCTTCCAAAGCCTCGTTTATATCCCACCCTACATTATCTTAATCTTTCTTCACTTTTATTGCAGCTTCCCACATATTTTTCATCTTCACTTCCTCCTATCCTCCTCCTACCTTGCTCCTCTCCCCCCTCCTCCCACAGCTCCTCCTCAACTCCCTTCTTTCTTCTCCTCTCCTCCTCTCCTTCCTCCTCCTCCCTTCCTCCTCCTCCTCCATGCCTACCTCTCCTCCCTTCCTCCCTTCCCACCTTTCCACCTTCCTTTCAACTCATGCCTCCTTGCCGTCCTCTTCTGTGCCTCCCTCAACCCGCACCCTCCCCCCCCTCCTCCTCTCTCCTCCTTCTCTCTCCTCTCCTCTCCTCTTCCCTCTCCTTCGCCCCGCCTCCTTCCTCTCTCTCTCTCCTCCTCCCCGTCGCCTACCTCTCTCTCCTCTCGCTCTCTCTCCTCACCTCCACCTCTCATCATGCCTCATTATGCCTCTCTCTCTGTCTCGTCCTCTCTCAACATCTCCGTCATCCTCCCCCCCTCTCTCTCTCTCTCTCTCTCTCTTCTCTCTTCTCTCTCTCTCTCTCCTCTCTCTCTCTCTCTCTCTCTCTCTCTCTCTCTCCTCTCTCTCTCTCTCTCTCTCTCTCTCTCTCTCCTCTCTCTCTCTCTCTCTCGTTCTCGATCGTGGATGCCCCTGAGAATAATTTCATACCTCATACTTTTTCAGTTTTTTCTTCATCCGTCTTTTATTGTATTTCATGTACATATTTTTCGTATGAAGAAGAAATGTTCCGTTGTCTTGTCTTTTATTAAGTTTTCTTCTATTCTATTTTGTTATTCTGGTTTTGTTGTTCTATATTTGTATTTTTCTGCATTAAATTTATCTATTTTATCACTCGCCTTCTCTCTTTTATATCCACGTAACGAGCTTTCCTCTTCCTTTACAAGATGGGAGAGGGGAAAAGGAGAGAGAATTCCTCCCACATACCTCCACGGTCCATCAGGCGAAGAGGGGAGAGGGAGGAGGAGGAGGAAGGAGGAGGGAAGAGGTGGTGGTGGTGATGAAGGAAGGAGGACGTAGGAGGGAAGAGGAGAAAAGTGAAGGTGATGGTGAGGGTGTATGAAGGAAAGGAGGAAAAGAAAGAAGAAAAGGAAGCAGCGAAGTAAAAAAAAGAAGAAAGAAGAAAAGAGGAAGAAGCTAAAAAGAAAGAAAAATACGCGAAGAAGAAGAAAAACAGAAAAAGAAGAAAAGAGAAAGGAGCTAAAAAGAAAGAAGAAAAGGAAGAACCGAAGAAAAGAAAGAAGCAAATGAAGAAAAGAGGAAGAAGCTAAAAGGAGAAAAAAAAAGAAGAAAGGAAGCAACGAAGAAAAAAAATACAGAAGAAAAGAGGGAGAAGCTAAAATACCGACAAGATCAAAATGAAATGGTGAAGCCAGGGATGAAGGAAGAGAGAAAGAAGTGAAGGAAGAGCAGGAAGAGGTAGCTAACAGGACTATCTCACCGCCAGTCTCCCTCATTACGTACTAATCACTTCGTACGAGCGACTTAAAAGAACTTCCCTTGCTGTCCGATTTTTCGATACTTTTTCGCTTTTTCACGAGTTTAAAATTTCCAATAGACGTGTAATTTTCAAGGTTTCATCACTGGTTTAGGGGTTGAATATGTTCCTTGAAGTCTACAAATCCATACAAAATATATTGAACGAGTTGAACAATATTATTTTCTTTGTTGGTTATTTACATTTAGATAGATAACAGAAACGATGAAAAAAATGAAACACAAATGAATAGACAGGCAAATAAATGCTCTGATAGACAATAGCTAAATAGACGAACTAACTGGCAGGTAGGTAGACACAGAGACAACATAAAGAGAAATGCCATCAAAACATAAAACATGCTTGTTTAACTTCCATTTTGAATTTTACTCTAATGTACCGCGTGCGTCAGAGTGATTGCAGTGATGGTGATGGTGATGATGGTGGTGATGGTAGTCAGTTATTAAGCTCCGTCCACACTAGCAGGCCTTGCCCGCCAGGCAGTGCCCGTCACCGGCAAAAGCCCGCGGGCACACCGAAACTGTTGTCCACACAGCAGAGCCTGCCTGCCTTGCCTAGTCAGAGGCGAGCAGCTGGGCAGCCAGGCAGTGTACGACAACAATGCGAAGCAAGAAGGACCGTAAGAAGCTAAAACTGTGTACCATAATCCTTGCTATGTGCCTGAAAAAGAAAAAAGGACAAAGTGGAGAAAAAGACGTGGTGCAAAGACTGGCTAAGTTAATGAAAAAAGTTGGGAAGTCATGTTACGATTTCTCGAGAATTGCAAGATGGAAATATGCGTGACTTCATAAACTATGTGAGAATGGACCCAAGTACATTCTATAAACTCCTTGCGAAAGTAACACCATATCTAGAAAAGCAGGATACCAGAATAAGGGACAGCATAACCTTTCTGACTTCTCTTTTTTTCTCAGTTCCCGTCTGTGTTGGTTGCGGAGTGTGTCTATTTTCTTTCTAATCTCATCCACTGTCACGGACACACCT
>JACEEZ010001922.1:30000-32500 GCA_016584305.1 Chionoecetes opilio
AGCTGGAACAACTTACCAAAACATTTTATTACTGATGAAAACTTAAAATCTTTCAAATGTAACTTGATAAAAAGCATGCTTGACAAATACAATGTAAATTTATAAACTCTTTACAACCATAAATGTCATATTGTGTATTTTTTTTTTATGGTTATTAAGATTTTTTTTTTTTAATGCATTTAAAATGATTGGTTAACTTCCATATTATCATCCATAAAATGTTATATTTTCAAAATGGCCTGACCAGTCCCTTGCTATGTTATTATGTATTATAGCTTTCAGGTCCTATAAAAGCTTCGGCTTATTGGACCTGGCTTTATCACTACATGTAATATGTTCATATGTACAAAACTACATGGCCAAATAAATATATCAATATCAATATCTCTCTTTTACACACGCACGCACGCACGCACGCACGCACGCACGCACGCACGCACGCACAGCAACACACACACACACACACACACACACACACACACACACACACACACACACACACACACACACACACACACACACACACACACACACACACACACACACACACACACACACACACACACACACACACACACACACACACACACACACACACACACCACACACACACACACACACACCACACACACACACACACACACACACACACACACACACACACACACACACACACACACACACACACACACACACACACACACACACACACACACACACCACACACACACACACACACACACACACACACACACACACACACACACACACCCACACACAACACACACACACACACACACACACAACACACACAACACACACACACACACACACCCACACACACACACACACACACACACACACACACACACACACACACACACACACACACACACACACACACACACACACACACACACACACACACACACACACACCACACACACACCACACACAACACACACACACACACACCACACACACACACCACAAAACACACACACACACACACACACACACACACACACAGACAGACAGACAGACAGACAGACAGACAGACAGACAGACACTCTTTGATCAGTAGCGTAAGATGATTGAGGGAGAAATGGTAAGCCTCTTAGAAAATACGAAAGGAAAGAGAAGAAAGAGGAGGAGGAGAGGAAAGCAGGAGGAGAAGGAGGAGAGGAGAGCAGGAAGAGGAGGACTAGAAGAAGGAGGAGGAGGAGGAGGCGAGTCATTTTTTTCCGCTGCTTCAAATTACGAAGAAGAGCTTTGGTGCAACAGAGGAATATTTTTGTGTGTGTTTAAATCCGGTTTCTGTTTTGTTGCATCCGATCCTGCCAGCAAGACAAGACGGGACCAGTTCACGTTTCCTTGAATACGTCAAGCGTTAAGCGAATGATTCTTTGCTTGCCGTTTGTCTTTGTTTGTTTGATGTGTATATACGTGTTTGATCATGTAAATGTGTGTGAGGGGGATTGGGGAGGAGGAAGGGGAGTTGTGGTATGTGTGTGTGTGTGTGTGTGTGTGTGTGTGTGTGTGTGTGTGTGGAAAACTTGTGGCCCACATGACACACAATAATGTCCCTCACATGTCCTCTATGTTGTATAATGTACATAATACAATTGCTAACTCTGAGGCAACAAGATGCAATGTATATAAAACAATTAACCCTGAATTTAAAGTACATGACATTTATGAAAAGAAACATGTAATTAACGATCTACATAGGATGTCGTTTACACGTTTTCGAGTCTGTGGTCATAGTTTAGTAGTGGAAACGGGGCGCTGGAACAGGCGCGGACGTGGTCGCCTTCCTCTCGAGTAGCGCCTGTGTGTATGTGGTGACATACAAACAGAACAACATGTGGTAGAGGTGTGCCCTATAACACAGCACATTAGAAACCTTTACAGATTTAATACTGTTCATGACGTATTCTCTAATTTTAGTGATGTAATAACATGCAAAATTATTCATGAAGTTTTAAATAGTTATACTTAAGAAATGCATATTCTTTTTCGTTAATAGTTTATTTAATTTTTTTGTCTTACATAGGGACGTAGATCAAGCTGGCTGCTTGTTGAATTTTATGTGTTTAGTAGTTTATCGTAGTAGTAGTAGTTTTAGTAATTATTTTTTGTTGGACTACAGTTTGTTACTCAAAATTTGTGGGAATGTTTCATTTTTTGGACATTGAGTGTTTTGTCTATTCATTAATGATATTATGTGTAATTTATGTATAAAGCTGTGGTCAATAAATATCTATCTATCTATCTATCTATCTGTGTGTGTGTGTGTGTGTGTGTGGTGTCCTGTCTTTCAATGTCGGTTCTCTTTTAAATTACCTGTTCCCATTAACCTTCATTTACCACCTCCTCCACTTCCGCACACCGCAACACTGTCCCTTACCCTCCACACCCCTCCCCACTCCACCTCGCCACCCCCTCCCCACCCCTCCCCACTCCACCTCGCCACCCCCTCCCCACCCCTCGCCACTCC
>JACEEZ010001922.1:42500-57500 GCA_016584305.1 Chionoecetes opilio
TTTTCACAGAGTAAGGACAACGTCCTTCCCCCAAAAGATGAGGCGAAGGCTAGTAAAGCAGAGATGAAAATTACGAAAGCTTCACAGAGCAAGAAAAGCGTCAGTTCTCAAAAATGTGATGTGAAGGCCAGAAAAGCAGCGGCCGTGAGTGAGGTAGTGAAGCCCCTTCCTGCACAGCCATTGCAGCAGCGGCAGGAGTCCCGTGACAACGCGACCACTCAGAGAACAGCGACGCGCCGCGACAAAACAGAGAGTGAGAGAGTGGCAACAATGACCACATATGCACAGGCACTGAAACAGCCGCGGCAGTCGTGCAGCGGCGCCGCGACCACTGGGGGGGCTGCGACATGTCGAGATGTACACAGCGGTGTGCACGCGGCAAAGGAAAAGGAACGCAAGGACAAGAACAGCCCGGCAAAGTCCTCCGTACAACTGGATACGCTCAACGAAAACAGAATTGTCAGCTGGAGTCTCAAAGTTCCCCTGCAGTACCGCCAGCAGTTCACGGGGAGGAACAACACCTTGCTAGAACCCCTCCGTGAACACCGCCAGTTGGACGTATCTATAGCGTACCACCAGGCCAATCACCGGGTGGTCTTCCAGGGCCCGAAGAACAGTGTCAAACGGTGCCACGACCATGTCAGAAGTACACTTCAAGCGCAGTGGGCGTCGAACCAACGACCTCATCTGCAGACAGTGAAGTCACAAAAACCTCGCCAAGGTGACGACGTTGCGGCCGCCGACCCGCCACTGCCTGCTGCGGGCGAGGCAGACGAGAGCCTTCCGGTGCAGGTCGTGATGGATGACCCGGGAGCGAGTGTCTCAGAGGCAGCGTCCCCTGTCACCATTGAGGCACCAACCGATAAGGTGCTTTGTGAGGAGGACGTGAGCCACAAGGAGGTATTGGAGCCTAGCGTCGAGGCCAAGGACCTCAAGGGAGCTCCTGAGCCTTCTGCTCACCAGGCACAACAATATGCAGCCGGGGGAAAGGCAGCATTGACTAAAGAGGCAATTGTGATTGAACGCATGTTCAACATCCCCAGGCGTCAACGGGGAAAGATTATGGGTGGCCAAGGTTCATTTGTAAGCCGCCTCCGCGACTCCAACGAGGTGCAGGTCACCTTCGATTACAGAACCGGGATTCTGAGGCTGCGGGGCCACGCTCAACATGTGGACCGATGCCACGCTGACATGATGAACATTGTGAACTTTTCACAGAGTAAGGACAACGTCCTTCCCCCAAAAGATGAGGCGAAGGCTAGTAAAGCAGAGATGAAAATTACGAAAACTTCACAGAGCAAGAAAAGCGTCAGTACTCAAAAATGTGATGTGAAGGCCAGAAAAGCAGCGGCCGTGAGTGAGGTAGTGAAGCCCCTTCCTGCACAGCCATTGCAGCAGCGGCAGGAGTCCCGTGACAACGCGACCACTCAGGGAACAGCGACGCGCTGCGACAAAACAGAGAATGAGAGAGTGGCAACAACGGCCACATATGCAAAGGCACTGAAACAGCCGCGGCAGTCGTGCAGCGGCGCCGCGACCACTGGGGGGGCTGCGACATGTCGAGATGTACACAGCGGTGTGCACGCGGCAAAGGAAAAGGAACGCAAGGACAAGAACAGCCCGGCAAAGTCCTCCGTACAACTGGATACGCTCAACGAAAACAGAATTGTCAGCTGGAGTCTCAAAGTTCCCCTGCAGTACCACCAGCAGTTCACGGGGAGGAACAACACCTTGCTAGAACCCCTCCGTGAACACCGCCAGTTGGACGTATCTATAGCGTACCACCAGGCCAATCACCGGGTGGTCTTCCAGGGCCCGAAGAACAGTGTCAAACGGTGCCACGACCATGTCAAAAGCACACTTCAAGCGCGGCGGGCGTCGAACCAAGGACCTCAGCTGCAGACAGTGAAGTCACAAAAATCAGGACCTATAGCCCATTAAGTGCCTGAAACATCACTGAAACGCCACTGAAATAACACAAGTTTTATCCGGTAGTGAGAAATGCTATCCGGTATATAACGTTGTGGCTGCCAACAGTCTTTTTCCTCATCAGCTTCACCCTTACTGCGACAATGTACACCTTTGTATGTTGGTGTGGCTAGTGATTCAAGAACATTTCTTTCCTGTCACTTGAGATTTCTTTATGTTTTACTAATAATTATGAAGTAATATGACTTTTACATAATTAAGGATTGTGTTTTCCTGCTTAACTTTAATTAACACATATATATATATATATATATATATATACTTTATTGAGAGAGAGCAAAAGAGAGAGAGCAAAAGAGAAGAGAGAGAGAGAGAGAGAGAGAGAGAGAGAGAGAGAGAGAGAGAGAGAGAGAGAGAGAGAGAGAGAGAGAGAGAGAGAGAGAGAGAGAGTAGTTGTTGAGTTATAAAAGAAACCACTCAAACTTAACCTCATGTAATACTTCTTCGTTTTACAGCATTGTAGGTAGACTCATGTATAGACTTAATGTCTTCACATTCACCCTATTAGCTTATATAGACTCATTCACATAAGAGATTGTTACATAATACATAATGTGTGTGTATGTGTGTGTATGTGTCAGAGGTGAGCACTTCCGCAAACCGCAACTTCCGCAAATTGCGTAAGTCTGAATTCGCTTGCGGATGTGCGGAGGTGTAAATGTTTGCGGATTTGCCTTTGCGGAAGTACTTCCGCAAACGCAAATATGTCCGCAAATTCCGTATGTTTCCTTATAAAATCATTTTACTCCGTAACTATTAGGCCTAGAGTAAAGCTGCATAGAAGCAAAGTTGTTAGGCTTGATATGTTTCTATCGAATGCCATTATCATGTCAATTATCTCTCATGTAGATTTTGAGATATTTAATAGTATGTCAAAAATACACCAATACACTTTTCTCACTATTTTTTTCTCCAAATGCATTTTGCTATGGCTCATCAAAAAGGCCTGCTCAAGTTATTTCTTTACTCTATCGTAGAAATTTCCTATAAGCCTCATAGTTTTCGAGTTATTTAAGAAAATATGATTTTTTACTGAAAGTCAAAGGTGTACCCATTTTTTTAGATACCTATTATATCAATAGGTATAACACCTCAAGCTTAACGTTTGTTTGTTGTTACCCTATTAATGTTTCCTCTAGGACTAATAATTTCATTGGCAAAACAAAAAAACTAAAACCTAACCTCACCAACTAATATATATATATATATATATATATATATATTATATATATATATATATATATATATTTTTTTTTTTTTTTTTTTTTTTACATTTGTGCCTATAGCGCCTGTAGGCAGTGGTGATCCAGGGCTCGGATGGTAGTCTCTGGAGATTCACTTGAGAGCTGTGATGGTTGGTCCTCGCCCGTGGTGGCGCAGGCAGGATTTTTATAGTGACGCCTGTGATTAGAGGTTCATGCCGCCCCCCTGTGTCCTCCGATGCACTCGCAATCGAAGGTAGAGTTAATGGGCAGGGCATGTGGGTGTTCTTAGGCCACTCGACGGTGCAGAAAGGTTTTGGTTTTCTTCGGGGATCGTACTCGGGTCACCGAGAACGCCAATCGGAGACGCTAACCACTCCGCTACCGCCTCCCCCATATATAAGATCCAGGTATTTTCACATAAATTGTAAAAGTATATCCTAGGAGATTATTAGCGGCATATTAGTGGACCCCTATTAAGGGTATATAATATCCTACCCCTTTAATTATATGTATTCTTAATAAGGATTATTAAATAGGGTATTAATATCACAGATATATTTCACCGTTTCCTTATAAAATCATTTTACTCCGTAACTATTAGGCCAAGGGTAAAAATGCATAGAAGCAAAGTTGTTAGGATTGATGCGTTCTATCCAACGCCATTATCAGATGTCAATTATATCTTGTAGATTTTGAGATATTTAATAGCATGTCAAAATACACCAATACCATTTTCTCACGTATTTGAACTCCAAATTAATTTTGCTATAGCTCATCAGAAAGGCCTGTTCAAGTTTTATCTTTACTCTTTTATAGAAATTTCCTGTAAACCTCATAGTTTTAGAGTTATTTAAGAAAATATTATTTTTTACCGAAAATCAAAGGTGTATCCCTTTTTTGAGATACCTATTATATCAATAGGTAAAACACCTCAAGCTTAACGTTTGTTTGTTGATACCCTATTAATGTTTCCTCTAGGACTAATAATTTCATTGGCAAAAAAAAAAAAAAAAACCTAACCTAACCTAACCTCACCAAACCTATTTCTAAAATATTTTCCTGGTAGGGTTGTTGTAGGCTTGGACATGAACAGGCTGAGTATCAAGTATCAACCATAGAAGAGTAATGAAGAGAATGAAAAACAGGATTAACCTCTTGAGACCCACAACGTAATTTCCATTGTAATTTGGGTACTATTAGACGATTTTAATGAATATAAGCAATGATTTATAGATATGACCTGTTTAGTATCATTGTCCACTAGTTAATTTGGTATATTAAGTTACTTTTCGTTATTTTATGGCTAACAACAGACGATTATGTATAGCAAAGGAAAGATCTGGGCGTGAAGGGGTTAAGAGAACGATATAGGGAAGAGGTGGTGTGGAAGAGACAATGCAGCATAATATATAGATGTAAAGGGCATGGCAAATGTCTCTGCATCGCGTGATATATTGTGATACTTCATTAACCTTGGAATGGAATGTCTGTGTCGAGATTAATTACAAATGCCAATGTCTTGAGCCAGAGTGATTCAGGGTGTGATATATTGATTTGGACGCTCCCTCGATTACTAAAGCTAAAATACAAGTGTAGGTGTTTACAAATTATGGTGAACTAAACTAATAATGCCAATTTCATATCTATACGAGGTAGTTTTTTTTCACTCCCCCCCCCCCTCTCTCTCTCTCTCTCTCTCTCTCTCTCTCTCTCTCTCTCTCTCTCTCTCTCTCTCTCTCTCTCTCTCTCTCTCTCTCTCTCTCTCTCTCTCTCTCTCTCTCTCTCTCTCTCTCTCTCTCTCTCTCTCTCTCTCTCTCTCTCTCTCTCTCTCTCTCTCTCTCTCTCTCCTCTCTCTCTCTCTCTCTCTCTCTCTCTCTCTCTCTCTCTCTCTCTCTCCTCTCTCTCTCTCTCTCTTTCTCTCTCTCTCTCTTTTTCTTTTTTCACACCACACACACACACACACACACACACACACACACACACACACACACACACACACACACACACACACACACACACACACACACACACACACACACACACACACACACACACACCACACACCACACACAACCACACCACACCACACACACACACACCACACACACACACACATACACACAGTTATAGGAAGTATTTGATAAATTTTTAAGAAGTGTTATTCATTTCATACTGTCTTATCTATATCTATGCACATTTCTTTTCATTAGTACTCACGTGTTTGTATGAGTACTCTTAACACATATTGCTAATAAGATTATAAATATTTAAATAATAAAACATTTTAACCATACGTTCATCATTCCAAGGTCACCCAATATCCACTCCCACTCCAGCGGTCTATCATTAATTTCCTCCATCCGCTCTACATTACAGATCCAGGTCATTAGATCCTGGGTGTCACCGATGCCTTGATCCTTCATCTATTACATCCCTCCTCCTCACTTTGCTCTCACAAGATAGATACTCGAACACAGGTTTGATAAAGGCCGATCACTTATGCTTGAGGTCAGGTAAGAGTTTGTATAATATTAATTAATTTGGTGTAGAGGTCGGTGAAAATATGAGAGGCATAAAATCTCCTGTTACATGTACATATGGAAGGAGGATCTTGGATAAAAAAATAAAAAAAGTCAGCTACCAATTTACATGTTAAGATACTCTGACAAATCTCTCTCCTACAGATTTTCAAGTAATAGGAAGAAAAAGTTAAGGTAGTCATTTTGTTTCAAGGTTTTGCATACACAAGATGAGGTAACAGTTAATCATTTATACTATTAACGGCAGCAGCTGATTAATGCAGGAATTAGTTCCGTGACAATATCATGATTAAATGGAAACAAATGACTAGATGAATAGTTGCGTGCATTGTGTGTTCGTCTATGAGAGAGAGAGAGAGAGAGAGAGAGAGAGAGAGAGAGAGAGAGAGAGAGAGAGAGAGAGAGAGAGAGAGAGAGAGAGAGAGAGAGAGAGAGAGAGAGAGAGAGAGAGAGAGAGAGAGAGAGAGAGAGAGAGAGAGAGAGAGAGAGAGAGAGAGAGAGAGAGAGAAAGCACGTCACGTCACATCATTGACATGAGTGGTGGGATGGCGCCACGATAACGAAATTAAGGTCACGGGTGGTCTCACCTCACAAATTTGAGGTTGTCAATGTTTAACCTTTCCCTTGTTGCGTCACATCCTCTGGAAGGTCTGGGTGTTGCGACGTTCTTCATATTATCAGCATTTTAGCACTGGAAAGTCATGCTGGATGAATGTTGGTGTTTCAGTGTTGCAGTGGACACATCTATAATAATATAATCGAAAGTGTGTCTGTCTGTGTGTGTGTCCGCTATAGGCTCCGCCCCCAGTGGCGCAATCCCATCATATGGCACAGTTTTGGAACCAGGTCGATCAGGCGAAGGTTTTAAGGCCACTTTGGGGATGATCCGATCACTTTTATTATTCTTTTTATTTTTAGTAGCCTATTAGCGAGAATTGTCAGAAAAAAAAGTGGGTTGCGAGAATTGAGGAAACCTTGATGTAGGGTGATGGTTAATTGGTGAGTGAATGGGTGGGGTGATGGGTAATGGGTGTGGGGTGATGGGTGAGTGAATGGGTGGGGGGTGATGGGTGAGGGAATAGGTGGGGGGTGATAGGTAATGGGTGAGTGAATGGGTGTGTGGTGATGGGTAATGGGTGAGTGAATGGGTGGGGGGTGATGGGTAATGGGTGAGTGAATGGGTGGGGGGTGATGGGTAATGGGTGAGTGAATGGGTTGGGGGTGATGTGAATGGGTTGGCGTTAATACATACATTTCTACATCCATGATTTCAGGAAAGTTAGAAGGGGCTATCTGGAGAGTCTGTGTTTGGTGGGCCTTTGGCCCACCAATAGCTCTCCGCAGGAGCTAGCCAAAAAGTCCACCCGGAGGGTGTCTTTGCGGCTAGTAAGAACATAAAACAATAAGGAAGCTACAAGGGGCCGTGAAACCTACACATGGCAGTTCCTGTTGACATGCACAATTGATTGGCCTCGCGATTAAAACTCTCAGGTTCATGACTTTTAGACAGGATAGGACCTACCCACGGGAGGTAGTTAGGTGTTTTCGGTCGTAGCCATGGAAAAACGACGAAAAACGTAGCCAACGTCATCTAAGCAGTAATGGAACGCAAAATCATGTTACTTCTTAGATGACGTTGTTAGATAATGCCCTATATGCGTAGCGTATGTCTGTGTGAAGGTCAATGTGTGACTATGAGTAGTGAAATGGAATAGATTGTTGTCATGAATTGTCATAATTTAAGCGAGATTAAGTATTTGCACATTTTGCGTCGCTTGTACGCAGGTGTTAAGCTCTCATGTGAATGTGTCATAACGTTGTCATCGGCTTGGTGAAAAAGGAAAAACTAAAAGTGATCTGATCCGTCAGCGTGGGTGGTGCGTTGGAACACACGAAAGGCTGTGGCGTGGCTCATCATGTGAAGGGTGAGGGAACAGAGTTCTTGTGTGATTAACCATAATTTAATGCTGATAATTATAATGATCATAACAATGAGCAAGATCATCATGTCAATACTGATAATAATGATAATGATATTCATAATATGGCCTGGTGATATTCATGATATGTCCTGCTGGCCTGCCTGGAGAGGCAGGTCCAGCAAGCAGAACAAGAACACAAGATGTTTGTCATCTGGTTTGTGGTGGTCGTGTGTGTGGCGGTGGTGGGTGTGTCTGTGGCCCTGGTGGCGGCGTGCTCCTGGGCCCGGCACACCCTGGCGCGGAGCCACCGCCGGGAAGACGTAGGCAACGCATTGTTGCTGCTGGAAGCAGACCGTCACTGGTGTCTCAGTGAGGCACAACACTGCCCGGAAACACCTCTTTTCCCCCTGCAGCGACGCGTCCTCGTTGTGGTGTTTCAGGTGATGACCCGTGACGGCTTGATGACCCGGCAAGGCAGGTACGCCCACTTCGACGATGACAGACGCCTTGCAGGGACACGCAAGGCACTGCCCTTGCCCGCACCAGGCGGGACAGTGCAGGCCGGGACCTCAAAGAGGGTTGACGCAGACCCCGTGAGGGACCCTGACGGAGAGGAGGACGAGGAGGCCAACCGTTTGGTACGGCAAAGCCTCATCGTGCTTCGCCGGTTCGTGGAGCAGCTAGCGGAGCCTCGG
The DNA here is from genome assembly GCA_016584305.1 of Chionoecetes opilio. Classification (NCBI taxonomy): domain Eukaryota; kingdom Metazoa; phylum Arthropoda; class Malacostraca; order Decapoda; family Majidae; genus Chionoecetes; species Chionoecetes opilio. The sequence goes on from JACEEZ010001922.1 coordinate 50,852, forward strand.
AAGGTCTTCCTCTACTACCTGGAAGGCCGCTACTCCGTCCAGATCTTCCAGGATCCAGCACGCCGCAGGCTGCATATCAAGGGCGGCAAGACCAGCGTGCTGGAGTGTTATGCCGCCGTTAAGAACCTGCTTGCCGCGTGGTGGGCACGCGAGGCCGTCGTGGAGGGATCGACTCCACCGAAATTTTCCCGGGCTGTCGTGGAGTGACCGCCTCCACATCTTCTTCTCATAATCATCATCACTTTTAGCATTAGTATTATAATCATTACTATTATCATTATCACAATAATCATTACTACTATACGATTACAATAACTATTACCATTACAATTGTAATTATCATTACTATTAAGATGATTTATTGGTATCGTTCAAAGTGTCATTATCGTTATCGTTATCATTGTTAAAACTAGAATTATTATATTGTTGTTAAAAGTTGTACTGTTACTTTCATTAACATTATTACCATCATTATTACTAGCAGAAGTTACCCGTAATCAGTATGATGCTCTGAAAGACAATCTGAATGCCTTTGTACACGTAACACCGTGTTTATGAGTATCTTTCGGTCTCGCCTCGCTTTCCTTCCATCTCCCGAGAGAGAGAGAGAGAGAGAGAGAGAGAGAGAGAGAGAGAGAGAGAGAGAGAGAGAGAGAGAGAGAGAGAGAGAGAGAGAGAGAGAGAGAGAGGTTAGGTGAAAAGCAGAAAGATAAGTGTCTCCTGTGCCATGCAAGTATGCGCCAGGCTGCAAACAAAAATCTAACCAATGAATAAATTGGATAAACCTGGCCAAATATATCTTATCACCATCTCAGGGAGGATCCTATTTTTCCCTGAAGGTTTGGTCGAAATTGGGACAGAAATAACGAAGTTTTAGGTGTACAGACGGACGGACAGACGGACATTCGGTGAATTATAGTAAGATTGTTGACATTATTGATAAAGCTAACATTAATGATAATATTTGTAACGACAAGAGCAATGAGTAAATAACAAACTGCAGAAAAATGTTATATTGCAGATGGCTTAGTTTATGAGTTGAGGTCTTTCTTAACTTATCCCGTGAATTAATACAAGTCACGTTATTAATAACAAATGTTTTCTTTCTCCCATATATTGAGCTTATGGGGCAATGAGAGAGAGAGAGAGAGAGAGAGAGAGAGAGAGAGAGAGAGAGAGAGAGAGAGAGAGAGAGAGAGAGAGAGAGAGAGAGAGAGAGAGAGAGAGAGAGAGAGAGAGAGAGAGAGAGAGAGATCAGGACCACAATAAAGGAAGGCCAAAGTGAGGAAATGAAAGGAGGGAAAGGACAGTGGGACAAAGGCAGAAGAGGAAAAAGGGAGGAACAAATGGTATCAAGGACTAAGTTTGGAGAGAAGGAAGACCTGGAAGAGTGTGTGGCTGTGGTGGCTTTCTAGTGCATGGTGGTGATTCATAGGACCTGTGGAATGAAGGAGTTTGTAAGGCATGGTAATGAGTTAGGTGTAATATGTATGTGTGTGTGTGTGTGTGGTGTGTTCAGTGGTGATGTATTGCTGTTTACAGATACAAAATACGTCAAAACTCTCTCATTTAGTTATATTGCTCTTCCGTTAATGACATGAATGGACCCGTTGCCCTGTCCTGCCTCACTGACTCCCTGCTGCGGGGGAAGGCTGCGGATAATTAAGGGGAATTAAAAGGAAGGTCAGATTAAAATGGACTCACCCTGGAAGCTCAACGGTCTAACACAGATACAACGTAGATCGTGTAAATATAAAAGCTTCTTCTTTCTGTTTAACGTCAGTTTTTCCCATAATTTGTATGAGGTTAGACGGCCGATGACACGCTTTCAACTATCTCTATCCGTTGCCTCAACTTAATTAAATAAGTAAAATATAAAGTGTAAATAATAAGTGTCTCATCAATGTAATGTGATAATGTGTGCAACATGTAAATCAATAAGTGTACATATAAAGGCTGAATAACGATAAGCAGGTAAGAATACGTACATATAAATAGTAATATGATGATCATCTGGAATAAACAAATTTTTATAACAATTCTTTGACATTTGAAGAATAAAGAACGTTCAAATGTCAATTAATCATTTAACTATGATAATTATGCTTAAGAAAGAGGATAGTATTAGGAACGTGGTGTTTTAAAGGTGGGAGTATTCAATAGGTCGAATTAGAGAAGGCGAAATTATGAGGTTGTAAACTGTATTGTATTATTTGTTGTTGTTGTTATCAAGGGTACATGAAGTGAGACAGTCAAACATGTGCCTGGCTTTGAGGGGCCGCTAATCCGCTTATCGTAACTAGTAATCGCCTCACAATACTCACTAACGCTTCTGCCCTTGTCGCTTAACCCTGTGTGCCGCATTTTTATATTTCCTTCCTTTGACAGTTGTAGTGAAATCATTGATGGCAGAATCATATGATTATCTGAGTATACATGATTATCTGAGAGAGAGAGAGAGAGAGAGAGAGAGAGAGAGAGAGAGAGAGAGAGAGAGAGAGAGAGAGAGAGAGAGAGAGAGAGAGAGAGAGAGAGAGAGAGAGAGAGAGAGAGAGAGAGAGAGAGAGAGAGAGAGGAAAAAAAATTGTAGACAGTTGTAGTTAAATCATTGATGGCAGAATCATTGTATATATGATTATCTGAGAGAGAGGGAGAGAGAGAGAGAGAGAGAGAGAGAGAGAGAGAGAGAGAGAGAGAGAGAGAGAGAGAGAGAGAGAGAGAGAGAGAGAGAGAGAGAGAGAGAGAGAGAGAGAGAGAGAGAGAGAGAGAGAGAGAGAGAGAGACTTACATAGATAAATAAGCCAAAAGGTACATTGAACGAGACTTTAAATTAAGACAAATACCAGTAGAGGATCGTGTTGAAACTTTCTGTGAGATCAAAAAATTAAAGGGGATGGAAGAGAAGTGGCATGAGCGAAACGAAGGCCAGAAAAAATAGGATTAGGGTGATGATACACATAGAAGAATGAAGTACAGGATAGGAAGGAAGGTGAAGATAATAATGTTATGATGGTTAACGAATAAGGGGATAAGGATGTGAAGAAAAACATAGTAGATAGAGTAGCCAAAAAGAAAAGAAGTCAGTTTTAAGTTACGTGAAGTTTATTTACTTATAGTTTATCTCTTATAAAGTTTATTTAAGCCTAAGTTAGCCTCAAGATAAACTTACATTACAAACTTACTCTAAAAAGACGTCAGTGATGATTGTACAAGAGTTAAAGAAGTACAGGAGAAGGAGATGAGAGAGGAGAAAATCGTGATAGTATTGAGGGTAGTAGTGTCTGTCCTTTAGGGAAATAACTTGTTTGTGAGGAAAGATGTTGGTTATGCGATAAGGAGCTTGGTGTCTTTTTTTATTTGGGGATGAAGGAGTCGGGCCAAAAATTCAAAACGGAAATAAGGGAAAAGGAGGAGTAAGAAAGTAAGGTTACAGAAAAGGGTTGTAAGAAAACTCTGTAAGTCCAAAAAGGGACATTTTTACGGGTAACTTATTTCTCAAATTTAATACCTTTAAAATTTTAATAAATCTAAAAAGGTGGAACAAAGGCAAAAAGGGAAAGAAGCACGGAAAAAAATATTTTCTTTACAGTATTATCTGAATGGGTAATTTTCCCTTTATTTCATGGTTCATCTATATATGGTGTTTTTCTAAAATCTTGGGGTCCAAAGGTTTGGCGGGAGTTCTTTGTTTTTCTTATATCGTTTTCTACTTATTATCCCTAACGTATCCCTCCTAACCTTTTACCTCAATCCACTACATTACATACAATTTTTGGAGGGTCGTATTTTTCCGATAAGGGTCCGGGGAAGAGACTGAGAGGGAAGAAAATCGTTTTTCCCATTATTTTCTTATCCTAGAAAGGGAACATTTGTATAGCTTTGTTTATCGGATAGAGTGCGGAAGACGAAGAAGAAGGAGGAGTTTGTAGTCACTAGTTGAATACCCAAGGGAGGAACGAGAGCGAGAGGAGAGTGGAGGGAGGAAGTAGCATGCTCACTCGTCTCATCGCCCATCTCTCTCATCTCTCTCTCTCTCCTCTCCTTCTCTCTTACTCTTCTCGTCAAATCTTCGTCTTGTCTCGTCTGTCTCTAACCCCTCCTTCTACTCTGTCTCTATCCTATCCCCTTCTACCTCTCGATAATCTTCTCCTATCGATCGTCCTCTCTCATCCGAAACTTTGTCCGAAAACCCTTTTATGGGTTCTCCTCCATCTCCTCTCTCCTCTTCTCCTGTTCCTAAAATCTTCATCTCACTCTCCTTCTCCTCTCATCTCTTCGTCTTCGTCATTTATTTTGGGTAGAACTGGAAATCGTCTCTCTTTGATATCTCTTCGTTCTATGTTCTGTTTCTCCTATGTAGACTTCTCTCTTTCTCGTCTGGCTCAGCTCGTTATCAATACTCTTCAGCTTCTCTTTTCCCTCTCCTCTCCTCTTCCCCTCTCCTTCTCTCTCTTCTCTCTCTCCTCTCTCTCCTCTCTCTCTCCTCTCTCTCTCTCTCCTCTCTTCTCCTCTCTCTTCTCTCTCCTCTCTCTCTCTTCTCCTCTCTCCTCTCTCTCCTCTTTTCTCTCTTTCTCTCTCTCCTCCTATTTCAGCGTAATAATGAAGTACAATAATAAAAGCAGAAATCTGTATTCACCTTATTATACATTTCTTTCTGTATGTGTTTATTCATATATTAATTCATCTATCTATTCCTTTAATATTGCGCGTATAGTGTAACGTTTCCGGCATCAAAACTAGTATACCATCGATAATATCAATAAATATCAACTACAAAACTAAGCAACAACTACAAAAAATCATATTAACGCGGCAAACACAATTATCATCATCATCATCATCATCATCATAAACAGATTAATATAAGGAAAATAATTAGTTATATAAAAATATCCAGACATTTTTTCCAATCTAAATTTTTCACATACAAGGAAGAAAAACTATTGTGAAGAGACACCATAAGGATGCTTCTTCGTCTTAATGAATTTCTTTGACGTAAATGAAATCATAACCACTTGGAACCCCTGGAGACGACCATCTGGGAAGAAAATGATAGACTTGGAGCGTAAGATGAAAGATAATTAATGAACACGACTCTCTCTCTCTCTCTCTCTCTCTCTCTCTCTCTCTCTCTCTCTCTCTCTCTCTCTCTCTCTCTCTCTCTCTCTCTCTCTCTCTCTCTCTCTCTCTCTCTCTCTCTCTCTCTCTCTCTCTCTCTCTCTCTCTCTCTCTCTCTCTCTCTCTCTCTCTCTCTCTCTTACTCTCATCCCTTTCCTCTCTCTTGCCTCTCTTGCATCCCTCCATTACTTTCTAATTATTATTCCTTATTGTTTTTCCTTTAATCCATAATGTCTCTACTTACCTCTCACATAAGCGCTCCTTCTTTCCTTCCCTTCCTCCTTGATGTTCCTTATCGCTTCCCCGCACCTCATCACTCGCCCCTTACAAATCTCAGACCTGCTATCTTTCTTTTCCTTATTTCGGGTCCCTTCATGTTTTCATTTATAGTAGTGCACGAGGAGGAGATGGAAGATACCAACCATCTTCTGTATAAACCAAGTCATATTATTACTGCATTGTTTTATTTTACATCATAAAGGACTGGCCTAGGGCAAGAAAAAGAAGCTCAGTTGCCAGTCCCTATAAATAAGACAGTAAGATACGAAGATATGATAAAAATACACTATAGAATAATATAATATAGATATATATAGATATAATAATTGATTATTGAACATTTTTGAGAATGTATGGAAAGGGTATGGGTCAAATTTAGTTAGGGAGGTGTCTTGTCACTCCTCTCTTGATTGATTGTTGATTGATTATAGTTTTAAGGCGCCGCAACTGCGGGTCCTCCTCTCTTGAAGAAATTTAAGCCTTAGAAAGGTGGAAAAAAAAATATAAAATCGCAAAGAGGCCCAATCATAAATAAGTGTCTATCTGTAGCAAAGTCTCATATTACTACTTTTTATCCTTTTCGTGACATAGGATCTGATACAAACAAGCAAACAGCTCCTTAACCCCTTCACGCCCAGATATTTCCTTTGCTATAAAAAAATGTATGTTGTCGAACCATAAAATTACGAAAAGTAACTGAATATACCAATTTCGTAAGTCGACAAGGATATTAAACAGGTCATATCTATAAAATACTGCTTATATTCACTAAAAATTGTCTAATGGTAGCCAAAATACAATGGAAATTACGTTCTGGGTCTCAAGGGGTTAAGTCTCGCCAGTATTTCCAGGGTTTCCAGAACTTGATCACGCCTCCTCAGGGACGCGATCCATCAAGAAAGTATACGTTTGACTCACATAATCTCTCTTCCCTAAGATATACTGCGCTAGGAAGGTATCAATTACACCCTGCTTACAATGAAGGGACTCTGATTTAGTAGTATCTTCCGCAGCGCTGGAGGACCAAACCTGCGCTATACGTACTGGAAATGGAATGTCTGGAAAATGTATTATACGTAGTATGCTTATAGGCTTGAAGTACTTGAAGGCTTACTTACGATTGATGGATCACTGCATTAACTTGATTTGTAACCATATATTTTGTTTGGTCTTTCATTGGTAAATTTAATGTTCATGAGAGAGAGAGAGAGAGAGAGAAGAGAGAGAGAGAGAGAGAGAGAGAGAGAGAGAG
>JACEEZ010001922.1:60000-62500 GCA_016584305.1 Chionoecetes opilio
TCACTGCTGGGTGGACAGGGGCTCGGGTTTTAAGAAGACCGCCCGTCTGTCTTCGCTCCGCCCGGGGATCGAACCCGGGACTTCTCGGTTGTTAGACGAGCGTGCTAACCCTTACACTCCGGTGTGTGTGTGTGTGTGTGTGTGTGTGTGTGTGTGTGTGTGTGTGTGTGTTTGTGTGTGTGTGTGTGTTGTGTTGTGTGTGTGTGTGTGTGTGGTGTGTGTGTGTGTGTGTGTGTGTGTGTGTGTGTGTGTGTGTGTGTGTGTGTGTGTGTGTGTGTGTGTGTGTGTGTGTGTGTGTGTGTGTGTGTGTGTGTGTGTGTGTGTGTGTGTGTGTGTGTGTGTGTGTGTGTGTGTGTGTGTGTGTGTGTGTGTGTGTGTGTGTGTGTGTGTGTGTGTTGTGTGTGGTGTGTGTGTGTGTTGTGTGTGTGTGTGGTGTGTGAGTGTGTGTGTGTGTGTGTGTGTGTGCGTGCGTGCGTGCGTGCGTGCGTGTGTGTGTACTTCTGTATTGCTATTTTCATGCCTCGTTGCCTTCCCCTGTCCGTCCGTCGGTGGGCATTGCATCAGTCACGGTGTCAATATCTAGCATGCGGAACAAGGCCTTTGATATCCACCAACACACTACAATAACACTAGTCTGATATGTAATTTTGTTGTGTTTTATTACCATTTCCAGTATTTCGCGTCCTTGCTTTAGTTCCCTGTGACAGATATCGATATACATGTAAACCTTTTATAGTAACATATCTCGCAATGAAGAAAAAAAAGAATATAATGATGGTCGAAAAGGAAATAAAGTAATGGTTGAAAAAGGAGTGGTGAAAAAAGAATGGAGGAGCTAATGAATACAAATGAATGTAGATTACGCCATTAAATCGATCTTTTCCTTAACTAATGAATACAAATAATGTAAATGAAGCTATTAAATCGATCTTCGTCTTAGGAGAAAAATGAGACACAGTAGGAGAAGCAATTACGATATCACTAAGTACCTGCACACGTCCTCTCCCCTTGTTTATTCTCTTTCTCTTCCCCCTCTACGCCATTCTTCTCCCTCACCCCATTATCCTCCCTCCATCCCTTCACCACAACTCCCTTCCTCCCCCTCCTTCCCTCACCCTCACTCCCCCATCCCCTTCCTCCCCTCCCCCCATCCAACCCCCCTTCATCCTCCCTCCACTAGCACCTTCACTCGGGTCGAACATTACGTTTTTTGTTGTTTTTCGATACAAAGGCTTACATATATATTTTACTTGTTATGCAATTGCTCTGAAAAATTGTGGATGTTTTAGATGTGTATTGTGTGCATTACCCGAGAGAGTTGTTGGGATGTTATAGTGTTGGTTGTTGTCTGTGCTAGTGTTGTCTTATATTTTCTCCATTAATGCTTGTTTTTCTTGCCAATTTTTTCCGCCCATGTTGTCTTAATCGTCAGGTAGTTAGTGGGGACTCAATAGGAAGTTTTGAAAGGAGGCTAGACAGCTTTATGGATGGGGATGAAAGGTGAATGTAGGTAGTATTAAGTAACAGGAACTACCACGTGCAGGTCTCACGGCCTCTTGTAGCTTCCTTGTTTTCTTATGTTCTTATGATATCACACGTTGGTGGCTGTGAGATTTGGTGTATTATTATTGTGAAATCTTAAAACCAGGATCGAATACGTTATGTTTCATACTAAGTACGGTCTTTGTGTTTCTTGTGACCTAGAAGCTGTGAGGATAGAAAGAAACTTAATGAATGAGTATCCCATTACGAGCCTATGTAATGAAAATGAAGGTAGAGTTACTTAAGTGAATAAAACAAGTAAAAAAAATATTCCTGACACAGAGCACTTAACGCGTACATTATGTATATTCTCGAAAGGTTTTCTGTTTCTTTGTGGTTACGGTGTGGAAGTTTAGGTTGATGCGTTACATTAGTTTTTAAAGTGGTCTGAATAAATAACTGATATAATATTAAATGTCATATGTTATGATGTAGATGCGGAAGTGGAACTCCCGGATGTCAAAAATGGAAATTTGTGTATTTTTACAGATGTCAGTTACAATTAAGTGTCGCTTCCTACAGAATACGCTAACGTCTGTTATGGAACGTTATAAAGAGAAGGAATATTAACATAGGGGCTTTAGGTATGTTGGAACGCCGTAAATCTAAATGCATGGCAGAAAACAAACTGTGACGCGTCTGTCCTTATTTCTTTTCTCCATGTGTAACGTTTAGTATTCCATGAAATATGTTAAAAGACAAAATAAATTACAATTATATGTACTTGGCACGCGTGTGTGTATATATGTGCGTATGTATGTATGTGTGTGGGTGTGGTGTGTGTGTGTGTGTGTGTGTGTGTGTGTGTGTGTGTGTGTGTGTGTGTGTGTGTGTGTGTGTGTGTGTGTGTGTGTGTGTGTTTACAAATTTATTACCTGTTAACTGGAGTATTTATCTTTTCGCCTACATGAATTGTATTGCCTGTATACAAGTGACGAGACAGGAAGAACATTTATTT
>JACEEZ010001922.1:67500-77500 GCA_016584305.1 Chionoecetes opilio
TGTGTGTGTTGTGTGTGTGTGTGTGTGTGTGTGTGTGTGTACGTATGAATTTTATATATGCATTTTTGAGTTTTTTTGCTAATGTGTGTTTTTATACAATTCTCGATCCAATATTCGCCTGTCTGCACCCCCCCCTTCTCCCTCCCCTTCTCTTTCTCCCTTCCCCCTCCCCCCTTTTTTTTCTCACAGCCCTTCAATCATCCGTGCAAAGCCATCATTAACTGTATATATAACTCGATAAGAAAATTTCACCGTAATAAAGTTAGTATTCCAGGACTTTGCGAGACACGGTAATGGCGGTTCAGTCAGGCGAGAAATCTTATCCATGCCACTACACATTGCTAATTAGAGGCAGCCAGGTGTGTGCGGCCTTGAGGGAGCCACCGTTGGGCTAAACCTTCAGAAATGTTGATCGACTTACTCGTTCATTAAGCTCTTAGCATCATCATAATTAAGACGAAATATCTACTAATTTTCTGATTTTTTCCCCCTATAAGTCAATATTTCTACTCATTTTTTTATTTGTTCCCCTATAAGACAATATTTCTACTCATTTTCTGATTTTTGTTCCCATATAAGTCAATATTTCTACTAATTTTCCAGTTTTTTTCCCTATAGGTAAGTCAATATTCCTACTCATTTTCTGATTTTTTTCCTTGTAAGTTAATATTTCTACTCATTTCTGATTGTTTTCCATGTAAGTCAATATTTCTTCTCATTTCTGATTGTTTTTCCCCTATAGGTAAGTCAATATTTCTACTCATTTCTGATTGTTTTTCCCCTATAGGTAAGTCAATATTTCTACTCATTTTCTGATTGTTTTCCACTATAGTAGGTCAATATGTTTACTCCTTTTCTGATTTTGTTTACATGTAAGTCAATATTTCTACTCATTTTCTGATTGTTTTTCCTATAAGTCAATATTTCTACTCATTTTCTGAATGTTCCCTATTATATAAGTCAATATTTCTTTCTACTCATTTTCTGAATTTTTATCCTAAAAGTCAATCAATATTTCTACTCATTTTTTTATTTTTGTTCCCCTATAAGTCAATATTTCAATTCATTTTCTGATATTTCTCCCTATAAGTCAATGTACCTACGTGTATTATCATGTTTTTTTGGTTTTATGTATAAGTGGAAATTAATGAAGCGGAAAGTTTAGATATGTAATTACAGCACAAAGATGCTGGTTATGAAAAATGCCATGTGTAAGTGTATATGTGTGTGTGTGTGTGTGTGTGTGTGTGTGTGTGTGTGTGTGTGTGTGTGACAAGTGGCTGATATTGATGACTATGAATTATTTTTTGATGTTCATATAAATTCATCATCTTCTTTATGTGTCTGACTTAAATGACTTTCTATATATATATATATATTTAAAGGGCGTTCTGTTTTGTTCACTGCCTCAGCAATATACTTGTGTCTGCGTGTGGAAGAGACTTTAATGGTTTTCTGATGACTGCAGGTTATTTTTTTTATTTCTTGGCGTTATATACCTTGTTTACATTTTCTGGGTCTCTCTCTCTCTCTCTCTCTTCTTCTCCCCTCTCTCTCCCTTTTCTCTCTCTCTCCCTCTCCTCTCTCTCTCTCCTCTCTCTCTCTCTCTTCTCTCTCTCCATCCCCCTCCTCTCTCCTCTCTCTCTTCTCTTTTCTCTCTCTTTTTCTCTCTCGTCTCTCTCTCTTCTCTCTCCTTTTGTCTCTTCCCTCTCTCTCTTCCCTCTCTTCCTCCCCCTCCGTCTCTCTCTCATCCTTCTCTCTCTCTCTCTTTTTTCTGTCTGATTTGTCTGTGTATCATTCCCCTTATGCTGTCCTCTTTTTTTCTCATGCTGTCTCACCCTCTCTCTCTCCTCCTCTCTCCTCGTCGTATCTCTCTCTCCTCTCTCATCTCTCCTCCCCCCTCTTTCCTTTCTTCTCTTCTTCTCTCTCTCTCCTCCTCTCTCGTCTTATCTCTCTCCCTCTTTCCCTCCTCTTCCCCTCTCTCTCTCTCCCTCTCTCTCTCTCATTTTTTTAGTTTTTTCTCTTCACAACATGTTTTCCCTTGCACTAACATTTTCCTTCCGTCAAGTGTTTTCATTCCTCTGCTCTGCTTTCCTTTCCTCCCCTCCGTCATGCTATCGAAAGAAGGTGAAGTGTTTGCCTTTTTCCCACCCACCACTATCCCCTCTTCCTGCATGTGTTCTTTCATCTCTACCCCTTGACGATTCTATTATTCATCTTCTTTTATTTTACACATCACTTCCGTATTCTCATATATTCGCCGTTTTTCCCGCTTTGTTCAACCTCACTTCCCCTTCCGTTCTTCACACCCTTTTCACACGCTTCTATTTTCACGTATTTGTCTCATGCTTCTATCCTATCTTGCTTTTGTGTACACTCATATAACTCTTTCTGTTCCTTCCTCCTCCCCTCTATTGCTTCGGAAGTGAACTTGTCGTCATTATTTGTCTGACTACGAGTAATAACAGTGACACAAAGAGAAGGAGAAGAGAGGAAAGGAGAGGGGAGAGAGAGAGAGAGAGAGAGGGGGGGAGGAGAGAGAGAGAGAGGGTGAGAGGTGAGAGGGGAGAGAGAGAGAGAGGGAGAGGGAGAGAGAGCAGAAGAAGGAGAGAAGAGAGAGAGAAGAGAGGAGAAGGAGAGGAGAGGAGAGAGAGGAGAGAGAGAGAGAAGAAGGAAGGAGAAAAAGGAAAAAAAAGTAGTGTAACTCCATTTGAAATCAGTTCTTGTTTGATCAGTTTGTTTTAGATTCTTGCATTACGCAGAAATTACGTGTCAAACTCGTAAACAAATATGAACAGAGACACATAGAGAGAGAAAGAGAGAGAGAGAGAGAAGAGAGAGGGGAGAGAGAGAGAGGGGGAGAGAGAGAGAGGAGGAGGAGAGAGAGAGAGGGGAGAGAGAGAGAGAGAGAAAAAAAAAATAGTGTATACCCATTCGAAATAACTTCTTTTCTGATAAAAAAAATTTAGATTAATACATTGAGCAGAAATTACGTGTCAAACTCCTTCTCTGCTTTGTTGCACACTCAATATTGCAGCCCTCAGCGCCCTCACTCACGCTGCTGCTGCAAGCGTGAGTCATCATTATCAGCGCTGCAAGATCTGTCAGGCTGCAGCATTCTCGAGGCGCCGCGCAACAGGAATCAATTGAGTGGAATTTCTGGTAGGCGCGCGTTGTTGGGTTGCTCGAAACAGAGAGGAAGTCAAGCGCCCATTTGCATTCAGACTCGAGATCATTGACTTCTAGAACTTTACTTGTGAGATAAATGGATCTATATTTTGTTTACTCCAGCCCTCCATCCCTTCATCCCTCCATCCTTCCATTCCTCCACCCTCCGTCCCCGGCCAAATATAAGCTTTTCACATGCAGTCCTTATGTGACGAGCATTATTTTTGCTGTTTTGGGTGGATATGCTGTTGTTTAAGCCGTGGATATGCTGTTTTGAATACGATGAAAAGTGACTGTCGCATTTTGAAAGTAGATACGGTACTACAAAATGCTGTTGAGATGTTTTGTCTAACTGAAGAAACTAAGAATCTCGAGCACTAGTTTGTTAAGCGGGAAAGTAACAGAGACGAACACAAAATGGGAAAAAAAAATAATGCGAATTGTCAAAGTTGTCTTAAAGGAATCCACACCAGGAGAGAAACCAACAAGACCAGCGATGCGACTGACTGAAGATTTCCACATCCTTTCCCACACAGACTCTGACGCACACCTCGTCCTACGTCACACCGACATGTCCCACCGACGCCAAAACAACAGTCAACAAATTGTAAACTCACGCGATATATACGTGTCACTGCATCACGCCGGAAATTCAATCAAAGTAAAGCTTGAAATCATTAGTGAGAGCTTCAGACGTGGCTTCCTGACTTTGGAGTTTAGAGCCTTGGAGCAGGATCCTCACGACCACCCTCACGCTCACCACTCACTTGCACACCCTCACACTCTACACTCCCTCACCCTCACACAACCTCCCCACCTCACACCTGCGTCTGGCAATACTGGCTCCTGGCAAAAAATGATCGAGTGTATGCCATAGATTCTTTCACTGGACGTGATATTAAGACAGATTTGTCACCTGACGTCGTTTTTCCCCTTTCTCCCTCTCTCTGTTTTTTCTTTCTCTCTTTCTCTCCTCTCTTCATTGTGTGGTTCCCTGTGTGGTGTGTGTGTTGTGTGTGGTGTGTGTTGTGTGTGTGTGTGTGTGTTGTGTTTTGGGTAAAGGGGGGGGGGGGTGTGTTGTGTGTGTGTGTGTGTGTGTGTGTGTGTGTGTGTGTGTTCGGTGTGTGAAAATTCTCCATCTTTCCCTCAGTTTCCACACCTCTACGCTCGTCTGTTTGGTATTATATTTTTCTTCGTGCATTTTATTTTTTTCTTTGTCCCATTGGTAATTTTCATTTCCCTACTGCTTTAAGGGAGAAATCAAACGTACTCTGCTCATCTGTTTTATATATTTTCCCTTTGCGTTTCACTCATCCGAACAATAAATCTTGACTGCGTTCGTATTCTTGTTGGTCATCACACTTCAACACTTTTCAGAGTTTCTCACCACCACTCTGACTCACTTGACACATCCATTTATCTGCATATCCAAATTAGTTAGTCTCATTCGCACTGATGGATGCATTGTCCCATCTTTTAATTTCCTTTATCTTTTTTTAGTTATTCAAGCATTTATTATCTTCCAGGAAAGTTAAACAGAATGGAAATATATAAAACAAAAGTCAAAATATAAAGTAATTATCCAGCATGCAGTGAAATACAATGGAGACAGATGCATGTGAGGACTGAAAGAGTTAGAAAAATATATAATTCTTTCAAAACTGACCGACTGTGTGTATGTACATATGTATGTATGTATGTATGTATGTATGTATGTATGTCTGTCCTTCTGACTGTTTGTGTGTCTGTTTGAATTTGTATCACGGGAAAAGCTATAATTGTTAATTGCTGTTTGCATACTAAGTTTTTAAAGGAGAGAGAGAGAGAGAGAGAGAGAGAGAGAGAGAGAGAGAGAGAGAGAGAGAGAGAGAGAGAGAGAGAGAGAGAGAGAGAGAGAGAGAGAGAGAGCAATTTGGCGTAAACAAATGGAACCGTGAAAAGAAGATTGAATTATCGGAGATGCAAGAAGGGTGTCCGAGGCAGGATTTTCATACATTTTCAGCCTCAGATAAGTAACGAGCATAGAAATGTCAATACGCATACAAATAAGCTGACAGTAAACGCTCCAAGAGTTTTACGCGTTCTCAGCCTCCATGCCTCGCGTACCCTTGAGGCGCAGAAAAGGTGTTTGGGATTGAGAACTCTTCCTTCACACAACAAAACAATCTCTCAGTCTCATGTTATTGTCTCATGTTATTGTCTCAGTCTCATGTTATTGTCTCATGTTATTGTCTCAGTCTCATGTTATTGTCTCATGTTATTGTCTCAGTCTCATGTTATTACCTCCGCCAACGAAGTTGGAGGGGTTATGTTTTCACCCCGATCTGTCCCGTTTTTTCTGTTTTGTAGTGTACGGATTTCTCGAAAAAGTTACGAATAATTTGGACCAAACTCGGGATAAAACCCAAGTCTATTGGGTATAAGGAAGGACTGATTTAAATTTTGGGATAAATCTATTGACAAGTGTTGCCATGGCAACCATTGATGAATATTCGCCGGAGGTATGCGCTCATACTGAGTGCTATATATATATATATATTTTATAAGAGAGAAGAGAGAGGGGAGAGAGAAAAGAGAGAGATATTTTTTTTTTTTTTTTTTTTTTTATTTTATTCGGGCGGAGGTATGCGCTCTACTGAGTGCCCCCCCCCCCCCCCCCCCCCCACCCCCTAGTTTTGTTTTCCCCATGTTTTTTGTCTCAATGTTTTTTATTGTTTCCTCATGTTATTGTCTCATGTTTTTTTATTGTCTCAGTCTCATGTTATTACCTCCGCCAACGAAATTGGAGGGTTATGTTTTTCACCCCGATCTGTCCCGTCTGTCTGTCTGTCTGTCTGTCTGTCTGTCTGTCTGTCTGTCTGTCTGTTTGTTAGTGTACAGTATTTCTCGAAAAGTTACGAATAGATTTGGACCAAACTCGGTATAACCAAGTTTATTTGGTATAAGGAAGAACTGATTTAATTTTGGATGAAATTTATTGACAACTGTTGCCACGGGAACCAATTGATTGAAATATTCGGCAGGGGGTATGCGCTCATACTGAAAAAAAGTATTTATATATATAATATATTATATATATAATATTATAGATAAAAAAATAAAAATATATATATAATATATATATAATATAATATTTTAACTTTTTTTTTTTTTTTTTACTTTTTTTTTTTTTTTTTTTACTTTTTTATATGCGGGCGAGGTATGCGCTCTACTGAGTCCCCCCCCCCCCCCCTTAGTTGTCCCCATGTTTATTGTCTCAGTCTCATGTTATTGTCTCATGTTATTGACTCTTTACAATGCTGGACCAGAAATGTGTTTAAACTAGAGATATAGTTATGTGCGTTGAATTAGAGTTGAAATTGCATGATTACCTTTGAATTCCAAGTCTGACTCTTTATAATGCTTGACTAGAAATATGTTTAAACTTAGAGAACTAGTTATGAGTGCGTTGAATTAGAGTTGTAATTGCGTGATTAGCATTGAATTCCAAGTCTCTGCATTTCACTGAATGATACTTCAAGATACCTCAAGCTCTAAACTGGCTGATATTGATGCCGATGAAGTGAATGATGATTGTGATGATGATGGTGATACTGATAGTGATGATGCTGTTAGTACTGTTGTTGGTGGTGGTCGTGTTATTATTATTATTGTATTTTTATTATCATTGTTGATAGTATTGTTTTTTTTGTTGTTATTGTTATTATTATTGTTATCCTTATCATTATTGTTAGTTGTAATAGTAGTTGTAGCAGTGGTAGTAGTAGTAGTAGTAGTAGTAGTAGTAGTAGCTGCGGTAATATATATATATATATATATTTTTTAATCATAAAATTATAATGATAGTTCAGTGTCTACGCGTAAGACTGTAAGTTATGCCGTTTGTTCCCGATTCAGGCAGTCAATCAATCACGTCCGTGCTCACTCACCCACTCACTCACTCACTCAATCACACATTCGCTTACTCGTTTATTTACTCGCTCATTCACTTGGTGCCACACTCAGTAATTCAATTACGCGTTCATGCAATCAGTCAGTCAGTCAATTAATCAATCAGTCACTCATTCAGACGGTCAACAAATCTTCGAACCACAAAATTTTCTCAACTCAATTTAACTTCGTCACTTCACTCCTGAGATGAAACTTTTTTTTAGCTTCCTTTTTTTTTACCATCTTTAGAGACTTGAGATGAATTTTTTTTTTCCGTTTTTTTCCTATCTTTAACACCAGTTCGAGCCCCGCCTCCACCACCAGCACGGGTCAGGGGCTGATAGGTGTGCCAGTTAGTGTCTGAAGTGCCTCTCTCAATATCTCGGTAACTGCCAGAGGTGTCGCCGCCAGGCCAGCCGAGAGCAGTGACCAGCATTGGCTTTATGGTCGTTTAACTCTGGGATAAAATCGTATAAAAATTGCCTTTGCCTTCAAGTCCGTTTAGGATCTGCGTTTTCATTCCAAGCTGGTTTTTTATTTTCTCTGGCACGATTTTATGATTGCATGTTGGGTTTTCTATATTGGAAGAGAGGATGAAAAAGTTTTGTGGGGTTGGATTAGATGTGGGTGGCATTGATATACGCGGTGACATAAAAGGACATTGACCAGTTCAAAATAGAAAAAAAGACTAGATATATATATGAAAGAAAAAAAACCTTGTGAGTTGTGAGGGACATTCTATCTTTTTCTGTATTTACTTATATTATTGTCCCTTTCGTTTATTTGTATCTTGTGTGATATAGAGAGATAAGGAATATAATGCAAGTGAGTGGATGCTGCTTTTGTTATTGTTGTTGGTAATGTTGCTGTTTATGTATTATTTATTTTTTATTGTAATAGTGGTGGTTGTGGTTGTCGTGGTAGTGTTATAGGTACTCCTTGGTGTAATTCCGTAAAGCCATAGATAAAAATTGACCTGCAATGCCTCCATAGAAAAGAATAAACTGAATGTGATGCCATTTACTAAGGAAGCCATAAGAATGATTTACTATTTTTTTAGGAGAGTGCTGCCTTTTTTACCCCTTTTGCTTCCTTTTATTTATTATTTATAGCAGTATAAAAAGTTAGTATTGAATGTATATCATTGATGGAATATAAGGGATTCAATATTGGCATTCAAAGCGGTGTTTTCAATGTTTTTGTAGCTTTTTTATGACTGGAGAGAGAGAGAGAGAGAGAGAGAGAGAGAGAGAGAGAAGAGAGAGAGAGAGAGAGAGAGAGAGAGAGAGAGAGAGAGAGAGAGAGAGAGAGAGAGAGAGAGGAGATATTCCACACGTAATTTGGTCATTCAAAAATTTCAGTCAAAATAAAATCACCGTCAAAATTTCCTGACTATATACCATCTTTTCACATTTTTTTCTTTACTCATATGTACATATTTGCTTTTATCCTTGTTTCTCATGTAATTGGTAAAAGAGATACATCGAAGTGAACAAGGTAAATGATAAAAAATATGCACATTTCATCACGTGTTGCCTCCCTATATGAACTTGTATTGCAAACGATTCAAAGGAAGTATGGAGAAAGAATAGAAATATGAAGCTTTCTTGACATAATTTGCTTTGTTATAGCGACACATTATGTAATCGTATACCCGGTTAACTGGACCTCTCCTACAATACACGTAGCGTTCTGGTCTTGTCTTCATGCAGGGGATAGATTGAAACTAAAAGCCGATCATTGTAACTCTTTGAAGTCGACCCTCTCCTTGCTCAGCAAATCCTGGCAAGCCTTCGACTCAGCTTGGGGGCAGCGTCGGGTACGAGAAGACTCGGTTTTTTTTTTCTTCTTCCATTTTTACTGATACACAATTTTCTGTTTTAGTTATTTTTTTTATTTATTTATTTATTCTATTTTTTTAACCGGTCAATGTTCTTTTTAGCTCTACAGTAAATGTCAAAGGTCTTCGGTTTCTTGATGCAATATGTTGTTTATAGTTGTATACATTTTTGTAATCAAATTATGTTGGACCAAAGATTATTCATAATTATTGTAAAGCTCAATGTAGCTTTGTAGGGGTTGATGAACTATTTATCCATCTATCATTGTGCAGCTGAGTTTTTTTTACACAACTACAAATATATTACTAGATGTAAAGCCGTGAAACCAGGGTGAAGGTGCAGGTAGTAATAGCGTCGTGTACGGGGAAGACTCCGTTTCCTTTTTCTTCTGTGTTTATATATATATATATATATATATATATATATATATATATATATATTATATATATATATATATATTATATATATATATATATATCTATAATATATACATATATATAATATATATATATACATATATATATATACTATATAATATATATACATATATAATATATATATATTATATATATATACATATATATATATATATATTATATATAATACATATATATATATATATATATATATATATATATATATATATAATATATATATATATATATTATATATATATATATATATATATATAATATATATATACATATATAAATATATTATTATACATATACATATATATATACATACATATATATAATAATATATATATACATATACTATATATATATATATACATATATATATATACATATATATATATATATATATATATATATATATATTATATATATATATATATATATAATTTTTTATTTTTTTATTTTTTTTTTATTTAAACCGATGTCAATATCCATTTTACTCTGAATCGGTCAATTTTCTTTTAACATCTAAATGTCAGAAGGTTTTAGGTTTCTGGATGTAACACGTTGCATATAGTTGTATTATATTTTGTAATCCGTATGTTACAATATTCAGCAATATTTCTGTCTTGTTTAAGTATT
>JACEEZ010001922.1:85000-92500 GCA_016584305.1 Chionoecetes opilio
CGCCCCCCCCTTTATAGGTTTATTGCTTTGACGTTAATTCAAGAGGGCTCCACAATCCTGGCTATTATCCTGCCACCACCCACAATAAGTGGGAAAAAAAATTATAAGATTAAGAAAATATGTCAGAACTAATGGGTGTAAAAGATAACAACTCGTTATCTTTATCTTAGTATATTGTCACTTTACTGATACACCAGTAATTACTTCCCAACTCCTTCTTAACCTAAATCATTAACGTATCTCTCCACTTAAAAATATGCTTAATGCTAACAACACCGACACGACGCGAGTATCAGCTCATGCTCACGAACGTAATCATATGTACAACCTCTGAACCTAAATCATTAACTAAAGTTCCCGTCACTAATTTGCTGAGTCAAGTATCAATGTCCACACACTCCAGCTATAAGACTAATCCTTAGCTGTATCCCTGGTGTTCACACAGAGGCGTTCACAGGTGTTCCCCACTGCTCTTCCAGCCGCTCCTCCAGCCGGCTTTTCACAGCTACCTTGAACCCTTATCCAGCCGTCTTTCTACAGCTACCTTGGACCCTATGAATAACACCTTCCATTAGTTCTCAGGTTATCACAGATAATCAATGAATCTCATCTACATCTCTACCAACACCTTGTCCCTGTACATACCTTATCCAAGGGTGAAAACCACACCTCCCCTGCACGACTCTCCACTGTGACACGTGGACCGCTACAGACAACTAATATGGCGTCTCGCCCACCTCCTTGCCTAGCCAGCTGACGTTGCCAGCTACCGCCGGTATAAAAATATATCACAATATATTTTTATATAGTGATTCAGAACTGAGGAGTGGAGGAAAATTATTCATTTCATTACTCGACATTTATATATTACTTTACCCCCTCCCATTCAACGTAAACTCTTCGTCAGTCATGAGTCAAAAGTTTTAACCCATTTTCCCGCGTTACAATACAAACCATTGGCTTTAATAGTAACTGAGTGCCGCGTGATGGTGATTATGATGATGAGGAGGAGGATGCTGATAATAATAATGATAACAATTGTTCCTGTTATTGGTATTATTGTTATATGTATTATTACGTATTATTATCACTACTATTATTGTTATCATCACAATATACGTATAGTTTAGTTACCTCCGCCAACGAAGTTGGAGGAGTTATGTTTTCACCCCGATCTGTATGTCTGTCTGTCTGTCTGTCTGTCTGTCTGTCTGTTTGTTAGTGTACAGGATTTCTCGAAAAGTTACGAATAGATTTGGACCAAACTCGGTATACCAAGTTTATTTGGTATAAGGAAGAACTGATTTAATTTTGGATGAAATCTATTGACAACTGTTGCCATGGCAACCAATTGATGAAATATTCGGCCGGAGGTATGCGCTCATACTGAGTGCATATATATAATATAAATATATATATATATATCATGCAACCAATTGATGAAATATTCGGGCGGAGGTATGCGCTCTACTGAGTGCCCCCCCCCCCCCCCCCCCTAGTTACTTATGAGATACCAGCACGATACAATGACATTTCACGGTATTTAGATTAGCGTTAATTATGTCCCTCGTTTACTTTTGAATTATGTTGAGTGGTTGAGGGATAAGTCCATTGGCATCGTTTGTTTTCGCCTGACTAAGTAAGACACAATAGGGAACAAGTTATGGTTGGCCACAAATTGTAGAAAAAAAATTGAATTCGGAAGAGGAGTTAATCACAGTTCTTCTTTTCATGCTCCTCCTACTGTGTGCGTGTGTGTGTGTGTGTGTGCGCGCGCGCGCGTGCGGGTTTGTGTGTGTGTTTACTCAACTAGTTAGCGTAATAAATGTTTCTGTGCGTAATTGCAATGTGTTCGTATACGGTCATTAAAAAGAAATTAATACTAAGCTAACTAACAAACAAACAAAGTGCCTTGCTCATCACTTTTTGAGGGGCCTTGGACACAACACTCAGCTTGTCGCACTTTGAAGCAAAATAACAACTGACAAAACATAGGAAACACACACACACACACACACACACACACACACACACACACACACGCACACGCACACGCACACACACACACACACACCTGGCTGAAACGAGGCTTCATATGCTAATTCGTCGGTGAGCGTGAGAGCGAGGATGCAATTTACAGGTGATAAAGGTGACCGTCACGCTACAGGGGGGGCGTGGGGGGGCGTTGGCGGGGGGGGCGAGGGGGCGAGGCTCTTCTTCAGGCGCCATCCATTGCCCTCCAGGGGGACTTGAATTGCCAATTAACATCCGCGGGTAATGTGCATCCGACAATTGGTGCCTGTTTACGAGTGCCTCAGGACCGGAGCGACAGTCTAATGGCGCCGTGCACAGTAACGGCGATGAAGAATTGTCTCCGGAATGGGAAGTACCGCAGGACATTCTCTACTGGCGTGCTGGCGTGGAATGGGACGAAGGGAAGACGTGATGGGAGGAAGGGGAGACAGGTGATGGGAAAGGAAGAAGTGGTGGGAAAAAGGGAAGACGTAATGAGAGGAAGGGAAGGTAAGGTGATAGGAAGAAGGGAATATAGGCGATGGGTGGAAGAGAAGATCGGTGATAATAGGAGGAAACGACGGATGATAAAAGGAAGGGGACACATTTGATGGGAGGAAGGGAAGATGGTTGATGGGAAGGGAAGACAAATGATGAAAGGAAGGGGAGACGATTGATGGGAGGATGAGAAGATAGGTGATTGGAGGAAGGGAGATGAAAGAAGGAAGGGAAAACAAATGATGGGAGGAAGGGAATATGGATGATGGGACGAAGGGAAGATGGGTGATAGGTGCGCCACTAGAAGGGAAATTGAGATGAATGTGAGGAGGCCTGTTGACAAAGCGACCTGTAGGGCTGTTGACTAATACGGACACTGGTATGAATTTCTCTTTGTTAATTGAAGGAGGGACGAGAGGTAGTAATAATTACTAATATTAGAGATGAAATGTATTAAAGGGGCTTGAGTGGAGCTATACATGGGTGGATGCGTGTGTGTGTGTGTGTGTGTGTGTGTGTGTAGCATGAATGAGGTTAGTGTTGGGGGAAGCGCATGATGAAATGAGTGAGAACGGACGGTGGAGTGTTAGCAGGGGGGTATAGGTGTTAGCAGGGACGGTAGGGTGTTAGCAGGGGGGTATAGGTGTTAGCAGGGACGGTAGGGTGTTAGCGGGGGGGTATAAGTGTTAGCAGGGACGGTAGTGTGTTAGCAGGGGGGTATAGGTGTTAGCAGGGACGGTAGGGTGTTAGCAGGGGGGTATAGGTGTTAGCAGGGACGGTAGGGTGTTAGCAGGGGGGTATAGGTGTTAGCAGAGACGGTAGGGTGTTAGTAGGGGGTATAGGTGTTAGCAGGGACGGTAGTGTGTTAGCAGGGGGTATAGGTGTTAGCAGGGACGGTAGTGTGTTAGCAGGGGGGTATAGATGTTAGCAGGGACGGTAGGGTGTTAGTAGGGGGGTATAGGTGTTAGCAGGGACGGTAGTGTGTTAGCAGGGGGGTATAGGTGTTAGCAGGGACGGTAGGGTGTTAGTAGGGGGGTATAGGTGTTAGTAGGGACGGTAGTGTGTTAGCAGGGACGGTAGTGTGTTAGCAGGGGGGTATAAGTGTTAGCAGGGACGGTAGTGTGTTAACAGGGGGGTATAGGTGTTAGCAGGGACGATAGGATGTTAGCAGGGGGGTATAGGTGTTAGCAGGGACGGTAGTGTGTTAGCAGGGGGGTATAGGTGTTAGCAGGGACGGTAGGGTGTTAGTAGGGGGGTATAGGTGTTAGCAGGGACAGTAGGGTGTTAGCAGGGGGGTATAGGTGTTAGCAGGGACAGTAGGGTGTTTAGCAGGGGGGTATAGGTGTTAGCAGGGACAGTAGGGTGTTAGCAGGGGTGTATAGGTGTTAGCAGGGACGGTAGGGTGTTAGTAGGGGGGTATAGGTGTTAGCAGGGACGGTAGGGTGTTAGCAGGGGGGTATAGGTGTTAGCAGGGACGGTAGGGTGTTAGTAGGGGGGTATAGGTGTTGGCAGGGACGGTAGGGTGTTAGTAGGGGGGTATAGGTGTTAGCAGGGACGGTAGGGTGTTAGCAGGGGAGGGTATAGGTGTGAGTAGGGACGGTGGGGTGTTAGCAGGTAGTGTGTTAGCAGGGGGGTATAGGTGTTAGCAGGGACGGTAGGGTGTTAGCAGGAGGGTATATGTGTTAGCAGGGAGGGTAGGGTGTTAGCAGGAGGGTATAGGTGTTAGCAGGGACGGTAGGGTGTTAGTAGGGGGGTATAGGTGTTAGCAGGAACGGTAGGGTGTTAGCAGGGGGGTATAGGTGTTAGCAGGGACGGTAGGGTGTTAGTAAGGGGGTATAGGTGTTAGCAGGGACGGTAGGGTGTTAGTAGGGGAGGGTATAGGTGTGAGTAGGGAAGGTAGGGTGTTAGTAGGGGAGGGTATAGGTGTGAGTAGGGACGGTAGGGTGTTAGCAGGGGGGTATAGGTGTTAGCAGGGACGGTAGGGTGTTAGCAGGGGGGTATAGGTGTTAGCAGGGACGGTAGGGTGTTAGTAGGGGGGTATAGGTGTTAGCAGGGACGGTAGGGTGTTAGCAGGGGGGTATAGGTGTTAGCAGGGACGGTAGGGTGTTAGCAGGGGGGTATAGGTGTTAGCAGGGACAGTAGGGTGTTAGCAGGGGTGTATAGGTGTTAGCAGGGACGGTAGGGTGTTAGTAGGGGGGTATAGGTGTTAGCAGGGACGGTAGGGTGTTAGCAGGGGGGTATAGGTGTTAGCAGGGACGGTAGGGTGTTAGTAGGGGGGTATAGGTGTTGGCAGGGACGGTAGGGTGTTAGTAGGGGGGTATAGGTGTTAGCAGGGACGGTAGGGTGTTAGCAGGGGAGGGTATAGGTGTGAGTAGGGACGGTGGGGTGTTAGCAGGGGGGTATAGGTGTTAGCAGGGACGGTAGGGTGTTAGCAGGAGGGTATATGTGTTAGCAGGGAGGGTAGGGTGTTAGCAGGAGGGTATAGGTGTTAGCAGGGACGGTAGGGTGTTAGTAGGGGGTATAGGTGTTAGCAGGGACGGTAGGGTGTTAGCAGGGGGGTATAGGTGTTAGCAGGGACGGTAGGGTGTTAGTAAGGGGGTATAGGTGTTAGCAGGGACGGTAGGGTGTTAGTAGGGGAGGGTATAGGTGTGAGTAGGGAAGGTAGGGTGTTAGTAGGGGAGGGTATAGGTGTGAGTAGGGACGGTAGGGTGTTAGCAGGGGGGTATAGGTGTTAGCAGGGACGGTAGGGTGTTAGCAGGGGGGTATAGGTGTTAGCAGGGACGGTAGGGTGTTAGTAGGGGAGGGTATAGGTGTTAGCAGGGACGGTAGGGTGTTAGTAGGGGAGGGTATAGGTGTGAGTAGGGACGGTAGGGTGTTAGCAGGGGGATATAGGTGTTAGCAGGGACGGTAGGGTGTTAGTAGGGGGGTATAGGTGTTAGCAGGGACGGTAGGGTGTTAGTAGGGGGGTATAGGTGTTAGCAGGGACGGTAGGGTGTTAGTAGGGGAGGGTATAGGTGTGAGTAGGGACGGTAGGGTGTTAGCAGGGGGGTATAGGTGTTAGCAGGGACGGTAGGGTGTTAGCAGGGGGGTATATGTGTTAGCAGGGACGGTAGGGTGTTAGTAGGGGAGGGTATAGGTGTTACAGGGACGGTAGGGTGTTAGCAGGGGGGCATAGGTGTTAGCAGGGACGGTAGGGTGTTAGTAGGGGGTATAGGTGTTAGCAGGGACGGTAGGGTGTTAGTAGGGGGGTATAGGTGTTAGCAGGGACGGTAGGGTGTTAGCAGGGACGGTAGGGTGTTAGCAGGGACGGTAGGGTGTTAATAGGGGGGTATAGGTGTTAGCAGGGGAGCATAGGTGTTAGCAGGGACGGTAGGGTGTTAGCAGGGGGGTATAGGTGTTAGTAGGGACGGTAGTGTGTTAGCAGGGGGGTATAGGTGTTAGCAGGGACGGTAGTGTGTTAGCAGGGGGGTATAGGTGTTAGCAGGGACGGTAGGGTGTTAGTAGGGGAGGGCATAGGTGTGAGTAGGGACGGTGGGGTGTTAGCAGGGGGGTATAGGTGTTAGCAAGGGTGGTGGGGTATAAGCAAGGTCGGGGGGAGGAGGTTGCTAGCAGGATCTGTGGGTGTCAGCGGGGCAGTAGAGTTGTTTCACTTTAAGGTTGTCAAAACGCAGTCACTTGCCTGTGTAGTGGATCCTTGAGAGAGAGAGAGAGAGAGAGAGAGAGAGAGAGAGAGAGAGAGAGAGAGAGAGAGAGAGAGAGAGAGAGAGGAGAGAGAGAAGAGAGAAGAGAGAGAGAGAGAGAGAGAGAGAGAGAGAGAGAGAGAGAGAGAGAGAGAGAGGAGAGAGAGGAGAGAGAGAGAGAGAGAGAGAGGAGAGAGAGAGAGAGAGAGGAGAGAGAGAGAGAGAGAGCAGAAAAACAGACAGACAGACAGACAGAGAAATAGAGAGAGAGATAAATGGTGGAGGAACGCTCGTGTGTGTGTGTCCACCTACACTTGTTCAAACACTTGGTTGTCTGCGAGGGGAAAGGAGGAAAAGTGATAAATCCGCTACATATGAAAGCATTACAGTAAAGTAATAAATTGGGAAAGACTAATAAATCACAGTAATATTTAGCTGAGGGCGGAGAAAAGCAATATCAGAGGAGGAGGGAGAGAGAAGAGAGAGAGAGAGAGAGAGAGAGAGAGAGAGAGAGAGAGAGAGAGGAGAGAGAGAGAGAGAGAGAGAGAGAGAGAGAGAGAGAGAGAGAAAGTGTGTCGGACTGTTATAGATGGACTGCCATTGACAAAGGAATGTGTGTATGTGTCTGTGTGTGTGTATGTGTCTCTGTGTGTGTGTGTGTGTGTGTGTGTGTGTGTGTGTTTTATTGTGTGTGTGTGTGTGTGTGTGTGTGTGTGTGTGTGTGTGTGTGGTGTGTGTGTGTGTGTGTGTGTGTGTGTGTGGTGTGTGTGTGTGTGTGTGGCTGGTATATATTCTTTCATGATTGTGGAAACTGTCGTCCAGGAATATTGATATTTCATTTTGCCAGTTGGCGTGGACTCAAAACTTGAAGAGCACGATAAAAATGTCGCTTCAGGTGGGAATAAAACCACAAGACATTTCCTATTACACTAATTTCTGTACTACTAATATTATTTATCTATTATTATTTATTATTATTGATCGATTTTTATTTATTTGATTTTATTATTTATTTTGTATTATATATTTTTTGAGTTTTATTTTGTTACTACTATTACTACTATTACTACTATTACTACTATTACTACTATTACTACTATTACTACTATTACTACTATTACTACTATTACTACTATTTACTATTTACTTTTACTATTACTTTACTTTATGCTATTACTGTATTAGCTATTACTACTATTACTACTATTACTACTATTACTAGCCCTACCACTATTACTACTATTACTACTATTACTGCTATACTATTACTGCTATTACTGCTATTACTGCTATTACTACTATTACTACT
>JACEEZ010001922.1:97500-115000 GCA_016584305.1 Chionoecetes opilio
GATAATGATGATGATAGTCTTGTCATCATATCCCTCAACAGTCCCCTAAGCTCCTCTTCATACCTCATTACATAAATTGTGAAGTCTCTTTGTGTTCCCTTCTAGTGTGAGTGTTTTTGTGTGTGTATGATTAAGAGAGAGAGAGAGAGAGAGAGGAGAGAGAGAGAGAGAGAGAGAGAGAGAGAGAGAGAGAGAGGAGAGAGAGAGAGAGAGGAGAGAGAGAGAGAGAGAGAGAGAGAGAGACAGAGAGAAAGAGAGAGAGAGAAGAGAGAGAGAGGAGAGCGAGAGAGAGAGAGAGAGAGAGAGAGAGAGAGAGAGAGAGAGAGAGAGAGAGAGAGAGAGAGAGAAAGAGAGAGAAGTGAGTGGTGTGTGGTTGTAGGGGACGAAGAGGAATACAAATGGAAAACAAAGTCATTTAATCCCCCCTTCCAATACCTGTAATGAAATCCACTTCCCCTGCCAATAAAAAAAGGAAAAATCTGGTTTTGACTTGCACCACTGGGAGAGAAAATACTTGGTGGTGCAAATATTGATTCGGAACACTTTGCAACATGCAGAGGCGAATGTAACAATAACAATAACAACAATATTAACACCGACAATAAAATCATAACATGTCGCCATTATCAAAACAAGAAAGGTTATTATCAACCTTAAATATGTCTTTTTGTTTTGTTTTACTAAATAATTTAATGATTGAACTTCCCCTTCTTTTTTCATAATCATGTTTAAAGTTTTTTTTTACTTTGTTTCTCTCTTTTTTCTCCTTTCTAAATTTCGTTCGTTCCTTCGTTCTCTTTCTCTCTCTTTTTATTTCTTTATTTCTTTATTTCTCTCGCAGGAAATCGTGCATCCAATGTAATATGTAATGCCGGAAAAGCAAGAAAATATCATAGCTGAGAGAAAAAAAAGAGAAATCTGCATAATCAATATTTAATTCTTTCAAGGCACTTAAGTATTTATTTTTATTACAAACACGCCCTTCCTCATGAATCATTTTGCATTCGGTGACTCACCTGGTCTGCGTGCCTTCCAGTGGCGCCTCATAAGTCTTAGGAGCCGCTTATAGAGACTTAGCTACTACTTACTAGAATTATTTTCGCATTTTCGTCAAGTAGGATCAGAATTATATAGTTTGAAGCGTGATATAAATTAGAAGAAGAAAAAAAGAAGCAATGTTTTCTTTCTTTATCACGAAATAAAACTTGGGCAAAGTCAGGAAAACACAGGTAAGAAAATGTGTGCTGAGAAATATAAAGGTTACGTTGCAAATAGATTAGTTTAGCTCTGAGGTGTCTTTATACCTAAGCCTTGAAAAGAAAGTGAATATAGGAAAGCAAGGGCAGAGTGTTCCAGCTTCCAAGTAAAGAGGATGAAGGAGTGATGATATTGGTTAGATCTTGTTCAAGCGTCATGGAAAGAGAGTATTGATGTGAGTGAGATAAAAGCTTTGTACAGTGTAGCCCTGAGGGAAGGAGGAAAAAGGCTTGCAGTCACGTAACTAGTTCAAAACAACAGCAACATAGAAAATAAAGAAGTGTTCTGCATATTGAGAGGTCAGAACCCATGTAGGCATATAAACCAACGTCTATGTATACTCTGGTTTTTTTTTTAAGAGGCGAAAAAACCTGACCCCTTGCTGCTTACTGACTGATATTTGATGCCAGGAAAAGGGAATACTACGCTTCTTCTTAATTGCAGTTGTATTGTATCATAGTTAACCATATTATCAGGTAAATATAGGCATAATTTTAAGCATGAGACCTTAAAATAGAATGAAATTTTCGCCTTGTTGAAAGAGATAGACTATAGTTGTAAAATGAATTATAAGAGATGAGATAGAACGCTTATCCTAATCGAAGAAACTTAAGTAAGAGTCGAAACATATAGCTGCTGGTTTAGGTTCTTAATGGAATTATACCATAAAGTGAGTGAGTGCAGGAAAGGAAGGGTAGTCAATCAGGATTCAACTTTTACTATAAATCTGAGTGAAGGTTTTGAAGAAATAGGTATGACGTCATGTTGATTGAATGAAGAGGCGAAAAGTGTGAAGAAAATATGTTGCGAGCTCGTATATTGTTGGCTGGATGCCTGAAGTTGAAAAAAATTAAAGATTTAGAGAATATGTGAGTATTACTGGGACTTAATAAACGACTCGTTAACAGGGTTTCAGTATATTATCACATACTGATGGGCCAGTATTCACATTCCCACTTAACCTAAGGTTTCACAAAAAAAAAAAATCACTGCACAATATGAACACCGACACGGCGCGACTCTCACTCGTGTTTAACAAAAACCCAAGAATTCCTTCACCCCACTGTCACTGTGTAAAGTACCTATACACACACACACTCGCTATGAATCATGGCCTTAGCTGTATACACTGGTGTGTCCACGGTCATCCACTCAGCTCAGCTCACACCATCAGCTCACACGTGGGTCCCCCTCATGGGCTAAACCACTCCCTCATGATCACTCAGCTCACTCAGCTCACTCCGCTCCAAAACCCTTTGAAAACACGTGAAGCAATGAATATTCAATCTCCAACAGATAAATAATTTCAATCCCCTATACATCCTTATAAATACACCGCCCCACACATACCTTTGAAAAGGGTTGTAAGACACAACTCCCTACACGTGTTGTCGAGGCCAGGGCTTGGTGAGAGAGAGAGAAAATATGGCTACCTTCTCTCTCTTCTCTCCTTCTTGCCGTGACGTCACTAGCGACCGCGGGCACAAAAATATTGTCGGAAACTATATCTATTGATTAAGAACTGAGGAGTGAAGGAAAATTGCGAGCATTTAATTACTCGACATTTATATATTACTTTACTCTCACCACTCAACGTAAACTCTTCGTCAATCATGAGTCACAGGATTAACCCATTTTCTCGCATTACATTTGTTATGGAGGTTATCTGGAATGTGGGGAAGGGATTGTACCAGCTGCTCTAACCCAATCAGATCTTTTGTTTCGCCACATTGATCAGTAAAAAATTATATCCATAGCTATCAGTGACCCATAATATAAGAACATAAGAAAATAAGGAAGCTACAAGAGGCCGCGAGACCTACACGTGGTAGTTCCTGTTTAAATTGATGACTAGATTACATTGCACCTCAAGGGCCTGAAAGACATCGTTACCATAATTATGTAATGTATAACAGCCATAATTACCCGAGGAATATAAAGTATGTGCGATTGAAGGAGCTTAACCCCTTGAGGCATATCTCCGACGATAGAGATTTCCACATAATAGGAAGGCTCAAGATAAGTTGATCTCTAGATACTACGGTAAATAGTGAGATAATTTTACAGAACGACCAGAATAAAGAGGAAAAGAGTGTCACGCAAACTGTGGTATGTTTGGTTTCCCTTGTTTATTGAATTGTGAAAATACTCGCGAGATACTCGATAGACTTGAGATACTCGGGGAGGCGAGGGGAGGGGGAGAGGCAGGTGATAGTAGTGTTGTCTTAAAGAGTAACTGATGTGAATATTAGTTATGGCGCCAACTTGTGTAGGATCCGAACGCCAATGTTCCCTCTACGCAAATACTAAGTGAATGTAAGCGTTGCACGAAGGGCGTAACAAAGAAAACAAGAGAATTAATGTAGATTTGAGTTAAATAGTCTATAATGAGAAATCTATACACTACATGTTAGTTAAGATTATATAACCTCCCTGAATCTTTTCTTGCATACTCTTTGTCTGTTTTTCATTGACCTTGTGTGCAGAAAAAATCCAAAAGATGAACGGCAATCGCTTCATCCAATCCGAGTTTCGTGCCAGTCAGGAAGAAATATCGGCTAAACGACGAGAAGAAAACGTGAGAAACAAAACAAAAACAAAAACAAAATAAAGAAAAACAGTGTAAATTACAGAGCTTTTCAGAGCAGGAAAATTACACCTCAGACGACCTCCCGCTAAGCGATTAAAGTCCCTCCATCTGTTCTCATTCGGCCCCCAATCCTTCGCTCAGGCCCGATTTCCTAGGGGGGATGTCAGAGTGAGGGGGGAGTGCCAGGGGGGAAGGGGGGGTTGCCTGGGGTGGGGGGTTGAAGGGAGGACAGGACCCAGGTTTCATTCCACCTTCTCACGGGTTCCATTAAGACAACACGAACATTGGAACCTGGAGCGAGGTGTTTTACGGTCAATTATCTCGTTGAAGCTGTAATTTACACCCATTTACGAACTCACTCCTCCTCCTCCTCCTCCTTCTCCTCCTCCTCCTCCTTCTTCCTTCTTCTCCTCGTCGTCGCCCTCCTATTTTTTGTTTTCCTTTATCTATCCCAATCTTTCCATCCCTCCCCATACCATTATTTTCGTTTCTTCCTCACCTCTAACAACTCTCTCTCTCTCATCCTCTCCTCCCTCCTCCTCTCTCCTCTCTCTCTCTCTCTCCCTCTCTCATCTCTCTCTCTCCTCTCTCCTTCATCTCTCTCTCTCTCTCTCCCCTCTCTCTCTCTCTCTCTCTCTCTCCTCTCTCTCTCTCTCTCTCTCCCCCCCCCCTAAGTCGCCATTGAAGGTTGATGGCGCAGTAGAAAAAAAATACAGATCTATAATGACTTACTTTGATCATTATCTCGATTCATTTTATTTTTTTATCAAGTCGCCTCATTTAACCTTGCTGAGAGTAGTCACCGGCGATCGATCGTGCGATGGGTACTAGAAAAAGATGGGGTGAGGGTAAGAAGGGGGCAGGGGGGCTCAATTTTAACTCTATCATCAGAAAGGGTAATGGGAAGGGGGGGGGTGAGGTATGCCATAAATTTTGCCTGTAATTAGAGAAAACGAGAGTAAACAAGAGTATTTCGACTCGTAAATAAAAAACTGTCTGACTCTGATTACACCTTGAGCTACATCAGTGGAAGGGAGGATGTGTATTTACGATGTGTGCTCGCTCTCTCTCTCTCTCTCTCTCTCTCTCTCTCTCTCTCTCTCTCTCTCTTCTCTCTCTCGTCTCTCTACTCTCTCTCTCTCTCTCCTCTCTACTCTCTCTCTCTCTCTCTCTCTCTCTCTCTCTCTCTCTCTCTCTCTCTCTCTCTCTCTCTCTCTCTCTCTCTCTCTCTCTCTCATTCATAACGCTTGATAATAACCTTCCACGTCCCTGATTCGCTCTTTCCTTCCTCCTTTCCTCTCCTCTTTCCTATCCCTTGTCTGTCTTACCTACTTCCTGCACAGCCTTTCCTTACCTTCCCTTCCTGCCCCCTCCTCTCCTCTCCCCCTCCTCTCCTCTCCCCTTCTTCCTCTCCTCCCTTCCCTTCTCTCACCTCCTCACACTCCCTTTCGGCCTCCTCCCTTCCCCCCCTGACCAGAGATTCTATGTTGCACTCGAGATCGTTAAAACGTCGATTACGTACTTCTAGAGCTGAAACCTAAGTGCGGAATTTCTCGTATGTGTGATTAAGCTAGTTTTGCCTCGTCGTCATATCGTAATTAACAGAGTAACGAGAGAGAGAGAGAGAGAGAGAGAGAGAGAGAGAGAGAGAGAGAGAGAGAGAGAGAGAGAGAGAGAGAGAGAGAGAGAGAGAGAGAGAGAGTGAGTGGGTGAGTGAGTGAGTGAGTGAGTGAGTGAGTGAGTGAGTGAGTGAGTGAGTGAGTGAGTGAGTGAGTGACTGACTGACTGACTGACTGACTGACTGACTGACTGACTGACTGACTGACTGACTGACTGACTGACTGACTGACTGACTGACTGACTGACTGACTGACTGACTGACTGACTGACTGACTGACTGACTGACTGACTGACTGACTGACTGACTGACTGTGACGTGACTGAGATGATGAGAGACTGATGACGATGAGAGATGACTGAGAGAGACTGAGACTGACGATGAGATGACTGAGAGATGAGACGACGACTGAGCAATGACTGACTGAATGATGACTGTTGATGATCTGCCTGACTGACTGACTGATGACTACTGACGCTGACTGACTACTGACACTGATGACGCGCTTGACTTGACCTCTGACTGCTTGACTGATGACTGACTGACTGACTGACTGACTACGACGACTGACTGTATACCTGACTGACTGACTGACTGACTGACCTGACCCTTGAACTGACTGACTGAC
This sequence comes from Chionoecetes opilio, assembly GCA_016584305.1. Lineage (NCBI taxonomy): Eukaryota > Metazoa > Arthropoda > Malacostraca > Decapoda > Majidae > Chionoecetes > Chionoecetes opilio. The sequence goes on from JACEEZ010001922.1 coordinate 103,594, forward strand.
ACTGAAGACTGGATGAATGATGACTCTGACTGGATTACCCCTTTTCCCCCTGTACGAACCCGACTAGTGAAACTCTACTTACTGACTGACCGTGAATTTAAAAAGAGAGAGGGGGGAAAAGGGGGGAGAGAAAAAGGGGGGGAAAGGGGGAAAGGGGAAAGGGGGGGAAAAAAAAGGGAAAAAACCATAAATTAAAAATTTTTTTCCCTGGGATTTAATTCCCTTTTTTTCCCANCCGAAGGCAGGGGCGAGGACCGTAGCGAGAGTAATAAAGGTCGAGGGAGGGAGGGAAGGGCGGTATTCAGAAAGAGGAAGGTCGAGGGAGGGATGGAGGAAGGTAGTGAGAGTAAGGAAGGTCGAGGGCGGTCGGTATTCAGTAAGGGGAAGGTCGAGGGAGAGGGTAGGAGGTAGTGAGGGTATCAGGGAGGACTGTTGTGGTATCAGGAAGGGCGTGTAGGATGCTGTATTGAGGATATCTTCTCCTCTCTCTTCACTTCATCTGAGCGTCACACTGAAAAGACAGAAAAGGAACGTGATACAACTTTTATACTTATGCATAATCTACAAATCTATAATGAAACTTATACAGGAGGCCATCCGTATATCTATATTGAGACTTATACATCTATACACTGAAAGGGAGAGAAAACATTGTACAACATTTAACCCCTTCATGCCCAGATCTTTCCTTGGCTATATAAAATTGTCTGTTGTTTGTCAGCCATAGAATTACGAAAAGTCACTGAATATACCAAAGTAGTGGACAAGGATACTAAACAGGTCATAGCTATAAAACATTGCTTATAGTCACTAAAAATCGTCCAATGGTACCCAGATTACAATGGAAATTACGTTCTGGGCCTCAAGGGGTTAATACACAAAATCTACAAATCTATTCTGAGACATACGCTACATAATTACAATGATAAAAAAAAAGGTGTTCTACAAATCTACAAATCTATACTTACAATTACGCTACACGATCACAATGCTAAACAAAATAAAGGCGTAGTTAATATGCTTAAGGTTACAAATAATACCAAGGACGAAGCATAAATATAAAAAATCTTAATGAATATGCCTCCACAAATGGCTACCAGGAAATATGATGCGGCGATTATGAGAGGAGTAAAAAATTAAGTGTATTTTGTTGCTTGCAGAATTAGGCTGACTGACTGGCTGACTGGCTGACTGACTGACTGGCTGGCTGGCTGGCTGGCTGACTGACTGACTGACTGACTGACTGACTGACTGACTGACTGACTGACTGGCTGGCTGGCTGGCTGGCTGACTGACTGACTGGCTGGCTGACTGACTGGCTGACTGGCTGACTGGCTGACTGGCTGACTGGCTGGCTGGCTGGCTGGCTGACTGACTGACTGGCTGGCTGGTTGGCTGGCTGGCTGGCTGACTGATTGGCTGGCTGGCTGGTTGGCTGGCTGACTGGCTGGCTGGCTGGCTGGCTGGCTGACTGACTGGCTGGCTGGTTGGCTGGCTGGCTGGCTGGCTGGCTGGCTGGCTGGCTGGCTGACTGACTGACTGACTGACTGACTGACTGACTGACTGACTGACTGACTGACTGACTGACTGACTGACTGACTGACTGACTGACTGACTGACTGACTGACTGACTGACTGACTGACTGACTGACTGACTGACTGACTGACTCGCTGGATTACAGACTGGTTGATTGACTAGAGTGTTGAAAGAGTGCAATAAAATAGACTGATTAGGAGAGAGAGAGCCTCGAAATAATGTGCAACTGTATAAAGAGAGGAAATATTCTGGGATTTGTGCAGACGAGAGAGAGAGAGAGACTGACTGGCTGCCTAACTAACTGACTGACTGACCGAATGACTAGCTGGCTAACTGTCTGCCTGCCTGCCTGTCATCGCCTCGGGGGCAACACTTCACCTCCCTGGGTCCCGTCAAGGCGTCCTCCTGAGCCACAGTTAAGCCAATACCCGCGCCGTTACTGCTGTGTTTACGCCGTGCCCCGCTGTCCCCATAACCCACACACACACCTCTGTACCGTAGATAACAGTATAGTCGCCACCTGCCCTAATGTCGCCAGGCGCCAAATATTACGAATTATAGCCTCACTACTGCTGTGTCTGTGCCACTGAAGATGATACGCAGTAGTTTATATCATGACTGTATAATCTACCCTGTTTCAGTGTTTTGTGCCTTGTAGCTGCAAGTATAGACGGTTTCAAATTTTCCTACTCGTTTTTTTTCTTCGGGCGACGACGACGGCGGGAGGACACTCAGAACATAAACACTAACTGGCGACCTTATTGTTGGTCGCCACTCTGGTGATATTTTTGTAATTTGTTCATTTATAGCCCTACTATGACACAGATGAAGACACAAAACTCCAGATAGCCCCTTCTAACCTTCCTGAAATCATGGATGTAGAAATGTAACTATTAACGCCACCACACGTCTGTACATCGAACAAAACGGTGTCCTGGCGACTTTAGTGTTATCTACGGTGCGTCTCTCTCTGTGTCAGTGTTTTTTTATTTAAATCAAGTTGATTTTAGTCACTGATTTCAATCATAATTTAAATCAAATGATTTTTTTTAATCACTGATTTAAATCATAACCTTATCATTATTTGAAAACGAGAGGGGAAAGAAGGAAAATTTAGCAAAGGGGCTTTATGAACACCCATGTTATCATTGTAGTTATTGCTGTGATAATGAGACACAAGGAGCGGTGCGGGGAGCCACTGGGGCACTTTGAGAATCATTGTAGTATAATGCTGTGATAATGAGACACAAGGAGCGGTGCGGGGAGCCACTGGGGCACTTTGAGAATCATTGTAGTATAATGCTATGATAATGAGACACAAGGAGTGGTGCGGGGAGCCACTGGGGCACTTTGAGAATCATTGTAGTATAATGCTATGATAATGAGACACAAGGAGTGGTGCGGGGAGCCACTGGGGCACTTTGAGAATCATTGTAGTATAATGCTATGATAATGAGACACAAGGAGTGGTGCGGGGAGCCACTGTGGCACTTTGAGAATCATTGTAGTATAATGCTGTGATAATGAGACACAAGGAGCGGTGCGGGGAGCCACTGGGGCACTTTGAGAATCATTGTAGTATAATGCTGTGATAATGAGACACAAGGAGTGGTGCGGGGAGCCACTGGGGCACTTTGAGAATCATTGTAGTATAATGCTATGATAATGAGACACAAGGAGTGGTGCGGGAGCCACTGGGGCACTTTGAAATCATTGTAGTATAATGCTATGATAATGAGACACAAGGAGTGTGCGGGGAGCCACTGGGGCACTTTGAGAATCATTGTAGTATATGCTATGATAATGAGACACAAGGAGTGGTGCGGGGAGCCACTGGGGCACTTTGAGAATCATTGTAGTATAATGCTATGATAATGAGACACAAGGAGTGGTGCGGGAGCCACTGGGGCACTTTGAGAATCATTGTAGTATAATGCTATGATAATGAGACACAAGGAGTGGTGCGGGGAGCCACTGGGGCACTTTGAGAATCATTGTAGTATAATGCTATGATAATGAGACACAAGGAGTGGTGCGGGAGCCACTGGGGCACTTTGAGAATCATTGTAGTATAATGCTATGATAATGAGACACAAGGAGTGGTGCGGGGAGCCACTGGGGCACTTTGAGAATCATTGTAGTATAATGCTATGATAATGAGACACAAGGAGTGGTGCGGGGAGCCACTGGGCACTTTGAGAATCATTGTAGTATAATGCTATGATAATGAGACACAAGGAGTGGTGCGGGGAGCCACTGGGGCACTTTGAGATACCAAATTGCCATGACAACGTCCCATCACAGAAGAAAACTAGGGGGGGGGGGCACTCAGTAGAGCGCATACCTTCGCCCGAATATTTCATCAATTAATATATATATATATATATATATATATATATTATATATATAATATATATATAATAATATATATATATATATAATATAATATATATATATATATTATATACTATATATATATATATATATATATATGCACTCAGTATCAGCGCATACCTCCGGCCGAATATTTCATCAATTGGTTGCCATGGCAACAGTTGTCAATAGATTTCATCCAAAATTAAATCAGTTCTTCGTTATACCAAATAGACTTCATACACCGAGTTTGGTCCAAATCTATTGGTAACTTTTCGAGAAATCCTGTACACTAACAGACAGACAGACAGACAGACAGACAGACAGACAGACAGATCGGGGTGAAAACATAACCCCTCCAACTTGGTTGGCGGAGGTAAATATATGTAAATTCATCTGTATTTCATGTTATAGGCATTTTTAATTCACTTATTCTATCTCTTTTTAGTTATAAATATGCTAAACAATATCCTGTAGTAGTTAGATTTCATGCAGAACAGCAAATTAATACAATTTAATAAATCGATTTAAATAAAAATAAACCTGATTGAAATAAAATAAATCGGATAAAAAAAAAAAAATAACAACTCTGCTCTCTCTCTCTCTCTCTCTCTCTCTCTCTCAATCAGTCTATATCAGTGCACTCTTTCATCACTACATTTCAAGTTTCCTTCCCCATGGACTCGCCTTAACTACTCGCTCTTGCCTCACTGCTGACCACACCTCCTCCTCCTCCTCCTCTTCTTCCTCCTCCTCCTCCTCCTCCTCCTCCTCCCCCTCCCTCCCTTCCTTCCTTCCTTCCTTCCTTCCTTCTTTCTTTCTTTCTTTTTTCCTTCCTTCCTTCTCTCCTTCTCTGCTCACTATATTCGTTGACTCATTCTATATACATCTATTTCACTCGCCTTTTAGTTTTTACACACACACACACACACACAACACACACACACACACACACAACACACACCACACACACACACACACACACACACACACACACACACACACACACACACACAAACACACACACACACACACACACACACACACGATTACACCTTCACGATGGTCAAGTGGATAGAGCGTTGGCCTCCCAGCATTACCCAAAGATCGATAAAAAATATAATAATGACCTCCAAGCTCAAACCGGGAGGGTGAAACTGGCGATCGCGAGTCTGACACGCGTGGACAAGACCATGGGTGAATGACACACACACACACACACACACACACACACACACACACACACACAGCAGTCTTGTATCTATGGACATGGTAGATACAAGTACAAGTCTTTCTCCTTCCTTTCTCCCTTCCATTAACTCCTCATTTTGTCTCCCTCCTTCTCTTCCACACACACTCTTGCCTCCTTCCCTCCTTCCTCCACACACACTCTTGCCTCCTTCCCTCCTTCTCTTCCACACACACTCTTGCCTCCTTCCCTCCTTCCTCCACACACACTCTCGCCTCCTTCCTCCTTCCTCCACACACACTCTTGCCTCCTTCCCTCCTTCCTCCACACACACTCTTGCCCCTTCCCTCCTTCTCTTCCACACACACTCTTGCCTCCTTCCCTCCTTCCTCCACACACACTCTTGCCTCCTTCCCTCCTTCCTCCACACACACTCTCGCCTCCTTCCCTCCTTCCTCCACACACACTCCTGCCTCCTTCCTTCCTTCCTCCACACACACCCTCCCTCCTTCCTTCCTTCCTCCACACACACTCTTGCCTCCTTCCCTCCTTCCTCCACACACACTCTTGCCTCCTTCCTCCTTCCTCCACACACACTCTTGCCTCCTTCCTTCCTTCCTCCACACACACTCTTGCCTCCTTCCCTCCTTCCTCCACACACACACTCTTGCCTCCTTCCCTCCTTCCTCCACACACACTCTTGCCTCCTTCCCTCCTTCTCTTCCACACACACCCTTGCCTCCTTCCTTCCTTCCTCCACACACACTCTTGCCTCCTTCCCTCCTTCCTCCACACACACTCTTGCCTCCTTCCCTCCTTCCTCCACACACACTCTTGCCTCCTTCCCTCCTTCCTCCACACACACTCTTGCCTCCTTCCCTCCTTCCTCCACACACACTCTTGCCTCCTTCCCTCCTTCCCCACACACATTTCTGCCTCCTTCCCTCCTTCCTCCACACACACTCTTGCCTCCTTCCCTCCTTCCTCCACACACACTCTCGCCCTCCTTCCCTCCTTCCTCCACACACACTCTTGCCTCCTTCCCTCCTTCTCTTCCACACACACTCTTGCCTCCTTCCCTCCTCCCTCCACACACACTCTCGCCTCCTTCCCTCCTTACTCCACACACACTCTTGCCTCCTTCCCTCCTTCCTCCACACACACTCTTGCCTCCTTCCTCCTTCCTCCACACACACTCTTGCCTCCTCCCTCCTTCTCTTCCACACACACTCTTGCCTCCTTCCCTCCTCCCTCCACACACACTCTCGCCTCCTTCCCTCCTTCCTCCACACACACTCTTGCCTCCTTCCCTCCTTCCTCCACACCCACTCTTGCCCTTCCCTCCTTCCTCCACACACACTCTTGCCTCCTTCCCTCCTTCTCTTCCACACACACTCTTGCCTCCTTCCCTCCTTCCTCCACACACACTCTTGCCTCCTTCCCTCCTTCCTCCACACACACTTTTGCCTCCTTCCCTCCTTCCTCCACACACACTCTTGCCTCCTTCCCTCCTTCTCTTCCACACACACCCTTGCCTCCTTCCCTCCTTCCTCCACACACACTCTTGCCTCCTTCCCTCCTTCCTCCACACACACTCTTGCCCTTCCCTCCTTCCTCCACACACACTCTTGCCTCCTTCCCTCCTTCCTCCACACACACTCTTTGCCTCCTTCCCTCCTTCCTCCACACACACTCTTGCCCCCTTTCCCCTCCTTCTCTTCCACACACACTCTTGCCTCCTTCCCTCCTTCCTCCACACACACTCTTGCCTCCTTCCCTCCTTCCTCCTCCACACACACTCTTGCCTCCTTCCCTCCTTCCTCCACACACACTCTTGCCCCCTTCCCCCCTTTCCCTTTCCACACACACTCTTGCCTCCTTCCCTCCTTCCTCCACACACACTCTTGCCTCCTTCCCTCCTTCCTCCACACACACTCTTGCCTCCTTCCCTCCTTCCTCCACACACACTCTTGCCTCCTTCCCTCCTTCCTCCACACACACTCTTGCCTCCTTCCCTCCTTCCTCCACACACACTCTTGCCTCCTTCCCTCCTTCCCCTCCACACACACTCTCGCCTCCTTCCCTCCTTCCTCCACACACACTCTTGCCTCCTTCCCTCCTTCCTCCACACACACTCTTGCCTCCTTCCCTCCTTCCTCCACACACACTCTTGCCTCCTTCCCTCCTTCCTCCACACACACTCTTGCCTCCTTCCTTCCTTCCTCCACACACACTCTTGCCTCCTTCCTCCTTCCTCACACACACTCTCGCCTCCTTCCCTCCTTCCTCCACACACACTCTCGCCTCCTTCCCTCCTTCCTCCACACACACCTTGCCTCCTTCCCTCCTTCCTCCACACACACTCTTGCTCCTTCCCTCCTTCCTCCACACACACTCTTGCCTCCTTCCCTCCTTCCTCCACACACACTCTTGCCTCCTTCCCCCCTTTCCCTCCACACACACTCTTGCCTCCTTCCTTCCTTCCTCCACACACACTCTCGCCTCCTTCCCTCCTTCCTCCACACACACTCTCGCCTCCTTCCTCCTTCCTCCACACACACCTCTCGCCTCCTTCCCCCCTTCCTCCACCACACACTCTCGCCTCCTTCCCTCCTTCCTCCACACACACTCTTCCCTCCTTCCCTCCTTCCTCCACACACACTCTTGCCTCCTTCCCTCCTTCCTCCACACACACTCTTGCCTCCTTCCTCCTTCCTCCACACACACTCTTGCCTCCTTCCCTCCTTCCTCCACACACACTCTTGCCTCCTTCCCTCCTTCCTCCACACACACTCTTCCCTCCTTCCTTCCTTCCTCCACACACACTCTTGCCTCCTTCCCTCCTTCCTCCACACACACTCTTGCCTCCTTCCCTCCTTCCTCCACACACACTCTTGCCTCCTTCCCTCCTTCCTCCACACACACTTCTGCCTCCTTCCTTCCTTCCTCCACACACACTCTTGCCTCCTTCCCTCCTTCCTCCACACACACTCTTGCCTCCTTCCCTCCTTCCTCCAAAACACACTCTTGCCTCCTTCCCTCCTTCCTCCACACACACTCTTGCCTCCTTCCCCCCTTTCCTCCACACACACTCTTGCCTCCTTCCTTCCTTCCTCCACACACACTCTTGCCTCCTTCCCTCCTTCCTCCACACACACTCTTGCCTCCTTCCCTCCTTCCTCCACACACACTCTTGCCTCCTTCCCTCCTTCCTCCACACACACTCTTGCCTCCTTCCCTCCTTCCTCCACACACACTCTTGCCTCCTTCCCTCCTTCCTCCACACACACTCTTGCCTCCTTCCCCTCCTTCCTCCACACACACTCTTGCCTCCTTCCCTCCTTCCTCCACACACACTCTTGCCTCCTTCCCTCCTTCCTCCACACACACTCTTGCCTCCTTCCCTCCTTCCTCCACACACACTCTTGCCTCCTTCCCTCCTTCCTCCACACACACTCTTGCCATCTTCCCCCTTCCTCCACACACACTCTTGCCTCCTTCCCTCCTTCTCTTCCACACACACTCCTGCCTCCTTCCCTCCTTCCTCCACACACACTCTTGCCTCCTTCCCTCCTTCCTCCACACACACTCTTGCCTCCTTCCCTCCTTCCTCCACACACACTCTTGCCTCCTTCCCTCCTTCCTCCACACACCACTCTTGCCTCCTTCCCTCCTTCCTCCACACACACTCTTGCCTCCTTCCCTCCTTCCTCCACACACACTCTTGCCATCTTCCCTCCTTCCTCCACACACACTCTTGCCTCCTTCCCTCCTTCTCTTCCACACACACTCCTGCCTCCTTCCCTCCTTCCTCCACACACACTCTTGCCTCCTTCCCTCCTTCCTCCACACACACTCCTGCCTCCTTCCCTCCTTCCTCCACACACACTTTTGCCTCCTTCCCTCCTTCCTCCACACACACTCTTGCCTCCTTCCCTCCTTCCTCCACACACACTCCTGCCTCCTTCCCTCCTTCCTCCACACACACTCTTGCCTCCTTCCTCCTTCCTCCACACACACTCTTGCCTCCTTCCCTCCTTCCTCCACACACACTCTTGCCTCCTTCCCTCCTTTCCTCCACACACACTCTTGCCTCCTTCCCTCCTTCCTCCACACACACTCTTGCCTCCTTCCCTCCTTCCTCCACACACACTCTTGTCTCCTTCCCTCCTTCCTCCACACACACTCTTGCCTCCTTCCCTCCTTCCTCCACACACACTCTTGCCTCCTTCCCTCCTTCCTCCACACACACTCTCGCCTCCTTCCCTCCTTCCCCCACACACACTCTTGCCTCCTTCCCCCCTTTCCCTCCACACACACTCTCGCCTCCTTCCCTCCTTCCTCCACACACACTCTTGCCTCCTTCCTCCTTCTCCACACACACTCTTGCCTCCTTCCCTCCTTCCTCCACACACACTCTTGCCTCCTTCCCTCCTTCCTCCACACACACTCTTGTCTCCTTCCCTCCTTCCTCCACACACACTCTTGCCTCCTTCCCTCCTTCTCCTCCACACACACTCTTGCCTCCTTCCCTCCTTCCTCCACACACACTCTTGCCTCCTTCCCTCCTTCCTCCACACACACTCTTGTCTCCTTCCCTCCTTCCTCCACACACACTCTTGCCTCCTTCCTCCTTCCTCCACACACACTCTTGCCTCCTTCCCTCCTTCCTCCACACACACTCTTGCCTCCTTCCCTCCTTCCTCCACACACACTCTTGCCTCCTTCCCTCCTTCCTCCACACACACTCCTGCCTCCTTCCCTCCTTCCTCCACACACACTCTTGCCTCCTTCCCTCCTTCCTCCACACACACTCTTGCCTCCTTCCCTCCTTCCTCCACACACACTCTTGCCTCCTTCCCTCCTTCCTCCACACACACTCTTGCCTCCTTCCCTCCTTCCCACACACACTCTTGCCTCCTTCCCTCCTTCCTCCACACACACTCTTGTCTCCTTCCCTCCTTCCTCCACACACACTCTTGCCTCCTTCCCTCCTTCCTCCACACACACTCTTGCCTCCTTCCCTCCTTCCTCCACACACACTCTCGCCTCCTTCCTCCTTCCTCCACACACACTCTTGCCTCCTTCCCTCCTTCCTCCACACACACTCTCGCCTCCTTCCCTCCTTCCTCCACACACACTCTTGCCTCCTTCCCTCCTTCCTCCACACACACTCTTGCCTCCTTCCCTCCTTCCTCCACACACACTCTTGCCTCCTTCCCTCCTTCCTCCACACACACTCTTGTCTCCTTCCCTCTTCCTCCACACACACTCTTGCCTCCTTCCCTCCTTCCTCCACACACACTCTTGCCTCCTTCCCTCCTTCCTCCACACACACTCTCGCCTCCTTCCCTCCTTCCTCCACACACACTCTTGCCTCCTTCCCTCCTTCCTCCACACACACTCTCGCCTCCTTCCCTCCTTCCTCCACACACACTCTTGCCTCCTTCCCTCCTTCCTCCACACACACTCTTGCCTCCTTCCCTCCTTCCTCCACACACACTCTTGCCTCCTTCCCTCCTTCCTCCACACACACTCTTGTCTCCTTCCCTCCTTCTCCACACACACTTTTCCCTCCTTCCCTCCTTCTCCTCCACACACACTCTTGCTCCTTCCCTCCTTCCTCCACACACACTCTTGCCTCCTTCCCTCCTTCCTCCACACACACTCTTGCCTCCTTCCCTCCTTCTCCTCCACACACACTCTTGCCTCCTTCCCTCCTTCCTCCACACACACTCTTGCCTCCTTCCCTCCTTCCTCCACACACACTCTTGTCTCCTTCCCCCCTTTCCTCACACACACTCTTGCCTCCTTCCCTCCTTCCTCCGCACACACTCTTGCCTCCTTCCCTCCTTCCTCCACACACACTCTTGCCTCCTTCCCTCCTTCCTCCACACACACTCTTGCCTCCTTCCCTCCTTCCTCCACACACACTCTTGCCTCCTTCCCTCCTTCCTCCACACACACTCTTGCCTCCTTCCCTCCTTCCTCCACACACACTCTTGCCTCCTTCCCTCCTTCCTCCACACACACTCTTGCCTCCTTCCCTCCTTCCTCCACACACACTCTTGCCTCCTTCCCTCCTTCTCCTCCACACACACTCTTGCCTCCTTCCCTCCTTCCTCCACACACACTCTTGCCTCCTTCCCTCCTTCCTCCACACCACTCTTGTCTCCTTCCCTCCTTCCTCCACACACACTCTTGCCTCCTTCCCTCCTTCCTCCGCACACACTCTTGCCTCCTTCCCTCCTTCCTCCACACCCCACTTTTGCCTCCTTCCCTCCTTCCTCCACACACACTCTTGCCTC
>JACEEZ010001922.1:139610-192110 GCA_016584305.1 Chionoecetes opilio
GAGAGGAGAGAGAGAAGAGAGAGAGAGGCGAGAGAGAGAGAGAGAGAGAGAATGAGAGACGAAGGAGAGAGAGAGAGAGAGAGGAGAGAGAGGAGAGAGAGAGAGAGAGAAAAGAAAAGAGAGAGAGAGGAGAAGAGAGGGTGGGAAACTCTTAACACAAAAACAGTCTATAATAATCTTCAACACAATACAAGTTTCCCATGAGAAGCAAAAAAATATATAAAGATTATTTTTCATAGCCGCAAAGCCCCCTCCGGGCGGATTTTTTGGCTAGCTCCTGCGGAGGGCTTTTGGTGGGCCTCGGCCCACCACCTGTGTTTGGCCCACCAAACACAGACTCTCAGATAGCCCTTCTAACTTTCCTAAATCATGGATGTAGAAAATTATGTATTAACGCCTTACCCATTCACCCCCCACCCATTCACTCACCATTACCCATTAAATCCCCCCACCCATTACCCATCACCCCCACCATTCACTCACCCATTCCCCCATCTCTCCCACCCATTCACTCACCCATTGCCCATCACCCCTCCACCCATTCACTCACCCATTACCCACACCCCCCACCCATTCACTCACCCATTACCATCACCCCCACCCATTCACTCCACCCATTACCCATCACCCCCACCCATTAAATCACCCATTACCCATCACCTCCCACCTATTCCCTCACCCATCACCATCACCCCCCACCCATTCACTCACCCATCACCCCACACCCATTACCCATCACCCCACCATTCACTCACCCATTACCCATCACCCTACATCAAGGTTTCCTCAATTCTCGCAACCGACATTTTTTTTCACAATTCTCGCTAATAGGCTGCTAAAAAAAAATAATAATAAAGTGATCGGATCATCTCATAAGTGGGCTTAAAAGTTGCCCCTGGTCGAGCTGGTTCCAGAACTGTGCCATATGATGGGATTGGGGCACGGGGGTCGGCACCTATCGCGGACACACGCACACACACTTTCGCTTATAGTATTATAGATTCTTTCGCCTTAATTTATTTTGGTAGGTTTTAATTTTGTCTTCTTGCAGTTTCTCTCTCTCTCTCTCTCTCTCTCTCTCTCTCTCTCTCTCTTGTTGTCTGTCTGTCTGTCTGTCTGTCTGTCTGCCTGTCTCTCTCTCACTCACTCTCTATCTCTCTCTGTCTGTCTTGTTGTATGTCTGTCTGCCTGCCTGTCTCTCTCTCACTCACTCTCTATCTCTCTCTCTTGTTGTTGTCTGTCTGTTTTGGTCTTTTCTTCTTTCTTCTCCCCCTCTCTTGGTCTGTTTTGCTGTCGTCGTCTGTTGTATCTCTCTCTCTCTTCTCTCTCTCTCTCTCCTCTTCCCCTCTCTCTTTTTCTTCCTCTTGTTGTTGTCTTCTGTCTGTTTTTCTGTTTCTTCTTCTTGTTGTCTTTTCTCTCTTTTTTGTCTCTTCTCTCTCTCTTTTTCTCTCTCTCTCTCTCTCCTCTCTCTCTCTCTCTCTTCTCTCTTCTCTCTCTCTTCTCTCTCCCTAGTACGGCGTGCCCTTTTGTAAGAACGCGTCATCTTTCCCGGAAGGTCGATAAAAATCTAAATTAGAAAAAAAACCGCCGTTTTAATTCTGGGGGGAGAGAGAAGAGAGAGAGAGAGAGAAAGAGAGAAGAGAGGAGAGGCAAGAGGAAGGGGAGAGGGGGGAAGAGAGAGAGAGAGAGAAAAGAGGGGGTTGAGAAAGAGAGAAAGAGACGCAAGAAAACAAAAAAAAAATCTCCCCAAATTTAGGACAAAATGCAAAAATCCCTTTTTTTCTTATTCTATACGAGACATCATAAGCCTTTTAAAAACTTTGTCAATGAATACGAGGAAAAGTTGGCTATCCCTCCACGCACAGACAGGTGTGGCGTTTTAAAGATATTACGTACCTCCCCGCACGACAGGTGGGCGCATTAAGACATTACTGTCCCTCCCCTGCACGGGGAAAGGTGTGGCGTTTAAGTATTCTTTACCCCCCCCTGCACAGACGGGGGCCTTAAGACATTACTGTACCCTCCCACGCACGACAGGGTGGCGCATTAAGACTATTATGTACCCCCCCGCAAGACAGGTGTGGCGTATTAAGACTATTACTTACCCTTTCCCCCTGCACAGACAGGTGTGGCGTATTAAGACTTTTACTGCCCCTCCCCTGACAGAAGGTGGGGGCGCATTAAGACTATTACTGTACCCCCCCTGCCAGACAGGTGTGGCGCTTTAAAGACATTACTGCCCCCCCCTGCACAGACAGGTGTGGCGATTAAGATATTATTACCCTCCCTGCACAGACGGTGTGGGCATTAAGACTTTACTGTACCCCCCCCTGCACAGACAGGTGTGGCGCTTTTTAAGATATTACTTCCCCTCCCCTGCACAGAAGGTGTGGGTATTAAGACTTTTACTGTACCCCCCGCAAAAGGTGTGGCGTTTAAGGACTATTACTGTCCCTCCCCTGCACAGACAGGGTGGCGCATTAAAAAATTACTGTACCCCCCCCTGCACGGGGACAGGTGGGGCTTTAAAGACTTTTACTGTACCCTCCCCTGCACAGACAGGGGGGTTTTAAGACTTTTACGTACCCTCCCTGCACGACAGGGTGGCGCTTTAAGACTATTACTGTACCCTCCCCGCCGACGGGTGGGGGTTTTTAAGACTTTTACTGTACCCCCCCAGCACAGACAGGGGGGCGCATTAAGACTTTTACTTACCCCCCCCACGCACAACAGGTGTGGCGCTTTAAAGATATTACTGTCCCCTCCCACGCACAGACAGGTGGGGCATTAAGACTATTACTGTACCCTCCCACGCACAGACAGGTGTGGCGCATTAAGACTATTACTGTACCCTCCCTGCACAGACGGGTGGGGGGGCTTTTAAGACTTTTACTGTACCCCCCCTGCACAGACAGGTGTGGGCTTTAAAGCTATTACGTCCCCTCCCCTGCACAGCAGGTTGGCGCATTAAGACTATTACTGTACCCTCCCCTGCACAGACAGGTGTGGCGTATTAAGACTATTACTGTACCCTCCCACGCACAGACAGGGTGGGCTTTAAGACATATTTACCCCCCCCTGCACGACAGGTGGCGTTTAAACTATTACTGACCCTCCCCTGCACAGCAGGTGTGGCGCTTTAAAGAATTCTGTACCCTCCCCTGCACAGACAGGTGTGGCGCATTAAGACTTTTAGTACCTCCCACGCACAGACAGGGTGGCGCTTTAAAGATATTCTGTACCCCCCACGCACAGACAGGTTGGGCATTAAGACTATTACTGTACCCTCCCCTGCACAGACAGGTGTGGCGTATTAAGACATACTGTCCCCTCCCTGCACAGAAGTGTGGGCAAAAGATTACTGTACCCTCCCCTGCACAGACAGGTGTGGCGCATTAAAAGACTATTACTGTCCCTCCCCGCACAGACGGGTTTGGGGCGTTTTAAAGACTTTTCCTGTACCCTCCCCTGCAAGACAGGGTGGCGCATTAAGACTTTACTGTACCCCCCCTGCACAGACGGGTGTGGGGTATTAAGACTATTACTGCCCCCTCCCCTGACAGACAGGTGGGGCATTAAGACTTTTACTTTTCCCCTCCCCTGCACAGACAGGTGTGGCGCTTAAAACTTTTACTGTCCCCTCCCACGCACAGACAGGTGTGGGCATTAAGACTATTATGTTACCCTCCCCCACAGACAGGTGTGGCGCTTAAGACTATTACGTACCCTCCCCTGCACAGAAGGGTGGGGTATTAAGACTAACTGTCCCCCCCCCAAACGCACGACAGGTTGGCGCAAAAGATATTACTGAAACCCTCCCACGCAAGACAGGTGTGGCGCTTTAAGAATATGTACCCCCCCACGCACAGACAGGTGTGGCGTATTAAGACTATTACTGACCCCCCCCTGCCGGCAGGTGTGGCGCATTAAGACTTTTTACTGTACCCCCCCCTCCCACAGCAGGTGTGGCGTTTTAAGACTATTACGTCCCCTCCCCGACAGACAGGGGGGGCGCATTAAGACTTTACTGTCCCCTCCCACGCACAGACAGGGTGGCGCTTAAACTATTACTGTCCCCTCCCCTGCACAGAAGGTGTGGCGTTTTAAGATATTACTGTACCCCCCCGCACAAAGGGGGGTGGCGCTTAGACATTACTTCCCCTCCCTGCACAGACGGGTGTGGCGCTTTAAGATTTTTACTGTACCCTCCCACGCACAGACAGGGGGGCGCATTAAGACTATTACGTACCCCCCCCTGCACAGACAGGTGTGGCGTATTAAAGACTATTACGTACCCTCCCACGCACAGACAGGGTGGCGCTTTAAAGAAATTATTTACCCCCCCCTGCCAAAAGGGTGTGGCGCTTTTAAGACATTACTGTACCCTCCCCTGCACAGACAGGGTGGGCATTAAGACTTTTACTGTACCCCCCCACGCCAGACAGGTGTGGGCATTAAACTATACTGTACCTCCCTGCACAACAGGGTGGCCATTAAGACTATTCTGTACCCCCCCTGCAAGACAGGGTGGCGTATTAAGACTTTTAGTACCCCCCCCTGCACGGGAAGGTGGGGCTTTAAGATATTACTGTACCCCCAACGCACAGACAGGTGGGGCGCATTAAGACATTACTGACCCTCCCACGCACAGACGGGTGTGGCGTTTTAAGACTATTATTACCCTCCCACGCACAGCAGGTGTGGCGCATTAAGACTATTACTTCCCCTCCCCTGCCAGACAGGTTGGCGTATAAGACATTATGTACCCCCCCCCTGCACAGACAGGTGGGGCGCAAAAAACCTATTACGTACCCTCCCCCCAACGACAGGTGTGGGCATTAAGATATTACTGTCCCCTCCCCTGCACAGACGGGTGTGGCCTTTAAAGACTTTTAAACTGTACCCTCCCACCACAGACGGGTGGGGCGCTTTAAAGAATTACTGACCCCCCCACGACAGCAGGGTGGCGTTTAAGACTTTTACTGTACCCTCCCCTGCACAGACGGGTTGGGGGCGATTAAGACTTTTATGTACCCTCCCCGGCACAGACAGGGTGGGTATTAAGACATTACTGTCCCCTCCCCGCACGACAGGTGTGGGTTTTAAGACTATTACTGTACCCTCCCCTGCACAGACAGGGGGGCCCTTTAAAGACTTTTACTGTACCCTCCCCCTGCACAGACAGGGGGGGCGTTTTAAGACTTTTACTGTACCCCCCCCGCCAGACAGGTGTGGGCTTTAAGACTATTACTGTACCCTCCCACGCACAGACAGGTGTCGCAAAACATTACTGTACCCTCCCTGCACAGACAGGTGTGGCGATTAAGACTATTACTGTACCCTCCCTGCACAGACGGGTTTGTGGCGCATTAAGACTTTTACTGTACCCCCCCCTGCCGACAGGTGTGGCCTTGACTTTACTGTACCCCCACGCACAACATGTGTGGCGTAAAGACTATTCTGTACCCTCCCACCACAGACAGGTGTGGCGCATTAAGACTATTACTGTACCCTCCCCTGCACAGACAGGTGTGGCGCATTAAGACTATTACTGTACCCTCCCACGCACAGACAGGTGTGGCGTATTAAGACTATTACTGTACCCTCCCCTGCACAGACAGGTGTGGCGCATTAAGACTATTACTGTACCCTCCCCTGCACAGAAAGGGTGGGTATTAAGATTTACTGTCCCCTCCACGCACAGAAGGTGTGGCTATTAAGACTATTATTACCCCCCACGCCAGACAGGTGTGGCGCATTAAGATTTTACGTACCCTCCCTGCCAGGGTGTGGCGCTTTAAAGACTATTACTGTACCCCCCCTCACAGACAGGTGGGCGCATTAAGACTATTACTGCCCCTCCCCTGCACAGACGGTGTGGCGAATTAAGACTTTTTACTGTACCCCTCCCCGCCCCAAACAGGTGTGGCGCTTTAAAGGACTTTATGTACCCTCCACGCCAGAAGGTGGGCGCTTTTAAACTTTTACGTACCCCCCCCCTGCACAGACAGGTTGGCGTATTAGACTATTACTGTACCCCCCCCTGCACAGACAGGTGGGCGCTTAAGACATTACTGCCCTCCCCTGCACAGACGGTGTGGCGCATTAAGACTTTTACTGTACCCCCCCCCGCACGACAGGTGGGGGGGTATTAAGATATTACTGCCCCTCCCCTGCACGGGACAGGTTGGCGTTAAGACTATTACTGTACCCCCCCACGCCAGACGGGTGTGGCGTATTAAAATTATTACCCTCCCCTGCACAGACAGGGTGGCCATTAAACTATTACTGACCCTCCACGCACAAAGGTGGGGCCCATTAAGACTTTTTACTGTCCCCCCCCCACGCACAGCAGGGTGGGCATTAAGACTTTCTGTACCCTCCCTGCACAGAAGGTTGGCGTTTTAAAAGACTATTCGTACCTCCCCGCACAAAAGGGTGTGGCGTATTAAGACTATTACTGTACCCTCCCTGCCAGACGGGGGCGCTTTAAAGACTATTACTGTACCCCCCCACGCACAGACGGGTGTGGCGCTTTTAAGACTTTCTGTCCCCTCCCCTGCACAACAGGTGTGGCGTTTTAAGACTATTAGTACCCTCCCTGCCAGACAGGTGTGGGTATTAAAGCTTTTCTGTACCCTCCCCTGCACAGACAGGTGTGGCGCTTAAGACTTTTATTTGTCCCCCTCCCACGCACAGACAGGTGTGGGCTTTAAGACTATTACTGTACCCTCCCACGCACAGCGGGTTTTGTGGCGCTTTAAATATTATGTACCTCCCCGCACAGACAGGTGTGGCTATTAAGACTTTTTACTGTACCCTCCCCCCCAAAGACAGGTGTGGCGTATTAAACTATTACTGACCCTCCCACGCAAAAAAGGTGTGGGTTTTAAGGGACTTTTACTGTACCCTCCACGCACAGACAGGGTGTGGCGCAAAAGACTTTTACTGTACCCTCCCCTGCACAGACAGGTGGGTTTTAAACTATTACTGTACCCCCCCTGCACAGACGGGTGGCGCATTAAGATTTTTACGACCCCCCCTGCACAGACGGGTTGGGGCATTAAACTATTACTTTACCCCCCCACGCAAGACAGGGGTGGCGTATTAAGACTATTTTTTACCCTCCCCTCCAGACAGGTGTGGGATTAAGACATTATGTCCCCCCCCACGCAAGCAGGGGGGGCGCTTTAAGATTTTACTGTACCCTCCCTGCCGACGGGTTTGTGGCGTATTAAGACATTACTGTACCCTCCCCGCACAGCAGGTGGGCGCATTAAAGACTATTACTGTACCCTCCCTGCAAGACAGGGTGGGGCGCTTTAAGACTATTACTGTACCCTCCCCTGCAAACATGTGGCGTTTAGACTTTTACTGTACCCCCCCACGCAAGACAGGTGTGGGAATTAAGACTATTACTGTACCCCCCCCGACAGCAGGTGTGGCGTTTAAGACTATTACTGTCCCCTCCCTGCCCCAGACGGTGTGGCGCATTAAGACATTACGTACCCCCCCCTGCACAGACGGGGGGTGGCGCATTAAGACTATTACTGTCCCCTCCCCTGCAAGACAGGTGTGGCCTTAAAGACATTCTTACCTCCCCTGCCAGACAGGTGTGGCGTATTAAGACTATTACTGTACCCTCCCCTGACAACAGGTTGGCGTTTAAAGGGATATACTGTACCCCCCCTGCACAGACAGGTGTGGGCATTAAGACATTACGTACCCCCCCACGCCAGACAGGTGTGGCTATTAAGACTTTTTTACGTCCCTCCCACGCACAGACATTTTGGGGCGTATTAAGACTATTATTTTACCCTCCCCTGCAAAAAAAGGTGTGGCGCATTAAATTTTAGTACCCTCCCTGCACAGACAGGTGTGGCGTATTAAGACTATTACTGTACCCTCCCCTGCACAGACAGGTGTGGCGCATTAAGACTATTACTGTACCCTCCCCTGCACAGACAGGTGTGGCGCATTAAGACTATTACTGTACCCTCCCACGCACAGACAGGTGTGGCGAAAGACTTTACGTACCCCCCTGCACAACAGGTGTGGGCTTTAAGACTATTATGTCCCTCCAACGCACAGACGGGTTGGGCATTAAGATATTCTGTACCCTCCCACGCACAGACAGGTGTGGCGCATTAAGACTATTACTGTACCCTCCCCTGCACAGACAGGTGTGGCGTATTAAGACTATTACTGTACTACATTAAGTATTAAGAAGAAGCATTACACTTCAGAATAATAAATAAGAAATATTGTATGGATCACAACCTACAATGGTAACAGCCACGACTCATAACTCCTGTGTGAGGCTGCATGCCATGGCTGGGGTGTGCAGGGTGCCAGCAGTGCCAGGTGCAGGGGTGGCACTATAGAGTACCTTCTTTATTTAAAAGACCCCCGGGGCACTGGCCCCATCAAGATGGACGCGGCGCTCCCCAGGGGCATCACCAATTACAGCAATCTTCCTTCTTTGTGTTTGTCTGGTCGTCCCTCCAGCAGCTGTTATGCCCCTTGCACCCCGCAGAGGCATCCCTCCCCGGGCAGCCACCCCCAGAGGATCCCTCCCCGGGTTTTGACCCCCCCCAGAGGCATCCCTCCCCAGGGCTAGACCACCCGGGACCTTGGCTTAAGCTTGGGCCTTTCCCATGGGGAGTGAATCGGGGGGGTAGTTATTTTGGGGTTGCAGAATCCTAAGGGGCCCCAGCGTGGTCCTACGGCTTCCCTTTTTGGAGCACATTGGGGCAATTCCAGCCATTCCTCCTTGGCCAGGAACGACGAGGGCGACGACGATCCCACCATCGAGTCTTCACTTTCATCACGCGGAACAAGGTACTCCATCCCGCCCGCGCACGCCAACAACCGCGTCACCAGGTCCAGGCCGCTGTCCTCAGCCAGCGAGGCGTGGGTCAACCCGCCCGCCACACTGTCCTCGGGCGCCGCCACACAGTCGGGGTCTGTGTTCTGCTCCGAGACGCCACTACAAGTGTCGGACTGCGGGCACGGGTCTTCACGCGTGCCCGAGGCCTCGGGCCCCAAACAAACCATCGGCTGCACACGTCACGCGGGACGGGGGCCCCGTAGCGTTTAAAGTACGCAGTGGGCCCCTCCTCCAGGCCATAGGGCCCGGGACATGGGGGGGGGGGGCCTGCCCCTTTACAGTGTGTTGTTGCCGCGCCTCAGCTTCACCACGCAGGAGACACCCTGCAGGCGGCTCAGCTGTGCGGGGCTGAAATACTGCCTGCCACAACACACAATGGACTCCAAGGCATGGATCTCCCTGCGTTGCCTTCCCCTCAGGTCCAGGCACAGCACAGGGACGGAGCGGGGCCGCCACAGACACCCCCTGCGGCGGGGCCTGACGCACGCCTCCAGGCGGGTGGCGGCCGTGGCGGCGGCGGTGGGCCCGTGCCCCAAAAAACCGGCACACTCCCCCCAAACGGCAGGGTTCAAGGGTGCCCTTTTTTTGGGGTCGCTGGGTTCAAGTTTTTAAAATAATAAAAATCATGGGTCACGGGGAGCGCCGGTATTAGGGATGTGTCTGTCCACCCCACTGAGCTCTATATGAACGTTATTATAGAGCTCAGTGGTCCACCCCTCACTCCGAACTCCTGCCTGCCTCACAGCCTGCCTCACAGCCTACCTCACAGCCTGCCTCACTGCCTGCCCACAGCCTACCTCACAGCCTGCTCACTGCTGCCTCCAGCCTGCTCACAGCCTACCTCACTGCTGCCCACAGCCTGCCTCACAGCTACTCCAGCTACCTCCGCCTACTCACAGCTACTCACAGCCTGCCTCACAGCCTGCCTCACTGCCTGCCTCACAGCCTGCCTCACTGCCTGCCTCACAGCCTACCTACAGCCTACCTCACAGCCTACTCACAGCCTGCCTCACTGCCTGCCTCACAGCCTGCCTCACAGCCTGCTCACAGCCTACCTCACAGCTACCTCACAGCCTGCCTCACTGCCGCCGTCACAGCCTGCCTCACTGCCTGCCTCAAGCTACCTCATGCCTGCCTCACAGCTGCCTCACAGCCTACCTCAAGCCTACCTCACAGCCTGCCTCACTGCCTGCCTCACAGCCTGCCTCACAGCCTGCCTCACTGCCTGCCTCACTGCCTGCCTCACAGCCTACCTCACTGCCTGCCTCACAGCCTGCCTCACAGCCTACCTCACAGCCTACCTCACAGCCTGCCTCACAGCCTGCCTCACTGCCTGCCTCACAGCCTGCCTCACAGCCTGCCTCCAGCCTGCACACCAATGCTAGGAGGGTGTAAGTGTCATTATCTATGCACTGAAAGAGGTATAGGTCTTTGTGTCATCAGGTTGGAGTTGACCACTACTCTCTCCCTTGACCCTTGAAGTGTACTCTCTCTCTCTCTCTCTCTCTCTCTCTCTCTCTCTCTCTCTCTCTCTTTTCTTCTCTCTCTCTCTCTGTCTTCTCTCTCTCTCTTCTTTCAATGGTGGTGACGCGTTACGTAATCGTGTCGTGACGATAAGAAAGTTATTGCCGTGTGTGTGTGTGTGTGTGTGTGTGTGTGTGTGTGTGTGTGTGTGTGTGTGTGGACTGTGTGTATGTTGACGTCATGGGGGTCGCTATGGTAACGACCTGTGTGCGTGCGTGTGTTTGTGTGCTGTGCGTGTGTTTATATGTGTGTGTGTGTGTGTGTGTGTGTGTGTGTGTGGTGTGTGTGTGTGTGTGTGTGTGTGGTGTGTGTACACCCCACGAACACATGTCTCAGAAAAAACTTTATTTGGTCATCTTTACGATCGCCTTCACGTTCCGCAAGACAGCGCCGGGCAAGCACATGACTGCCTCGCCTTCACTGTCGCCCAGGCATCGTCAAGGATTCCCACGTGTGTTCCCGGCGCCCCGATGCCATCAAAGGCCGTGAGGCAGGGACGGGGGGGGAGGGGGCAGGGACGGGGGGGACGGGGGGGGGAAAGGTTGATACAGTGTGGGAAATGTGTGCTCTTTCCGTAAACCTGTGAGAGCCCCACACACACAACACACACACAGTCACGCACACACACACACACACACACACACTCTCACTCACAGTCACACACACACACACACATACACACACACACACACACACACACACTCTCACTCACACAGTCACACACACACACACACACACACACACACACGATATCAGAAAATACTTTGATAGAAAAGGCAACGAAAAAAATAAAGAATATGATTATTATGAAAAACTTCGGTAGGAATCAATGGAGGAGAGGAGGAGGAGGAGGAGGAGGAGGAGGAGGAGGAGGAGGAGGAGGAGGAGAAATAATGCCTTTCTTACTTATCCAAATTTGCATCTTTCTAAAACAACATACCGATAGCACGCATGTCTCTCTCTCTCTCTCTCTTTCTCTTTCTCTTTCTCTTTCTCTCTCTCTTTCTCTTTCTCTCTCTCTCTCTCTCTCTCTCTCTCTCTCTCTCTCTTCTCTCTCTCTCTCTCTCTTTACCACACTTAACCATGTATAGGTGTGATGGTGATGTGGCCTTTGCGTCGCCATGGCAACTACACACACACACACACACACACACTCGATACACACACACACTCGATACACACACACACTCGATACACACACACACTCGATACACACACACACACACTCGATACACACACACACACACACACACATACACACTCGATACACACACACACACACACTCGACACACACACACACACACACACACCCGATACACACACACACACACACACCCGATACACACACACACACACACACACACACACCCGATACACACACACACACACAAACACACACACTCGATACGACGATACGTTAACAGTCCTATAGGTAACTTCCTAAAGACATAATATTATCACTAATCACTAATATTTATCACTAATTATAAACTTAATAAGATGTTTTGCTCACATAACACTTAACACGTCATGTCTTAATACAGGGGCCACTATATAAGCTGTAAGATAAGATAAGATTTTTATCCTATCTAGACACTTTGCAAGTACCAACTACAAGGTTATTGACTATACAAAGCGCCGCCACGTCAGCACGAACTAGGCGGACTCGAACCGCTGACCGAATGCACAGGGACGCTGCACATTGCGAACTCACGTCTCTACCAACCTTGCCACCCTGACGGGCATATATAAGCTGTAAGGGCCACTATATAAGCTGTAGGGGCCACTATATAAGCTGTAGGGGCCACTATATAAGCTGTAGGAGCCACTATATAAGCTGTAGGAGCCACTATATAAGCTGTAGGAGCCACTATATAAGCTGTAGGAGCCACTATATAAGCTGTAGGAGCCACTATATAAGCTGTAGGGGCCACTATATAAGCTGTAGGGGCCACTATATACGATGTAGGGGCCACTATATAAGCTGTAGGGGCCACTATATAAGCTGTAGGGGCCACTTATAAGCTGTAGGGGCCACTATATAAGCTGTAGGGGCCACTATATAAGCTGTAGGGGCCACTATATAAGCTGTAGGGGCCACTATATAAGCTGTAGGGGCCACTATATAAGCTGTAGGGGCCACTATATAAGCTGTAGGGGCCACTATATAAGCTGTAGGGGCCACTATATAAGCTGTAGGGGCCACTATATAAGCTGTAGGGGCCACTATATAAGCTGTAGGGGCCACTATATAGCTGTAGGGCCACTATATAAGCTGTAGGGCCACTATATAAGCTGTAGGGGCCACTATATAGGCTGTAGGGGCCACTATATAAGCTGTAGGGGCCACTATATAAGCTGTAGGGGCCACTATATAGGCTGTAGGGGCCACTATATAAGCTGTAGGGGCCACTATATAAGCTGTAGGGGCCACTATATAGGCTGTAGGGGCCACTATATAAGCTGTAGGGGCCACTATATAAGCACACATGGCCTGTACCCCTTGCCCACTCCTGCAATATTACATAAGGACATGAGTATATATTCATGTCATGAGGTACTCTTATTGTGTTACTGTGTTATTATTATCTTTAGCTATCTATAATAATATAATCGAAAGTGGGTGGGTGTGTGTCCGCTATAGGTTCCGCCCCCGGTGGCGCAATCCCATCTATGGCACAGTTTTGGAACCAGGTCGACCAGGGGAAGGTTTTAAGGTCACTTTGGGGATGATCCGATCACTTTTTTTCTCTTTTTTTTTTTTTAGTATTAGCGAGAATTGTGAAAAAAAAAAAATATTTACGCGAGATATTTTGCATGAAAAAAGAAAGATATCGAAACGAACGCACGACTGACGGACGGTTTCTTTTACTTCAGTCCTATTACTTCAGTCCTATTACTTCAGTCCTATTACTTCAGTCCTATTACTTCAGTCCTATTACTTCAGTCCTATTACTTCAGTCCTATTACTTCAGTCCTATTACTTCAGTCCTATTACTTCAGTCCTATTACTTCAGTCCTATTACTTCAGTCCTATTACTTCCTATTACTTCAGTCCTATTACTTCAGTCCTATTACTTCAGTCCTATTACTTCCTATTACTTCAGTCCTATTACTTCAGTCCTATTACTTCAGTCCTATTACTTCAGTCCTATTACTTCACTAGCCTACTTCCTATACTTACAGCCTATTACTTCGTATTACTTCAGTCCTATTACTACAGTCCTATTACTACAGTCCTATTACTACAGTCCTATTACTACAGTCCTATTACTACAGTCCTATTACTACAGTCCTATTACTACAGTCCTATTACTTCAGTCCTATTACTACAGTCCTATTACTACAGTCCTATTACTACAGTCCTATTACTACAGTCCTATTACTACAGTCCTATTACTACAGTCCTATTACTACAGTCCTATTACTACAGTCCTATTACTACAGTCCTATTACTTCAGTCCTATTACTTCAGAGTTACTTCTGTCCTATTACTTCACTAGCATTACTTCAGTCCTATTACTTCAGTCCTATTACTTCCTATTATTCAGTCCTATTACTTCAGTCCTATTACTTCACTAGACTACTTCCTATTACTATCGAGTTCCTATTACTTCAGTCCTATTACTTCATTCTTCAGTCCTATTACTTCACTTCTACTTCAGAGTTACTTCAGTCTATTACTTCAGTCCTATTACTTCACTAGAGTTACTTTATCCTATTACTTCAGTCCTATTACTTCAGTATTACTTCAGTCCTATTACTTCGATTACTTCAGTCCTTTACTTCAGATTACTTCACCTATTACTTCAGTCTAGTTACTTCAGTCCTATTACTTCAGTCTAGTCTACTTCCTATTACTTCAGTCCTATTACTTCAGTCCTATTACTTCACAGCTATCCTATTACTTCAGTCCTATTACTTCAGTCCTATTACTTTTTCTATAGCCTATCCTGAGTTACTTCAGTCCTATTACTTCAGATTACTTCAGTCCTATTACTTCAGAGTTACTTCAGTCCTATTAC
This sequence comes from Chionoecetes opilio, assembly GCA_016584305.1. Classification (NCBI taxonomy): domain Eukaryota; kingdom Metazoa; phylum Arthropoda; class Malacostraca; order Decapoda; family Majidae; genus Chionoecetes; species Chionoecetes opilio. Next base: position 154,051 of record JACEEZ010001922.1, read on the forward strand.
TTCATTCTTCAGTCCTATTACTCAGTCCTATTACTTCAGTCATTACTTTCAGATTACTTCAGTCCTATTACTTCAGAGTCCTATTACTTCAGTTCCTATTACTTCGAGTTACTTCAGTCCTATTACTTCAGATACCACTATTACTTCAGTCCTATTACTTCAGAGTTACTTCAGTCCTATTACTATCCTATTTACTTCAGTCCTATTACTTCAGAGTTACTTCAGTCCTATTACTTCAGTCCTATTACTTCAGTCCTATTACTTCAGCTATTCCTACTTCTATTACTTCAGAGTTACTTCAGTCCTATTACTTCAGTCCTATTACTTCAGATTACTTCATCTATTACTTCGAGTACTCTCCTATTCTTCAAGTTACTTCAGTCCTATTACTTCAGTTACTTCAGTCCTATTACTTTCATTACTTCAGATACTCCTATTACTTCAGGTTACTTCAGTCCTATTACTTCAGATTACTTCAGTCCTATTACTTCTAGCTCTTACTCAGTTACTTCAGTATTACTTCAGTCCTATTACTTCAGTATTACTTCAGTCCTATTACTTCACGAGTTACTTCAGTCCTATTACTTCAAGTTACTTCAGTCCTATTACTTCAGTCCTATACTTCTACTACTTCCTATTACTTCAGAGTTACTTCAGTCCTATTACTTCAGTCCATACTTCAAGTACTTCCATACTTCTCTATTACTTCAGAGTTACTTCAGTCCTATTACTTCAAGATTGTCCTATTACTTCAGTCTATTCAGTCCTATTACTCACTAGACTCTCCTATTACTTCAGAGTTACTTCAGTCCTATTACTTCAGTCCTATTACTTCAGAGTTACTTCAGTCCTATTACTTCAGTTCCTATTACTTCACTAGTTAGCTTCAGTCCATTACTTCAGTCCTATTACTTCAGTCTAGTTACTTCAGTCCTATTACTTCAGCCTCCTATTACTTCAAGTTACTTCAGTCCTATTACTTCAGTCCTATTACTTCAGATACTTCACTAGATACTGTCCTTTATTACTTCAAGTTAACTTCAGTCATTACTTCTAGTCCTATTACTTCAGAGTTACTTCAGTCCTATATTAATTCTCCTATACTTAGTTACTTCAGTCCTATTACTTCACTAGTACTTCCTATTACTTCAGTCTATTACTTCAGTCCTATTTACTTCAGTCCTATTACTTCAGTCCTATTACTTCAGTCCTATTACTCTCCTATTACTTCAGTCCTATTACTTCACAGCTACTTCATCTATTACTTCAGATACTTCAGTCCTATTACTTCAGTCCTATTACTTCAGAGTTACTTCAGTCCTATTACTTCAGAGTTACTTCAGTCACTATTACTTCAGTCCTTACTTACATCCTATTACTTCAGAGTTACTTCAGTCCTATTACTTCAAATTACTCTCATTACTTCATATCTAACTTCAGAATTACTCAGTCCTATTACTTCAGAGTTACTTCAGTCCTATTACTTCAGTCCTATTACCTTCAATCTTTTGTTATTACTTCAGTCCTATTACTTCAGAGTTACTTCAGTCCTATTACTTCAGTCCTATTACTTCAGAGTCTACTTCAGTCCTATTACTTCCAACGTACTTCACTATTACTTCAGTCAGTTACTTCAGTCCTATTACTTCAGTCCTATTACTTCACTAGACTACTTCTATTACTTCAGAGTTACTTCAGTCCTATTACTTCAGTCCTATTACTTCAGTCTATTACTTCAGTCTATTACTTCAGTCCTATTACTTCAGTACTTCGTCCTATTACTTCAGATCTACTTCACTATACTCAGTTACTTCATCCTATTCTTCAAGTACTTAGTCCTATACTTCGAGTTACTTCGTCCTATTACTTCAGAGTTACTTCAATCCCTTACTCGATTACTTCGTCCTATTACTTCAGTCTATTCTATTCAGAGTTACTTTCAGTCCTATTACTTCAGTCCTATTACTTCAAGTAATCTACTTCAGTCCTATTACTTCAGATTACTTCCTATTACTCTCAGTCCTATTACTTCAGTCCTATTACTTCAGAGTCTCACCCATTACTCAGTCCCATCTTCAATACTTCAGTCCTATTACTTCATCCTATTACTTCAGAGTTACTTCAGTCTCTCGTATTACTTCAGTCCTATTACTTCAGCTATACTCAGATCTATACTTTCAGTCCTATTACTTCACTATCTACTTCCTATTACTTCAGTTACTTCAGTACTATTACTTCAGTCTATATTCCTAGCTACTTCCTATTACTTCAGAGTTACTTCAGTCCTATTACTTCAGATTACTTCAGTCCTATTACTTCAGTACTTCAGTCCTATTACTTCAGATATCTCCTATTACTTCAGAGTTACTTCAGTCCTATTACTTCAGTCTCCTATTACTTCAGTTCCTATTACTTCAGTTACTTCAGTCCTATTACTTCATAGATTACTTCAGTCCTATTACTTCAGATTACTGCAGCATATTACCTCTATTACTTCAGAGTTACTTCAGTCCTATTACTTCAGTCCTATTACTTCAGAGTACTGTCCTATTACTTCAATTACTTCCTATCTGAGTTACTTCAGTCCTATTACTTCAGTCCTATTACTTCAGAGTTACTTCAGTCCTATTACTCAGTCCATCTCAGAGTTACTTCAGTCCTATTACTTCAGTCCTATTACTTCGAGTACTTCCTATTACTTCAGATTACTTCAGTCTCATTACTTCAGACTCCATCTTTTTCAGTCCTATTACTTCAGAGTTTTACTTCAGTCCTATTACTTCCTATACTTAGTCTTCCTATTACTTCAGAGTTACTTCAGTCCTATTACTTCAGTCCTATTACTTCAGATCCTATTACTTCATCTATTACTTCAGAGTTACTTCAGTCCTATTACTTCAGTACCTCATTACTTCAAGTTACTTCAGTCCTATTACTTGTCCAGTCCTATTACTTCAGAGTTACTTCAGTCCTATTACTTCACTAGTACTTCAGTTACTTCAGTTACTTCAGTCCTATTACTTCAGGTACTCAGTCCTATCTACTCAGTCTATTACTTCAGAGTTACTTCAGTCCTATTACTTCAGTTACTTCAGTCCTATTACTTCAGAGTTACTTCAGTCCTATTCTTCAGTCCATTACTTCAGTCCTATTACTCAGATACTTCAGTCCTATTACTTCAGAGTTACTTCAGTCCTATTACTTCAGTATTCTCTTTAGAGTTACTTCAGTCTTTACTTCAGTCCTATTACTTCAGTCTAGTTACTTCAGTATTCCTATTATTCAGGTTATCATTTCCTATTACTTCAGCTTCCCGTATTACTTTCAGTACTTCAGTCTATCTTCAGAGTTACTTCAGTCCTATTACTTAGCCAGTCCTATACTTCTATCAGTCCTATTACTTCAGAGTTACTTCAGTCCTATTACTTCAGTCCTATACTTCGTTACTTCAGTCCTATTACTTATCAGTCCTATTACTTCAGAGTTACTTCAGTCCTATTACTTCAAATACTATCTATACTTCAGAGTTACTTCAGTCCTATTACTTCAGTCCTATTACTTCAGAGTTACTTCAGTCCATACTTCATTATACTTCAGAGTTACTTCAGTCCTATTACTTCAAGTACTATCCCATTACTAGTTACTTCAGTAGTTACTTCAGTCATACTTCATACTTCAGTCCTATTACTTCAGTCTACGCATTACTTCTATTACTCAGTTACTTCAGTCCTATTCCACTTCAGAGTATACTTCAGTCCTATTACTTCAGTACTCATTACTTCACTAACTAACTTCCCTATTACTTCAGAGTTACTTCAGTCTCTATTACTTCAGTCCCTATTACTTCAGCCTATTACTTGTCCTATTACTTCAGTTACTTCAGTCCTATTACTTCAGAGTTACTTCAGTCCTATTACTTCAGAGTTACTTCAGTCCTATTACTTCACTAGACTACTTCCTATTACTTCAGAGTTACTTCAGTCCTATTACTTCAGAGTTACTTCAGTCCTATTACTTCAGTCCTATTACTTCAGTCCTATTACTTCAGAGTTACTTCAGTCCTATTACTTCAGTCCTATTACTTCAGAGTTACTTCAGTCCTATTACTTCAGAGTTACTTCAGTCCTATTACTTCAGAGTTACTTCAGTCCTATTACTTCAGTACTTCAGTTCTATTACTTCAGAGTTACTTCAGTCCTATTACTTCAGTTACTTCAGTCCTATTACTTCAGAGTTACTTCAGTCCTATTACTTCAGAGTTACTTCAGTCCTATTACTTCAAGTTACTTCAGTCCTATTACTTCAGAGTTACTTCAGTCCTATTACTTCAGAGTTACTTCAGTCCTATTACTTCAGAGTTACTTCAGTCCTATTACTTCAGAGTTACTTCAGTCCTATTACTACAGTTACTTCAGTAGGGTATAAAAGTCTTGGCAACACAAAATGTCAACAAAAATTATTCTGTGAGATTAAACTCATGGTTGTGTGAAATACATTATCATTAAAATACAAGTGTTACAATTATTGGGCCGATGGCCCACCAAAAGCCCTCCGCAGGAGCTAGCCAAAAAGTCCGCCCGGAGGGCGGCTTTTCGGCTAGTACTAACATATTGTGATAACAACGAATGAGAATACGAACGAATGATATAAACGAATTTGAACTCTCTCTCTCCCTCTCCTCATCGCGAGCCCATCTCTCTCTCTCCCTCTCCTCATCGCGAGCCCATCTCTCTCTCTCTCTCTCTCTCTCTCTCTCTCTCTCTCTCTCTCCTCTCTCTCTCTCTCCTATCGCGGTCCTATCTCTCTCTCCTATCGCGAGTCCATTCTCTCTCTCTCTATCGCGAGTCCAATCTCTCTCTCCTATCCGTCCTATCTCTCTCTCCTATCGCGAGTCCATATCTCTCTCTCCTTATCGCGATCCATATCTCTCTCTCCTTATCGCGAGTCCTATCTCTCTCCCTTATCCGAGTCCAATCTCTCTCCTATCGCGTCATATCTCTCTCTCCTACGCGAGTCTATCTCTCTCTCCTTATCGCGAGTCCATATCTCTCTCTCCTTATCGCGAGTCCATATCTCTCTCTCCTTATCGCGAGTCCATATCTCTCTCTCCTTATCGCGAGTCCATATCTCTCTCTCCTTATCGCGAGTCCATATCTCTCTTCCAATTATCCTTCATTATTTATCACCCTTCTATGTAACCCCCCCCCCGCCCCCGCTGTCCTCTTGATGGAGCGCCGCCCCCCGTCGCCTTGGCTTCGATCCCAGGGGGGGAAGGTGAAATTCCGGGGAAGTGTAAAGGTGGGGGTAGGGAGGAAGGGGGGAGTAGTTACCTATATTGGCTGACTAACAGACTGCCCTCTCTCTCTCTCTCTCTCTCTCTCTCTCTCTCTCTCTCTCCTAAACCATTTTCACAACTGCAAGGATAATAATTTTCAACAAGTGTGTGTGTGTGTGTGTGTGACTGTGTGTGTGTGTGTGTGTGACTGTGTGTGTGTGGCTGTGTGTGTGTATGTGTGACTGTGTGGTGTGTGTGTGTGTGGACTGTGTGTGGTGTGGTGCTGTGTGACTGTGTGTTGTGTGTGTGACTGTGTGGTGTGTGGTGTGTGTGTGTGTGTGACTGTGTGTGTGTGTGTGTGTGTTGGCTTGTGTGTGTGTGTATGTGTGTGACTGGTGTGTGTTGTGTGTGTGTGTGTGTGTGTGACTGTGTGTGTGTGTGTGTGTTTTTGTGACTGTGTGGTGTGTGTGTTTTGTGTGACTGTGTGTGTGTTGTGTGACGTGTGTGTGTGTGATGTGTGTGTGTGTGTGTGTGTGTGTGTGTGTGTGTGTGTGTGTGTGTGTGTGTGTGACTGTGGTTGTGTGTGTGTGACTGTGTGTGTGTGATGTGTGTGTGTATGCTGGTGTGTGTGACTGTGTGTGTGTTGGTGTTGTGTTGTGTTTTGTGTGTGTGTGTGTGTGTTGTGTGTGTGTGACGTGGTGTGTGTGTGTGTGATGTGTGTGACTGTGTGATGTGTGTGTATGTGTGTGTGTGACTGTGGTGTGTGTGTGTGTGTGTGACTGTGTGTGTGTGTGTGATGTGTGTGTGTGTGTGTGTGTGTGTGTGTGTGTGTGTGTGTGTGTGTGTGTGTATGTGTGTGTGTGACTGTATGTGTGTGTGTGTGTGTGACTTGTGGTGTGACTGTGGTGCGTGTGTGTGTGTGTGTGTGTGTGACTGTGTGTGTTGTGTGTGTGTGTGTGTGTGTCATGTAGTATATGTTCACGCTTTGAAAAATAAAGCTATGGCATTACTATTCATATTATTACCAGTATTATGATGATTAGTGGTGGCTGTGGTTAGAGGAGGAGGAGGAGGGAGGAGGAGGAGGAGGAGGAGGAGGAGGAGGAGGAGGAGGAGTGAGGAGAGGAGAGGAGGAGGAGGAGGAGGAGGAGGAGGAGGAGGAGGAGGAGGAGGGCAGGAGGAGGAGGAGGAGGAGGAAGAGGAGGAGGAGGAGGAGGAGGAGGAGGAGAGGAGGGAGGAGGAGGAGGAGGAGGAGGAGGAGGAGGAGGAGGAGGAGGAGGAGGAGGAGGATTTTTTGGTTTGTAGTTAGTTACCGCGTCATTGAGGAACCTACCGAGTCGTGCAGAACCAACCGAATTGAACCCCTTGAGACCCAGAACGTAATTTCCATTGTAATTTGGGTACCATTAGACGATTTTAGTGACTATAAGCAATATTTTATAGCTATGACCTGTTTAGTATCCTTGTCCACTGGTTAATTGAGTATATTCGATCACTTTTCGTTATTTTAAGGCTGACAACAGACGATTTTATATAGCCAAGGAAAGATCTGGGCGTGAAGGGGTTAATTGCACTACAACTAGTGATTTACTACTACTACTACTACTACTACTACTACTACTACTACTACTACTACTACTACTACTACTATAACATTTTACCCACTACAACTACAGGTCTTACTACTACTACTACTACTACTACTACTATAACATTTTACCCACTACAACTACAGGTCTTACTACTACTACTACTACTACTACTACTATAACATTTTACCCACTACAACTACAGGTCTTACTACTACTACTACTACTACTACTATAACATTTTACCCACTACAACTACAGGTCTTACTACTACTACTACTACTACTACTACTACTACTATAACATTTTACCCACTACAACTACAGGTCTTACTACTACTACTACTATAACATTTTACCCACTACAACTACTGGTTACTACTACTATACTACTATACATTTACCCACTACAACTACGGTCTTCACTACTACTACATACTACTACTATAAACATTTTACCCACTACAACTACTGGTCTTACTACTACTACTACTATAACATTTTACCCACTACAACTACTGGTCTTACTACTACTACTACTACTACTACTATAACATTTTACCCACTACAACTACAGGTCTTACTACTACTACTACTACTACTACTACTACTACTACTACTACTACTACTGCTATAACATTTTACCCACTACAACTACTGGTCTTAGCTACTACTACTATTACTACTACTACTACTACTACCATTATAACATTTTACGCACTACAACTACTGGTCTTACTACTACTACTACTACTACTACTACTGCTATAACATTTTACCCACTACAACTACTGGTCTTACTACTACTACTACTACTACTACTACTACTACTACTATTATAACATTTTACGCACTACAACTACTGCTCTTACTACTACTACTACTATTATAACATTTTACCCAATACAGCTACTGGTCTTACTACTACTACTACTACTACTACTACTACTACTACTACTACTTACTACTACTACTACTACTACTACTATCGTTCCGGAAAAGAATCGGTTTCTTATAAAAATGGTCCCATAAGTTTATATATTCAACACCTTCTTTACAGAGGTTTACTAGAGATTTACTTTATTTTACTTTACAGGTTTATTAGAGATTTACTTTATTTTACTTTACACAGGTTTATTATAGATTTACTTAAGAGATTTGAGAGGTTTATTTAGAGGTGTAGAGGATTATTTGTGGTGAAGGCCTTGTTGTAGAAGCTGTTTGCCGCATTGATCCTCGGAGGAATACCAGATAGGATGATTTTACTAGATTTTATTTTATATTTAGTCATCATGCGTTATTATTATTACCGAATTCACTAAGGTGGACGAAACTATTCTTTTCTGGTGACTTTTGATGTGTGAAATTAATCTGATAACCGTTTCTGTCGCAATATTTTTTTTTAGCTAGATAAAGGTTAGGTTAGGTTAGGTTAGGTTAGGCTAGGTTAGGTTAGGTTAGGTAAGAGTTAGGTTAGGTAAAGTTAGGTTAGTGTTAGGTAAAGAGTAGGTTAGGTTAGTGTTAAGGTTAGTTAAGAGTTAGGTTTTAGGTTAGGTTAGGTTAGGTAAAGGTAGTTAGGTTAGGTTAGGTTAGTAGGTTAGGTTAGGTTAAGTAGTTAGGTTAGGTTAGGTTAAGGTTAGGTTAGGTTAAGAGTTAGGTTGTAGGTAGTTAGTTAGGTTAGGTTAGGTTAGGTTAGGGGTTAAAGTTAGGTTAGGTTAAAGAGTTTAGGTTAGGTTAGGTAGTAGGTTAGGTTAGGTATAGTTAGGTTAGGTTAAGGTTAGGTTAGGTTAGTAAGGTTAGGTTAGGTAAGAGGTTAGGTTAGGTTAGGTTAGGTAGTAGGTTAGGTTATTGGTTAGGTTAGTAGGTTAGGTTAGGTAGGTTAGGTTAGGTTAGGTTAGGTTAGGTTGGTAAAGGTTAGGTTAGGTAAGAGTTAGGTTAGGTAGGTTAGGTTAAGGTAGGTTAGGTTAGGTTAGGTATTGGTTAGGTAAAGGTTCGGTTAGGTAAAGGTTAGGTTAGGTTAGGTTAGGTAAGAGTTAGGTTAGGTTAGGTTAGGTAAGAGTTAGGTTAGGTAAAGGTTAGGTAAAGGTTAGGTTAGGTTAGGTAAGGTAAAGGTTAGGTTAGGTTAGGTTAGGTTAGGTAAAGGTTCGGTAAAGGTTAGTTTAGGTTAGGTTAGGTAAGGTAAAGGTTAGGTTAGGTTCAGTAATTTGGTTAGTTAGGTAAGTGGGTAGGTTATTGTAAGGTTGTAGAGGTTAGGTAAAGGTTCGGTAAAGGTTAGTTTAGGTTAGGTTAGGTAAGGTAAAGGTTAGGTTAGGTTCAATTTGTTATTTTTTAGTTTTATTTTTTATTTGCGACAGGAACGGTCAGCCGATTCATTCACAACGCATCAAAACTCACCAGAAAAAAATAGTTTCGTCCACCAAAGGAAGTTCGGCGTTCATCTGGAAATGTACCCATCATATTGCGATACTTAGTAAGGAGGGCCTCTGATCGGGTCTGTTGAACGTCATTAGTCCCCGCGTGAATGATGATCAGGAGCAAGAGGAGGAAGAGGAGGAAGAGGAACAACACGCAATTACCAGACAAACACACACACACACACACACACCACACACACACACACACCACACACACACACACAGGGGTCAGACACAACACAACAAACACGCATAACATGACCTTTCTCCCTCCCACCTCCTTCTTTCCTTCCTTCCTTCAACCCTTTCCCGCCCTTCACATACACACACATACACACACACTAGTTGAAAATAATCCTCGCAGTTGTGGAAGGAAGGAAGAGAGAGAGAGAGAGAGAGAGAGAGAGAGAGAGAGAAGAGAGAGAGAGAGAGAGAGAGAGAGAGAATGTAATTACTATCATCACATCTCTCTCTCTCTCTCTCTCTCTCTCTCTCTCTCTCTCTCTCTTCTCTCTGTTATTCATTAGTATTTTCATTACTCATTGTATGCAAAGAGGATGAATAGAGAGTTGTGTGTGTGTGTGTGTGTGTGTGTGTGTGTGTGTGTGTGTGTGTGTGTGTGTGAGATTATATGTGAGTGTATGTGTCTGTGTCTATCTGTGTAAGTGTATGTATACCTATCTGTCTGTGTGTGTGTGTGTGTCTGTGTGTGTGTCTGTGTGTGTGTGTCTGTGTGTGTGTTGTGTGTGTGTCTGTGTGTGTGTGTGTGTGTGTGTTGTGTGTGTATGTCTGTTGTGTTGTGTGTCTATCTGTGTGTGTTGTATCTTCTGTCTGTCTGTGTTGTCTGTCTGTCTGTCTGTGCTGTCTGTGCTGTGTCTGTCTGTCTGTCGTGTTGTCTGTCTGTGTGTGTCTGTCTGTGTGTGTGTGTGTGTCTGTGTGTGTGTGTGTGTGGTGTGTGTGTGTGTGTCTGTGTGTGTGTGTGTGTCTTGTGTGTGTGTGTCTGTCTGTGTGTGTGTGTTGTCGTGTGTGTGTTGTGTGTGTGTGTTGTTGTGTGTGTGTGTTGTGTGTGTCTGTGTGTGTGTCTGTCTGTGTGTGTGTGTCGTGTGTGGTCTGTCTGTGTGTGTGTGTCTGTGTGTGTGTGTCTGTGTCTGTCTGTGTGTGTGTGTGTGTGTGTGTGTGTGTGTCTGTGGTGTGTGTCTGTGTGTGTGTGTCTGTCATCCATTCTTAGCAGCACAGATGATCGATGAAAAGTTGAGTCACGCATTCCATGAACACCACACCTGTGTAGGTACCGACGTCGCCACACACACACATACGCACACATACACACACACACGACCATACACACACACACACACACACCACCAACACACACACACACACACGCACATGATGGGTTCAGTGGAATGTAAAATATCAAACTTTCCCTCTAGTCAGGCGGGCTTTGAAAATGCCAAATATGTGTGTGTGTGTGTGTGTGTGTGTGTGTGTGTGTGTGTGTGTGTGTGTGTGTGTGTGTGTGTTGTGTGTGTGTGTCTTTTTTCACCAAGTCTCTAATCAGCCATTAGGTCACGGACGCTCACCCATGCCGAAACTGCGGGGTCCGGGGGGGGGGGGGGGGCACGCATCCTTAGAGCGGCGCCCCCCCCCCCTTTGAATCACTACTGATATCATACTCAGAACAATCAGCTTATAGTGTTAAGCCCCGTACACACCACCACTCACCACCACCCTGCTCACCAACCTCGGCGCTTCCCGTCGATCGAGTGTTCGTCACCCAAAAGTGGCAGGATAGAACAGATCACTCAAAGAGTGTGGACAGGATGCCGAGGAGCAAAATGTGACCGAAGGCACACCCCTCTGGCCACGGCATTGCTCCTCGGCAAGGCACACCCCTCTGGCCACGGCATTGCTCCTCGGCAAGGCACACCCCTCTGGCCACGGCATTGCTCCTCGGCAAGGCACACCCCTCTGGCCACGGCATTGCCCCTCGGCAAGGCACACCCCTCTGGCCACGGCATTGCACCTCGGCAAGGCACACCCCTCTGGCCACGGCATTGCTCCTCGGCAAGGCACACCCCTCTGGCCACGGCATTGCCCCTCGGCAAGGCACACCCCTCTGGCCACGGCATTGCTCCTCGGCAAGGCACACCCCTCTGGCCACGGCATTGCCCCTCGGCAAGGCACACCCCTTGGCCACGGCATTGCTCTCGGCAAGCCACACCCCTCTGGCCACGGCATTGCCCTCGGCAAGCACACCCCTCTGGCCAGGGCATTGCCCCGGCAAGGCACACCCTCTGGCCACGGCATTGCTCCTCGGCAAGGCACACCCCTCTGGCCACGGCATTGCACCTCGGCAAGGCACACCCCTCTGGCCACGGCATTGCTCCTCGGCAAGCCCCGACGGTGGTGAGTGGTGGTGTGTAGCATTAGTCTACAATGTATACTCATCAATGGATCTATAGTAACATGATATATATGAACACTAGGGTGCCCCTCTATGACATATATGGGGATATGGGGAGTGACACAGGCGACCTGTGTCACTCCCACCCCCATTTTACACCCTTTGTTCCGCCTCTCTCGGAATCTCCCTACTTCTCCCCGAGTCATTTAACCTCCTTCCTCCAACAAATACACATCCTTCATTTGATCTAACCATCCTGCTGTAACAGTCTGGTTCCTTTCCCCTTCCCTCATCGTTTCACTCTTTCTCTCTAACTCATTCCTTTTTATGCTTTGCCATAGTGCCACATGACCTCTGTGGCTGCACATTCCCTTTTTTGCATTATAATCAATCGTCTGGTGTAAGCCAGGCGTCCCCCTCAAAGACTTTCCAACGCTTGGGAAGACCCAGCCGGAACACATCAGCCAAGAAGCGTTACAGACGGACATTTATAGCCAGCCATTACAACAAGCAGGCTAGCGAGGGTATAGCAATTACGTGTTGAGTGGTGGTGGTGGTTGCCCCGCCCCGCCCCGCCCCTGGTTGTCAGCCCTTTAACAGCAGGTAAAGGTAGGCTGGACATGGGCGCCAATCACCCATGGCCCGCCCACCAGGGGTTGTGTGTGTGTGTGTGGGGTGGGGGGGGGGGGCTAAACCTTCCCCCGGAGGCCTGACGCGGCGGGTGGAAAGGACCTCCCAGCCTCAACCTCCTCCTCTTCCTTGCCCTTCCTCCTCCTCCTCCTCCTCTTCCCTTCCCTCTATTCTTCCTTGGCCTTCCTCCTCCTCCTCCTCCTCCGCCTCTCCAGCCTTACACAACACCTAGTCTCTCCTTCACAACACACTAACGACCCTGTCCTCGCCCCACACACAGACCCTTTACTCCCCAAACCTTCACCCCCGTGCCCAATAGCCACGCCCGTACCCACCTCCGTACCCATGCCCCGCGCCCAGCCCTCACAGCCCTCTGCCACGCCCCACCGCAACTTTTTCTTCTTCTTTTTTTACCTTTGTGGCTCTAGCGCGTGCAGGCCGTGAGCTCCCGGGGTGGCATGGTAGGCCCTGGAGGCACACTTGAGGGCTGTGATGGTTGGTCCTCGCCCGTGGTGGCGCAGGCAGGATTGTTATAGTGACGCCTGTGATTAGAGGCTCATGCCGCCCCCCTGTGTCCTCCGATGTACTCGCAAGGTAGAGTTAATGGGCAGCATGTGGGTGTTCTTAGGCCACTCGACGCTGCAGAAAGATATTAAGTGGATATTCGCCCTCATCGGGGATCGAACTCTGGTCACAGAGCATGCCACTCCGAGACGCTAACCACTCTACTATACCGCCCCCCCATTCCTACCTGCAGGGCAGATATGGCAGGGCAGGTAGGGTGAGGTAGCCGATAGGTACGCAACAATTCATGGTTATTTTCCTTCTGGAGAGTGTACGCGTCCCACAAATAACCTGGAGACTGTCATATAGGCTCAGTATATGAAGAAATAGTTGTATTGTCATATGTATATCCTATGGCAGGATAGGTAAGGCAGGGCAAATATGGCAGGGCAAATATGGCAGGGCGGGGAAGAGGAGGAACAGACATGAGAGTTGCAAACGCCCTCCTTCCGCATTGTTTTTTGTTACATTTTTTATCTTTTCGCTTCTTCCTTCCTTCACTTCCCACTCTCTGCCTCCTCCTCCCTTTTCTTCCCTCTACTTCCTCTGCCGCCTCTTCCTTCTTCCTCTGCCTCCTCTGCCGCCTCCTCCTCCTCCTCCTCCTCCTTCCTCTCCCTGCGTACTTCTGTTCTCCTCTTCCTCCTCCTTCTTCCTCTGCCTTTGCTTACTCTGCCTCCTCTTACTCCTCCTCTCTCTATATGCTTCCTCCTCCTCCTCCTTCTCCCTCTGCCTCCTTCTCTTCCTTCTCCTCTCTATATATGCTGCCTCCTCTTCCCTCTTCCTCCTCCTCCTCCTCCTCTCTCCCGTCAAATCGTTCGTCTGCATCGTAACTCTCGCCGGAACACCGCTACTCGTTATCCTAAGGGCGCCATTATGCGGTGGACATTATAAACACCGCGTCATGGCGGTGTTAAGACTCGCCTGTGATCGCCCACCGAGGGGTCAGCCCAGGCATTTACCCCTAGACAGAGAGTGATAGACAGACAAAGAGACAGACAGACCGAGAAAAACAAACAGACAGACAGTAAGAAAGAGTGAGAGACAGACAGACAGAGAACAGACAGACAGAGAGACAGACAGACAGACAGACAGTAAGAAAGAGAGTGAGAGAGACAGTCAGAGATAGACAGATATAGAGACAGAGAGACAGAAAAACAAACAGAGAGACAGAAAAACAGAGATTTACCCCGGGGCCCAGGAGTAGGTTTTGGAGAAAAAAAATTCAAAACTTCGATTGAAAATAAGAACATAAGGAAGCTACACGAGGCTGTGAGACCTACACGAGGTAGTTCCTGTTACTTAACACTACCTACATCCACCTTTCATCCCCATCCATAACACTGTCCAGCCTCCTTTTCATTAAAGCTCCCTAATGACTCCGCACTAACTACCTGACGACTGAGTCCATGCCAATCATTCACCACCCTATTTATGAACCAGTTTTTCCCTATTTCTTTTTTAAATCTACGCTTTTCCAGCTTGAATCCGTTACTTCTTGTTCTACCCTGGTTACTAGCCGTGAGAACTTTTCCTACATAGCCTTTATTGTATCCCTTTATCCACTTAACAACTTCTATCAGATCGCCCCTTTCTCCGCCCTTCACCCTTTGTTTAGAGTCATATTTGCCTCGGTCAGATTGCCAGATGACTTTCAAAAATCTGCAAATAAGGTAAATGATGGAAAAGGTTAGAAAAGGTCAAGATGATTTGACCCCTTGAGGCCCAGAACGTAATTTCCATTGTAATTTGGGCACCATAGAAGATTTATAGCTATGTCCTGTTTAATAGCCTTGTCCACTACCGTAGATAACAGTAAAGTCGCCACCTGCAGTCATGTCGCCAGGCGCCATATATTACGAATTATAGCATCACTACTGCTGTGTCTGTGCCACTGAAGATGATACACAGTAGTTTATATCATGACTGTATAATCTACCCTGTTTCAGCATTGTTTTATGCTTTGTATCTGAAAGTATAGACGGTTTCAAATTTAACCACGCGTTTTTTTTTCGGGCGACGACGACAGCGGTACGACACTCAGTAAATAAACACTAGATGGCGACTCTACTGTTGGTAGCCACTTTGTAGATATTTTTGTCATTTGTTCATTTATAGCCCTACTATGACACAGATGAAGACACAAAATGACACAGACTCTCCAGATAGCCCCTTCTAACTGTCCTGAAAGCATGGATGTAGAAATGTAACTATTAACGCCACCACACGTCTGTAAACAGAAAAAAAAGTTGTCCTGGCGACTTTACTGTTATCTACGGTAACAAATTTGGTATATTCAGTTACTTTTCGTAATTTTATGGCTCGACAACAGACGATTTTTTATAGCAAAGGAAAGATCTGGGCGTGAAGAGGTTAATAAAATTCGGTGGGGGCCCATGTAAAAAAACTGGGGGCCCCTAACTAGTCCTGCCCCGGCACATTTCAATTCCCTGGGCGCCCCTGCCTGTGATTATTATGGCCTCATTATCTAGTAATTACCATCATTATTATTGCCATTACTCTCTTGCATAACACACATCGCTAACACTGCCTAGCCATCCATCTATTCACACAGCCAGCCCATTTTCACCCATATCTAAGGCAGTATTCACCCATATCTTCCTATATTCACCTAATTTAGACCTGTACCTTCTTATATACACCCATATCTAAGGCAGTATTCACCCATATCTTCCTATATTCACCTAATTTAGACCTGTACCTTCTTATATACACCCATATCTAAGGCAGTATTCACCCATATCTTCCTATATTCACCTAATTTAGACCTGTACCTTCTTATATACACCCATATCTAAGGCAGTATTCACCCATATCTTCTATATTCACCTAATTAGACCTGTACCTTCTAATATACACCCATATCTAAAGGGAGTTATTCACCCATATCTTCCTATATTCACCTAATTTAACTGTACCTTCTTAATACACCTATCTAAGGCAGTACATATCACCCATATCTTCCTATATTCACCTAATTAGACCTGTACCTTCTTATATACACCCATTCTAAGCAGTATTCACCCATATCTTCCTATATTCACCTAATTTAGACCTGTACTTCTTATATACACCATATCTAAGGCAGTATTCAGCCATATCTCTATTTCACCTAATTTAGACCTGTACTTCTTATATACACCCATATCTAAGGCAGTATCACCCATATCTTCCTATATTCCCTAATTTAAACCTGTACCTTCTTATATACACCCATATCTAAGGCAGTATTCACCATATCTTCTATATTCACCTAATTTAGACCTGTACCTTCTTATATACACCCATATCTAAGGCAGTATTCACCCATATCTTCCTATATTCACCTAATTTAGACCTGTACCTTCTTATATACACCCATATCTAAGGCAGTATTCACCCATATCTTCCTATATTCACCTAATTTAGACCTGTACCTTCTTATATACACCCATATCTAAGGCAGTATTCACCCATATCTTCTTATATTCACCTAATCACCTGGCCATGTATTCTCTAGATTAAGTCTCACACTTCAGTCTCTCTGCCCTTCATATTATTATTCTAATCAGTGTATATGAAATGACATTATCTCTCTTTATCTCTCTTTATCTCTCTTTCTCTCTCTCTCTCTCTCTCTCTAAGGGAAAGCTAAACAGAGGATGTGTGTGAAAATATGGCGTGTAAAAAGGTGGGTTGGCGTGTGATGTGGGTTGTGGTGGAGGCAGTGAGGCGTGGGCGAAGATGAAACATGGGGTAAGGTGGGGGAGGGAGGGGGGGAGAGGAGTGGGGAAGTAACGGAGTGGGTTGGGGAGGGCCCGAGGGTTGATGTGTTTTGTAAGAGAAATACTCCTTCACTCCTTTCCTTTCCTCCACTCTGTCATCCTGTTAGGCGTGGATCTATAATAATTAATAATAATAATAATAATAATTTTATTCTCGCCCGGAGGCATACAGACAAAAACAAAGCAACAAGAACAAGCCAAGGAGTAAACGTAACAATAGAAAAGAAATAGGGAAAAACTGGTTCACAAATAGGGTGGTGAAGGATTGGCATGGACTCGGTAGACAGGTAGTCAGTGCGGAGTCATTAGAGAGCTTTAAAAGGAGGATAGATCATTTCTGGATAATTTAACAATAGAATTACGAAAAATCACTGAATAGACCAAATTAGTTAGTCGGCAAGGATGCTAAACAGGTCATAGGTATAAAATATTGCTTATATTCATTAAAAATCGTTTACTTAAGAGAATTAGTAGAGTGTATAAAGTAGAATTAAGGGATACTACGGTGGTTGTAGATATGTATCAATGAATCAATCATTGGGGGCATACGCCGGGGGGCGCGTCGCCTCGCCCACCCTACGACTCCACTCCCGGGGGTCACCACGCGCGAGTCCCCATGCAGGCTCCTTTCCCATACCAAGCAGCTCTCGACAAGAAGCATCAACTTGCCCCAGCCACGAGCCTTGTGGGCGCCCCCTTGGCCTCCTCCACGCCGGATTGTCTCTTATAGATACAACCCGGTGGGAAGGATCGGTTTCAGGGTAGCGTGCCACATGCCCATATAGCCGAAGTTGGCGCTGACGGACTATGCAGGTAATAGGCCTCGATTCAGTCTCACGGTGCAATCGCTGATTTGACACGTAATCATCCCAGCGATACCCCATGATTCTGCGAAGACACTTATTACCAAAGGCATTGATTCGTCTCTTCAAGTCACTATTTAGTGTCCATGTCTCACAACCATAGAGTAAGACAGGGATCACAAGCGACTTGAAGATCCGGATCTTTGTCCTCCTGCACAGGTACCGACAACGCCAAATACTCCCGCTGAGCGAGTCCATAACACCGTGGGCTATGCCAATCCGCCGTAAGACTTCTTGACGTGACCCGCCGTTATTATGGACTGCGCTACCAAGGTATGTAAAACTTTCCAAGATCTCAATGTCCTCGCCACACGCATGAACAGACTGTACTGCTTCATCTAGTAAGTCTCCAAACACCTGGACCTTGGTCTTGAGCCAGGAGACCTCAAGTCCCAAAGGCTTTGCCTCCTCGTGCAGCGCCTCGAGAGCCATCACCAGGACCTCCAGCTACTCAGCAAAGATTACTGCATCATCGGCAAAAACAAGATCAGTGATCTTGGTGTTGCCGACGGATGCTCCACAATCACTTTGATCTACAACCTTGTCCAATACCCAGTCCATACAAGCGTTGAAAAGTGATGGGGCAAGGACGCACCCTTGCCTCACTCCTGTATTCACAGGAAAGAAGCTGGATACACCTGCCCCACACTTCACAGCACTCTCAGTCCCAGAATACAGACCAGTTATCAAACCAATAGTCCTTGCAGGAATCCCGCGAAGTCGCAGAAGATCCCAGAGTGACTCACGATGCACTGAGTCAAACGCCTTCTTGAGATCAACATAGGCTGCAAGCATCCCCTGTCGAAACTCACGTCGGCGTTCCACCAGGACACGAAGCGCTAGGATACGGTCCGTTGTTGACTTACCAGGCGTGAACCCAGACTGCTGAGGTCTCTGATGCTTCACCAGATGACTGCGAATCAGTGTCAGCAATAGATGGGCAAGCACCTTGCCTGGTACGCTGAGCAGTGTAATTTCGCGGTAATTGTTGCAGTCCTGACGGTCCCCTTTCCCTTTTCAGATAGGGACGACCAGCCCCCTTTTCCAGTCAGGAGGAATGGTACCTGATTGACACACGGCAGTCAGGACAGATATGTATGCGTGCATATTATTACGGTGTCTCAACGGTGTCGCAGCGTGTGTGACCAGGCATGAGATTCGCAACGGATTGGCAGCCGAGTCGCCGTTCGGGAAGTGGCAACGGTGTCTCAGCGGAGTCTCCTCTGAAAGTCGCCAATGTGGGAAGGGAGTTTGTTAAGAGGGAATGCCACTGCACGTATGGGAAGCCGGTGCCAGTCTGAATAAACTCTTCCTCACTGTGAAAGAGGAGGGACTTGTTGAGACGACAGGTGATCCTACGTGGTACTGCAACTCCATCTTGTCGCTGTATTTGGCGAAACTGCTCCCAAAACAAGTCTTGAATATCCTCTATAGCTGCCATAAATATGATGATCTGTAAGGGAGAAGTCAGTCACCATCAACAGACTGGACACACTGGACTGGCAGCCACCGCTCTCTTCCCTTGATGCAGACACGCGCGGTAGACTTGTGCAAAGAAATGCTGATCGGGTGATCGATAGTCGTGTAGATATTGCTGCGATGACAACACAGTGTCGGTAAGAGCCGCAGCCCCCTATGACGGTGTTGGAACCTGATGAGGTTGGAGTTGAGGCGGTGGAGTTGAGCTGAAGTTGGAACCAATGAGGTTGGAGTTGAGGGGGTGGAGTTGAGCTGAAGTTGGAACCAATGAGGTTGGAGTTGAGGGGGTGGAGTTGAGCTGAAGTTGGAACCAATGAGGTTGGAGTTGAGGGGTGGATTTGAGCTGAAGTTGGAACCAATGAGGTTGGAAGTTGAGCGGTGAGGAAAGACGCTACATAAGAGTATTATTCCGTTTACTCATGTGTTTTGTTCCTTAACGACCACGAGGGTGAACCTCCAAGCTACGATACCTAGGACGGCGTTTCTTTCCTTAATACAGCGCCGGTGCCTGTAAGCAGAGATACTGGTTGAGTTGAGATTTGGTAGACAGTCACTGTGCACGAGCTAAAAATGCCGTTTGCGTTGATCGTGACCTTCCTGCTGGGAGTGCTGGTGGGCTGCCGCTGCGTGGCCCGCGTCACTCTGCAGAGCCGAGACCGAAGCCCCCGACGGGAGCCTCGCCGCCGGGGCTGGGCCACCCTGGACCTGCTGGGGTCCTCCCTGGTGGTGGTGTGGTGGCCTGGGTGGCCTTCATGGCCTACCGGGACCTCGCCCTCGTGGACACGTCCTGCCCGCCACCCCGGGACGACTGGCTGACCTGGGTGCCCTTAGTGGGGCGGCACCACAGCCACCGCCAGGCGGCGAGGCACCACCAGTGCCGCCTCGCCGCACTGCAGCAGCTGCAGGAGACTTACGTTGAGTTCTCCGCGCAGTGTCTGCGGGTGTGGTCGTGCCAGCCTCCTCTGCCAAGGCCGTCTGTGGTGCACTACGCAGTGGCCCGCGCCCTGTGTCTGCGTGTGTGTGTGCGTGTCCTGTCTCTCCTGGGACATCACACCGCCGCCACCTCACACCCCACCACGACCCCTCCTCCCCCTGCCCCCGCCCCCCATGACCTGCAGGCCAAGGTCAAGGCGGGCCAGCTGCCGCACAATGGCAAAAGGAAGAAAAATGTTGTAAAAAAGACATTCAATCTTTCTTGCAACCCGCCATTGGGCGGGAGACTAAAGGCTGGTGATTGACTTGAGAGAAATCTTTATGACAAACACAAGTCAAACATCATCAGAATCAGGAATAAAAGACGCGCGAAAAGGAAACAGCCAAAGCGTCCACCTGGAAATTGAAGTCCCCCCCCCCATGACTAAAACAGCAAGCAGCCTCCCCCCAGAAACTACAGCCCCCCCAACCCCCTGAAACAGCGAGCCTCCATCCCCCCCACAAAACACAGATCCCCCCCCCCTGAAAAAGATATCCCCCATCCCCCCCTGAAAAGAAGATCCCCATCCCCCCTGAAAAAGATATCCCCCATCCCCCCACCCCTGAAAAAGATATCCCCATCCCCCCACCCCGGGAAAAAGATATCCCCCATCCCCCCACCCCCTGAAAAAGATATCTCCCATCCCCCACCCCTGAAAAAGATCCCCATCCCCCCCCTTGAAAAAGATATCCCACCCCCCACCCCTGAAAAAGATATCCCCATCCCCCCACCCCTGAAAAAGATATCCCCATCCCCCCACCCCTGAAAAAGATATCCCCATCCCCCCCTGAAAAAGATATCCCCCATCCCCCCAAACCCCCTGAAAAAGATATCCCCATCCCCCACCCCCTGAAAAAAGATATCCCCCATCCCCCACCCCCTGAAAAAGATATCCCCATCCCCCCACCCCCTGAAAAAATATCCCCCATCCCCCCACCCCCTGAAAAAGATATCCCCCATCACCCACCCCCTGAAAAAGATATCCCCATCCCCCCACCCCCTGAAAAAGATATCCCCATCCCCCCACCCCTGAAAAAGATATCCCCATCACCCCCACCCCCTGAAAAAAATATCCCCATCCCCCCACCCCCTGAAAAAGTATCTCCCATCCCCCCAACCCCTGAAAAAGATATCCCCATCCCCCCCAGTCCCTGAAAAAGATATCCCATCCCCCACCCCTGAAAAAGATATCCCCATCCCCCACCCCTGAAAAAGATATCCCCATCCCCCCGCCCCTGAAAAAGATATCCCCATCCCCCCACCCCCTGAAAAAAGATATCCCCCATCCCCCCAACCCCTGAAAAAGATATCCCCATCCCCCCACCCCCTGAAAAAGATATCCCCATCCCCCCACCCCTGAAAAAGATATCCCCATCCCCCCACCCCCTGAAAAAGATATCCCCATCCCCCCACCCCCTGAAAAAGATATCCCATCCCCCCACCCCCTGAAAAAGATACCCCCATCCCCCCACCCCCTTAAAAAAAGATATCCCCATCCCCCCAACCCTGAAAAAGATATCCCCATCCCCCCACCCCCTGAAAAATATCCCCATCCCCCCAACCCCTGAAAAAGATACCCCCATCCCCCCAACCCCTGAAAAAGATATCCCCATCCCCCCAACCCCCTGAAAAAGATATCCCCATCCCCCCACCCCTGAAAAAGATATCCCCATCCCCCCAACCCCTGAAAAAGATATCCCCATCCCCCAGCCCCTGAAAAGATATACCCCATCCCCCCAACCCCTGAAAAAATATCCCCATCCCCCAACCCCTGAAAAAGATATCCCCATCCCCCACCCCTGAAAAAGATATCCCCATCCCCCACCCCCTGAAAAAGATATCCCCATCCCCCCACCCCCTGGAAAAAGATATCCCCATCCCCCAACCCCCTGAAAAAGATATCCCCATCCCCCCACCCCCTGAAAAAGATATCCCCATCCCCCCAACCCCTGAAAAAGATATCCTCCATTCCCCCCACCCCCTGAAAAAGATATCCCCATCCCCCCACCCCCTGAAAAAGATATCCCCATCCCCCCAACCCCTGAAAAAGATATCCCATCCCCCCACCCCCTGAAAAAGATATCCCCATCCCCCAACCCCTGAAAAAGATATCCCCACCCCCCCAAACCCCCCTGAAAAAGATATCCCCATCCCCCCACCCCCTGAAAAAGATATCTCCCATCCCCCCATCCCCTGAAAAATATATCCCCATCCCCCCCCCCCCTGAAAAAGATATCCCCATCCCCCAACCCCTGAAAAAGATACCCCCATCCCCCCAACCCCTGAAAAAAGATAATCCCCATCCCCCCAACCCCTGAAAAAGATATCCCCATCCCCCACACCCCTGAAAAAGATATCCCCATCCCCCCACCCCCTGAAAAAGATATCCCCATCCCCCCACCCCCTGAAAAAGATATCCCCATCCCCCCACCCCTGAAAAAGATATCCTCATCCCCCCACCCCCTGAAAAAGATATCCCATCCCCCACCCCTGAAAAAGATATCCCATCCCCCACCCCCTGAAAAAGATATCCCCATCCCCCACCCCCTGAAAAAGATATCCCCATCCCCCCACCCCCTGAAAAAGATATCCCCATCCCCCCACCCCCTGAAAAAGATATCCCCATCACCCCACCCCTGAAAAATATATCCCCATCCCCCCACCCCTGAAAAAATATATCCCCATCCCCCCCCACCCCCTGAAAAAATATATCCCCCATCCCCCCACCCCCTGAAAAAGATATCCCCCATCCCCCCACTCCCTGAAAAAGATATCCCCATCCCCCCACCCCCTGAAAAAGATATCCCCCATCACCCCACCCCCTGAAAAAGATATCCCCATCCCCCCACCCCTGAAAAATATATCCCCCCCCCAAAAATACCCCCCCCACCCCCTGAAAATATATCCCATCCCCCCCCCCTGAAAAAATATTCCCCATCCCCCCACCCCCTGAAAAATATATCCCCATCCCCCCACCCCCTGAAAAATATATCCCCATCCCCCACCCCCTGAAAAAGATATCCCCATCACCCCACCCCCTGAAAAATATATCCCCATCCCCCACCCCCTGAAAAAAGATATCCCCATCCCCCCACCCCCGGGAAAAAGATATCCCCATCCCCCCACCCCCTGAAAAAGATATCCCCATCCCCCCACCCCCTGAAAAATATACCCCCATCCCCCACCCCCTTAAACAGCAACCCCCATCCCCCACAAACTGCAGTTCCCCCCACCCCCCTTAAATACCAACCCCCCATCCACCCCCACGCTACACCCTCCCACCCCCTTAACAAACATAACATAACACCCTGCACATTTACAATTTTTCAAATATTAGATTGTCAAGTTTTTCAGTAAGTTGGGTGTTTATTACTTTTCCCCTTATTTCTCCACTTATTGATACTTTCCCCCCTATTTCCCTACTTATTTGATACCTTTTCCCCTAAATTTCCCCTACTTATTTGATACTTTTCCCCTTATTTCCCCTACTTATTTGATACTTTTCCCCTTATTCCCTCTACTTATTTGATACTTTTCCCCTATTCCCTACTTATTGATACTTTCCCCTTTTCCCCTACTTATTTGATACTTTTTCCCCTATTTCTCTACTTATTTGATACTTTCCCCCTTATTCCCCTTATTTGATACTTTTCCCCCTATTTCTCTACTTATTTGATACTTTTCCCCATCATTTCCCTACTTATTGATACTTTTCCCTTATTTCTCTACTTATTGAAAACTTTGTCCCCTTATTTCCCTACTATTTGATACTTTTCCCCTTATTTCCCTACTTATTGATACTTTTCCCCTTATTCCCTACTTATTTGATACTTTTCACCCTTATTTCTTACTTATTTGATAACTTTTCCCTTATTTCTCTCTACCTATTTGATACTTTTCCACTTATTTCTTCTTATTTGTACTTTTCCCTTATTTCCCTACTTATTTGATACTTTTCCCCTTATTTCTCTACTTATTTGATACTTTTCCCCTTATTTCTCTACTTATTTGATATTTTTCCCCTTATTTCCTACTTATTTGATACTTTTCCCCTTATTTCTCTACTTATTTGATACTTTTCCCTTATTTCCCTACTTATTTGATACTTTTCCCCTTATTTCTCTACTTATTTGATACTTTTCCCCTTATTTCCCTACTTATTTGATACTTTTCCCCTTATTTCTCTACTTATTTGATACTTTTCCCCTTATTTCTCTACTTATTTGATACTTTTCCCCTTATTTCCCTACTTATTTGATACTTTTCCCCTTATTTCTCTACTTATTTGATACTTTTCCCTTTATTTCCTACTTATTGATACTTTTCCCCTTATTTCCTACTTATTTGATACTTTTCCCCTTATTTCCCTACTTATTTGATACTTTTCCCCTTATTTCCCTACTTATTTGATACTTTTCCCCTTTTTTCCCTCTACTTATTTGATACTTTTCCCTTATTTCCCTATTTATTTGATACTTTTCCCCTTATTTCCCTACTTATTTGATACTTTTCCCTTTTTCCCTACTTATTTGATACTTTTCCCCTTATTTCCCTACTTATTTGATACTTTTGTTTCCCCTTATTTCCCTACTTATTTGATACTTTTCCCTTATTTCCCTACTTATTTGATACTTTTCCCCTTTTTCCCTACTTATTTGATACTTTTCCCCTTTTTCCCTACTTATTTGATACTTTTCCCCTTATTTCTCTACTTATTTGATACTTTTCCCCTTATTTCTCTACTTATTTGATACTTTTCCCCTTATTTCCCTACTTATTTGATACTTTTCCCCTTATTTCCCTACTTATTTGATACTTTTCCCCTTATTTCCCTACTTATTTGATACTTTTCCCCTTATTTCCCTACTTATTTGATACTTTTCCCCTTATTTCCCTACTTATTTGATACTTTTCCCCTTATTTCCCTACTTATTTTATACTTTTCCCCTTATTTCCCTACTTATTTGATACTTCCCTTCCATTATATTCGTACCTAAAGGAGGATGCAATAGTCTATCCATTAACATATTCTTAACTCGGCAGATCTGAAGATTAGCCATAATTCTAGTCTTTAAACAATATTACGTCATTTTTTTTCATTAATGATGTTGTGGTTTAATACTTCTCCCCTTATTTCTCTACCTATTTGATACTTCTCTCCTCATTATTTTGCTACAGAAAAGGATACTTTTTCCCATCCCCCCCACATCCTAGCCTGTGAAAAGAGTGGCTCTTTTCACCAAGTCTCTCATCAGCCATTAGGTCACGGACATTCACCCGTTGCGGAACTGGGGGGGGGGGGGGGGGGGGGGGGACGCGCCCCCATTTCAGAGCGGTGCCCCCTCTCTGAATCCCTAGATCAATTTATATCATACTCAGAAAGAAAAATCTGCTTCTAATGTTAATCTAAAAGTAATACCAATACTCATGACTGGGATGGGGCGGGGGGGGGTGCTTGTTACAGTTGCGTCTTGGAAGGGGGGGGCGGAGGGCCTGGGACGTTGAGTTTGGTCAGGGGGGGTGTCATGAGGTGCCTGCTGCAGTTGAGTCTTGTCAAGGGGGGGTGTCATGGGTGCCGCTGAAGTTGGTTTGGTCAAGGGGGGGTCATGAGGTGCCGTGCAGTGCAGTCTGGCAAGGGGGGTGTCATGAGGTGCCTGCGAAGTGCAGTCTGGTCAAGGGGGGTGTATGAGGTGCCCTGGACAGGGTCTGGTCAAGGGGGGTCAGAGGGCCCTGTGACAGGCAGTCTTGGTCAAGGGGGGGTGTCATGAGGTGCCTGTGACAGTTGCAGGTGGTCAAGGGGGTGTCTGAGGGCCGTGACAGTTGCAGTCGGTCAAGGGGGGGTGTCATGAGGTGCCCGCTGCAGTTGAGTCTGGTCAAGGGGGGTGTCATGAGGTGCCGCGACAGTTGCAGTCTGGAGGGGGGGTGGGTGCTGGACATGCGTCTGGTCAAGGGGGGGTGTTTATGAGGGCCCTGCTGACGTGCAGTCTGGCAGGGGGGGGTCATGAGGTGCCGGACAGTTGCAGTCTTGGAAGGGGGGGGGTGCTGAGGTGCTGTGCGTGCAGATGGCAAGGGGCATGCAGAGGTGCCTGGTTGACAGTGCTTCTTGGCAGGGATGTCATGATGCGCCGACAGTGGCTTGGCAAGGGGGAGGCTGAGGTGCTTGTACAGTGCAGTCTTGGTCAGGGCAGGGTCATGAGGTTTCCCGCTGACAGTTGAAGTCTAGGTCAAGGGGGGTGTAATGAGGGCCCTGCTGACAGTTGCAGGTGGTCAAGGGGGGAGTCATGAGGTGTGCTCCCGTACAGTTTGCTCATGGTGCCGGGGGGTGTCATGAGGTGCCTGCTGACAGTTGCAGCTTGTCAGGGGGCGTGTCTATAGGTGCCTGTGACTGTTGAGTCTTGGCAAGGGGGGTGTCATGAGGTGCCCTGCTGGCAGTGCAGTCCTGGTCACAGGGGGGGTGTCATAGGTTGCCCTGCTGGACGAGTTGCAGTCTGGTCAAGGGGGGTGCATGAAAGGGGCCCTGGTGACAGTTTGCATTGGTAAGGGGGGTGTCATGAGTGCCTGTGACAGTGCAGTCTTGGTAGGGGGGTGTCAGAGGTGCCCTGTTACAGTTGAGTCTGGTCAAGGGGGGTGTCATGAGGCGCCTGCTGAGTAGCCAGTCTTGGTCACAGGAAGGAGTGTCATGAGGTGCCCTGCTGACAGTTGCAGCTTGTCAAGGGGGGTCATGAGGTGCCCTGTCTGACAGTTGAGTCTTGGTCAAGGGGGCAGGTGTCATGAGGTGCCCTGCTGACAGTTGCAGTCTTGGTCAAGGGGGGGTGTCATGAGGTGCCCTGCTGACAGAGACTTGCATGTGGGCGTAAGATGGAGCCAGGTGATGCTGCCCTGGGGTGTCATTACTGGCCTGACAAAGCGGCTTCCACGTCTGGCCCTGCGGCCACAATGTAACCTTCAAGCAAATCCGTCATGTATGTCCTTCCAACCCTTATAGGACTCAGGCTGTAATCATAATTCTCAGAAATAATACCATTCCCTTTTTCCATTCCCCTGGCGCTATTTGAACCGATTTTTACTCACATCATTTTAAGCTAACCTCATACTGTATACCATTGAAGAACTTAAGGAAAGGCTACCCCCCAAGATTTGCTTTGGGAGACCTACACGTGTAGTTCCTGTTTACCCCCTTAACCTACTTCCTACATCCACCTTTCATCCCCATCCATGAAAATGTCTAGCTTCCATTTAAAACTCCCTATTGACTCCGCACTAACTAGCACTAACTATTCCTAACCTGACTTTATATAGACCTATTTTAGACCTTTTTTATTCCTAACCTACCTCTATATCCCCCTCTATCCCCCTTTGAATGAGTCTAAGAGGCGCTGCACATGCCCTGGGGTGAACACTGTGGCCGATATACTGTGAGCGTGAGAGTGTAAGCTGTCAATAAGGACGTCCCACTTGACTAAGTGCTTCTGGTGTATTTATGTGCATTACAAATAGATCTATAGTGATATGATATATATAATATATACACTATGGTGCCCCACCCCATTTTACCTGTGGCCAGCCCCCCCCCCCATTTTTACACCTCTTGTTCCGCCACGGACGATCACGCCTGTCTGTCTGTGGTAAGCCAGGCGTCCCCCTCAAAGACTTTCCAACGCTTGGGAAGACCCAGCCGGAACACATCAGCCAAGAAGCGTTACGGACGGACATTTATAGCCAGCCATTACAACAAGCAGGCTAGCGAGGGTATAGCAATTACGTGTTGAGTGGTGGTGGTGGTTGCCCCGCCCCGCCCCGCCCCTGGTTGTCAGCCCTTTAACAGCAGGTAAAGGTAGGCTGGACATGGGCGCTAATCACCCATGGCCCGCCCACCAGGGGTTGTGTGTGTGTGTGGCGGGGGGGGCTAAACCTTCACCCGGAGACCTGACGCGGCGGGATAGAAAGGACCTCCCAGCCTCAACCTCCTTCTTCCATTCCTTCCTTTCTCTCTATTCTTCCTTGGCCTTCCTCCTCCCTCCCTTCCCTTCCCTTCCCTCCCTTCATCTCAAGCCTTACCCAATACCTATTCTCTCCCTCACCACCCTGTCCTCGCCCCATACAGTATACACAAGCTAGTCAACCGCTTGGCCTACCCACGCCCCGCCCCTCAAAGGTCACTGCCACGCCCCGCCACCTCCGCCACACGCAGGACACAGGTGGCAGGGCGGGGAGCAGGAACACACAGGAGACGGGCGCGAACCTCCACACTCCGCACTCACATTTGTTTACCTTTTTTGTCTTCCTGCTTCCTTTCTGCCTCTCCTCTCCTCCTCTCCTCCATCTCGCCTCCTCCTCCTCTTCCTCCCCCACCCCTCCTTGCATCGCTTCCTTCCTTCTCCTTTGCATCTCTCTCTTCCTCTTCCTTCTCCAAACTCCTCCTCTTCCCTCTGCTCCCTCCTCCTCCTCCTCTCCCACTCCTGCTGCCCCTCCTCCTCCTTCCCTCTGCTTTCTCCTCCTCCTCTTCCCTCTGCTTCCTCCTCCTCCTCTTCCCTCTGCTTCCTCCTCCTCCTCCTCTTCCCTCTGCTTCCTCCTCCTCCTCCTCTTCCCTCTGCTACCTCCGAACTAGTTCACAGGAACTACCACGTAGGTCTCACGGCCTCTTGTAGCTTCCTTATTTTCTTATGTTCTTATGTCCTCCTCCTCCTTCTCCCTCTGCCCCTCTCCTCCCTCTTTCCTCCTCTCCTCTTCCTCTCTCCTCTCCTCCTCCTGCTTCCTCTTCCTCTTCTCTCCTCTTCCCTCCTCTCCTCTTCCTCTCCTCCGTCCGCTCCTTCTGCCTCTCTTCCTTTCACCATGCCCTCCTCTTCTCCTCTCCACTCCTCCTCTCCTTCCTCTCTGCCTCCTCTTCCTTCCCCTACCTCCTCTTCCTTCCCCTACCTCCTCTTCCTTCCCCTGCCTCCTCTTCCTTCTTCTACCTCCTCTTCCTCCTTCCTCTTCCTTCCTCCTCCTCCTCCTGCCTATCCTCCTTCCTCTGCGTCCTCTTCCTTCTCCAATCTTTGCCTCCTCCTCCTCCTCTCCTCCTCCTCCTCCTCCTCCTCCTCCTCTCCTCCTCCTCCTCCTCCTCCTCCTCCTCCTCCTTCTCCTCTCCTCCTCCTCCTCCTCCTCCTCCTCCTCCTCCTCTACCTACTCTCTCCAATACCTAATGGGTATTGATAGTGCGATTTCGTACCTAGTCCCCCGTATCGATTAGTTGTAGTGGTAGTGGTAGTGGTAGTTGTAGTTAGTATATTTCATACCCTATCTTTCTGCACTACGAAACTTCCATGTTCCTATTTTTTAG
This sequence comes from Chionoecetes opilio, assembly GCA_016584305.1. Lineage (NCBI taxonomy): Eukaryota > Metazoa > Arthropoda > Malacostraca > Decapoda > Majidae > Chionoecetes > Chionoecetes opilio. The sequence continues at coordinate 183,345 of JACEEZ010001922.1, forward strand.
GGACATGGTATCATTTTCCAACTGTTTTCTTACATGTAGTTGATAGTTAGTAGTATGTAGTTTCAGCAGATACCCTCGTCATGGACCAATAGGTCTCCTGGTGTCTGTTATTCCTATGTAATCCTATGTAATCCTCCCTCTCCTCTCTCCCGTCAAATCGTTCGTCCCCGTCGTAACACACCCGACACCACCACTCGTCATCCAAATGGCGCCATTATGCACAGGGAAATAAAATGCATACACCGTTGTGCTTGTGTTCATAAAATCCAAAACATTCATAAACACAAAAAATAATAATAATAATAAAAAGTGAAAGAAAAACAACGTGTCATCATAATCCTTATTCAACAAAAGTATGATAAGAATGGAACCAAGGAGTCACTTTTATTACCGTTCTTTAGGTGACAGACTTGCCTGTGATTAGTGTGGCCTCATTATCAAGTTATTACCATCATTAGTAGTGTCATTATCATCTTGCCTAACACACATCGCTAACACTGCCTAGCCATCCATCTAGTTATACAGGGCAGCACCTTGACATGGACGGCCTAGATGACGCCTCACACTCACGTCTCTCTGCCCGTCGTCGTCTCTCTCATCTTAGTGTTCTAATCAGTGTATAGGACTTGACATCTCTCTCTCTCTCTCTCTCTCTCTCTCTCTCTCTCTCTCTCTCTCTCTCTCCAAAACGCGGTATTCAAAAGCTCTTCCCGTCCTGGTAATAATTGGCAGCTCGCGGAACCAAGTTTCCGCCCAAAAGTGTATTACTCCTAAATATTGTCGGATTGAGCTGAAATTTGACATGCAAGTAGTGCTGTCAAAATCAATGGGGGTCGTCGGAAGAATGTTTTTGCGTAAAACAAGCCCTTAATGAGTAATTACGTAAATACTCTAATTATGTCGGATTGAGCTGAATTCACATCCAAGTAGTGCTGTCAAAATCAATGGGGGTCTGTGAAACAAACTTTTGCGTAGAACAAGCCTTAATGAGTAATTAGCGTAATGAGTTAATTGGCTGGAACGTGGCTCGCTGCCACGTTCCAGCCGCAAGAACTGAGCCAAAAGCAAAGGGGCCAGAGGCTGAACGTCTATACTTGATAATAATAATAATATCACGGGGCAGGCAACCTTTGGGCGGCAAGGAACAGAAGGTGGTGATGGCTGCCTCCTTAGTGCCGATGACGGGATATTACCCTGCATGGAAGGGTGGTGGAGGCAGGGGAAGGGATAGACAGGCAGGGGCGTGGAGACAGGGGTTAAGGTAAACGCAAAGTTGGGGGCCTACGCTATGCTGCGCGTGGCCTCGGTGCTCATCTCCGTGGCATTAGCCCTTGAGCCTGTGGTACCCGAGACACAGGGCTAGTGTGACATCCGTGTTACCACAGTTACCTTCCCCAGGTTTCCCCAGGTACCCATTTATCCACCATCCCCACGCCGACTGTCCTGGCCGGTATTCGAACCAGGACCCGCAGATTCGTAGCTCGGCACGCTAGCCACTACACCACAGAGGCGACACGGGGGGGGGGGGGGGGATGGGCAGAGGTAAGCTAAACAGAGCATGTGGGTTGAAATAAAGGTGTGGGTTGTGGTGGAGGCTGTGAGGCGTGGGCGAGGGTGTGGGTGAAACAGGGGGATAAGGTGGGGGAGGAAGGGGGAAGAGAGGGAGGGGAGAGGGAAGGGGTGAGAGGGTGTGTGTGTGTGTGTGAGGGAGTGGGGAAGTAACGGAGTGGGTTGGGAGAGGGCCCGAGGGATGATGTGTTTTATAAGAGAAATACGCCTTCACTCCTTTCCTGCCCTTCCACTCTCTCCTTCTTTCCTTCCCTACACTCTGGTAGGGTAAAGTGTTAGGGTTGGATCTGTATTACTATAAGTACTATATATAAGTACTAATATAGGGGAGAGCGGGGCAGGTTGCATCGAAGGTAAGTTGTTGCATCATTGCCTCTAACTCGCATTAACTTTTTTTTATTATTATTATTGTTGTAGTTGTAGTAGTAGTAGTAGTTTATAGTAGTAGTAGTAGTAGTTTATAGTAGTAGTAGTAGTAGTAGTAGTAGTAGTAGTAGTCGTGGTAGTAGTCGTGGTAGTAGTAGTAGTAGTAGTAGTAGTAGTAGTAGTAGTAGTAGTAGTAGTAGTAGTAGTGGTAGTAGTCGTGGTATTAGTAGTAGTAGTAGTAGTAGTAGTAGTAGTAGTAGTAGTAGTAGTAGTAGTAGTAGTCGTGGTAGTAGTCGTGGTAGTAGTAGTAGTAGTAGTAGTAGTAGTAGTAGTAGTAGTAGTAGTAGTAGTAGTAGTAGTAGTAGTAGTAGTAGTAGTAGTAGTAGTAGTAGTAGTAGTAGTAGTCGTGGTAGTAGTCGTGGTAGTAGTCGTGGTAGTGGTAGTAGTAGTAGTAGTAGTAGTAGTAGTAGTAGTAGTAGTAGTAGTAGCAGTAGTAGTAGTAGTAGTAGTAGTAGTCGTGGTAGTAGTAGTGGTAGTAGTAGTAGTAGTAGTAGTAGTTTATAGTAGTAGTAAGACGATGTACGTACGTGTGATAACATGCGAGTTAGAGGCAATGATGCAACCAACCTACCCTCGATGCAACCTGCCCCGCTCTCCCCTAATAGTATAGGGTCGCTGCAACACTTTTCCCGCCTCTTGCCGTGGCAGGATTCAGGGGCTCCCGGCTCCCCACCAAACGTTACGCAACTTGACAATTGATATTTTTCATTACTAAATCAGGGCCGATATGATATGATATGATATGATATGATATGATAATGAAAAATCTGTCTGGTAGTATGAATAAACATGATTTGGTTTGGAATTTGGAGTTGATAATGATGGCAATGACATCAATGGGTCGTCGGGAGCGAGTCGTATCGTGCGAGCGATCATATCATTGTAAAACAGTACAGGTAAAGCTGGGGGGATACAGTACGCTATGCTGGGCGTGGCCTCGGTACTCATCTCCGTGGCATTAACCTTTGAGCCTGTGGTGAGTGACAACCCGCTACCCCGGGACACGGCTAGTGTGACATCCGGGTTACCACAGTTACCTTCCCCAGGTTTCCCCAGGTACCCATTTATCAACCATCCCCGAAAGGAAGGATGAACAGCTTGGTGGGCTGCACGCCAACTGCCCTGGCCGAGAGTCGAACCAGGGCCCGCAGATTCGTAGGTAGGCGCGGTACCCACTACACCACGGAGGCGACAGTGCGAGGGTTATAAATGTATTCTCATTCAGCACTAAGCTAATTTGATGCTTGCGATACCCTCCCCCCCCACCAAAAACGAACCCCAGACCCCCACCTCCCCAATCCAGCACTGCCTCCTGCTGTGCTCCTGGCAGGGTGTTGCGGCCACGGGCGGTCACCCTCCTTTCCTTCCTTCCACTCTTTCCTCCACTCCTCTTTCCTTCCCTCCACTCTTTCCTCCACTCCTCTTTCCTTCCTTCCACTCTTTCCTCCACTCCTCTTTCCTTCTCCACTCTTTTCTCCACTCCTCTTTCCTTCCTTCCACTCTTTCCTTCTTCCACTCTTTTCTCCACTCCTTTCCTTCCTTCCACTCTTCCTCCACTCCTCTTCCTTCCTTCACTCTTTCCTCCACTCCTCTTTCCTCCTTCCACTCTTTCCTCCACTCCTCTTTCCTTCCCTCCACTCCTCTTCCTTCCTTCCACTCTTCCTCACTCCTCTTTCCTTCCCTCCACTCTTTCCTCCACTCCTCTTTCCTTCCTCCACTCCTCTTCCTTCCCTCACTCTTTCCTCCATCCTCTTTCCTTCCTTCCACTCTTTCCTCACTCCTCTTTCCTTCCCTCCACTCCTCTTTCCTTCCTTCCACTCTTTCCTCCACTCCTCTTTCCTTCCCTCCACTCTTTCCTCCACTCCTCTTTCCTTCCTTCCACTCTTTCCTCCACTCCTCTTTCCTTCCCTCCACTCCTCTTTCCTTCCTTCCACTCTTTCCTCCACTCCTCTTTCCTTCCTTCCACTCTTTCCTCCACTCCTCTTTCCTTCCTTCCACTCTTTCCTCCACTCTTTTCTCCACTCCTCTTTCCTTCCCTCCACTCTTTCCTCCACTCCTCTTTCCTTCCCTCCACTCTTTTCTCCACTCCTCTTTCCTTCCCTCCACTCTTTTCTCCACTCCTCTTTCCTTCCTTCCACTCTTTCCTCCACTCCTCTTTCCTTCCTTCCACTCTTTCCTCCACTCCTCTTTCCTTCCTTCCACTCTTTCCTCCACTCCTCTTTCCTTCCTTCCACTCTTTCCTCCACTCCTCTTTCCTTCCCTCCACTCTTTCCTCCACTCCTCTTTCCTTCCTTCCACTCTTTTCTCCACTCTCACTTACTCCTACAACTGTTTGATATAATTGTTCTATCTAAACAGTCATTAATCACACAGGTGGCGTCAAAGGTAGGTAAGTTAGGGCAATAAATATGTTGTTAACTCCTTGAGGCCCAGAACGTAATTTCCATTGTAATTTGGGTACCATTAGACGATTTTTAGTGACTATAAGCAATATTTTATAGCTATGACCTGTTTAGTATCCTTGTCCATTAGTTAATTTGATATATTCAGTTATTTTTCGTAATTGTATGGCTAACAACAGACGATTTGATTTAGTATGCCAAGGAAAGATCTGGGCGTGAAGGGGCTAATCACTCTCGCTTACTCCTGCAACTGTTTTATATAATTGTTCTATCTAAATAGTTATGAAGCACACAGGTGGCGTCAAAGGTAGATCAGTTCAGGCAATAAATCTGTTAAGGTAGAAGGAATGTTGCAGCCACGCGCGATGACTCACTCTCTCTCTCTCTCTCTCTCTCTCTCTCTCTCTCTCTCTCTCTCTCTTCTTCCTTCCTTTCTCCCTATTCTTCCTTGGCCTTCCTCCTCCTCTTCCTCCTCCTCCTCCTCTCCCTTCCCTTCTCCCTATTCTTCCTTGGCCTTCTTCCTCCTCCTCCTCCTTCCCTTCCCTTCTCCCTATTCTTCCTTGGCCTTCCTCCTCCTCTTCCTCCTCCTCCTCCTCCTCTCCCTTCCCTTCTCCCTATTCTTCCTTGACCTTCCTCCTCCTCCTCCTCCTCCTCCTCCTCCTCGTCCTCCTCCCTTCCCTTCCCTCTCTTCCTGACCCTCCAGCCTCATGATAACACAAACCACTTTTTCTGCCCGAGTAACAGCTTAGATATTTATTTCCCTTGTTTTTCTGAGAGTAGGAACAAGACTAGTGAGAGTTCAAACCAGGCTCTTTAAATGGTGCAAAGAACGACGGTGAAAGAATGCAGTGAAAACCGAAGGAGAAAAACCTAAGAGAAGATCTATTTCTCATGTTATAGAATGTTCAGGATATTCTTTTCCTGGCAGTAGGAAGAGTCGCAAGAGTTCACAGCAGGCCACACACTATTTATAAGAATTAGAAGCAGGTTCTTGATACTGTGCAAAGCCAGGCGATGGAATAATGTTCTCAAGATAGTGACAACCGCGGCCGACTGAACCCCTTCACGCCCAGATCTTTCCTTTGCTATATAAGATTGTCTATTGTTAGCCATACAATTACGAAAAGTAGCTTAATATACCAAATAAGTTAGTGGGCAAGGGTATTAAACAGGTCATATCTATAAAATATTGCTTATATTAACTAAAAATTCGTCTTATGGTAGCCAAATAACAAAGAAAATAACGTTCTGGGCCTCGAGGGGTTAAGGGGCTGTACAGCATTAGGTAACGATAAGGTAATAGAGTGGCGCGTGGTGATAAGTGTAAATTACAGTTATCACTTATATTAGTTACAAAGTTATAGTAGTATTTATATGAAGGTGTTTCAAGGTAATAGTAGTATCTATATGTACGAATACGCCTCCGTGGTGCAGTGGCTAGCGCGCCTAACTACGAATCCGCGGGCCCTGGTTCGAATCCGGGCCCGAGCAGTCGGCGTGCAGCCCATTCAGCTGTTCTTCCTTCCTTTCGGGGTTGATAAATGGGTAGCTGGGGAAACCTGGGGAAGGTAACTGTGGTAACCCGGATGTCACACTAGCCCTGTGTCCCGGGGTAGCGGGTCCTCACCCACCACAGGCTCAAAGGCTAATGCCACGGATATAAGATATTTTGATCCTATCTAGACACTTTGCAAGTACCAACTACAATGTTATTGACTATACAAAGCGCCACCACGCCAGGACGAACCTGGTGGGCTCGAACCGCTGACCGAATGCAAGGACGCTGCACGGAGATGAGCACCGAGGCCACGCGCAGCATAGCTTATGCCCCCATATTTACCTTATCCTTTATGTAGGTATGCTTGAGTAGGAGTTATTTTAGTAGTAGTTAGCAGCTACTTACTACTACTACTACTGCTACTACTGCTACTGCTACTACTACTACTACTGCTACTACTACTGCTACTGCTACTGCTACTACTACTACTACTACTACTACTGCTGCTGCTACTACTACTACCACTACTACTACCACTACTACTACTACTACTACTACTACTACTACTACTGCTACTACTACTACTACTACTACTACTACTACTACTACTGCTACTGCTACTACTACTGCTACTACTACTACTACTACTACTGCTACTACTACTACTACTACTACTACTACTACTACTACTACTATTACTACTACGAGCTATAAAGGGCTCTTGACACTTCCATGCTCGCCATCCTACTATGGCCCCACACTTTGTCACTGACTAACACCCACACACAGGTAAACCCACCCACCCACACCCACACCCTCACTCCATCCCTTCCCTTGCACCAAAGCATCAGGAGTAGAGGGGGAGGGGAGGGGAGGGGTACCACATGTCAGGCGTCAGCTGTACGTACAATACCCACCTACCCCACCACCCCTGCCCACCCCTCTCCCTACCCTCCCTCCTCTTCCCCCTTCCTGCCAGAGATGTAGCTTTGAGAGAAAAAAAAAAAAAAAAAAAAAAAAATAGTTATATAGTTGTGTAAAATATAGTGAGAAAAAACTTATATAGCTACAGTACTTACATTTTCAGAAAAACTACTTTTCGGGGTATTTATAATTAGAACAGGTAACTTTCTTTGTATAGTTAATATATCAAATAACACGACAGAATATCCGAAAATATGGAGCACGCTTTTAACCCCTTCACGCCCAGATTTTTTCTTGGCTATAAAAAATCGTCTGTTGTGAGCCATAAAATTACAAAAAGTAACTGAATATATCAAATGAGTTAGTGGACAAGGCTACTAAACAGGTTATAGCTATTAAATATCGCTTATAGTCACTAAAAATCGTCTAATGGTACCCAAATTACAATGGCAATTACGTTCTGGGTCTCAAGGGGTTAAGATACTATTACATAACGATACATACATCCCCTGCCCCCCCTCCCCCCCCCTCCCATGCCTTTCCCTTCCCCTGCCCCCCCTCCCGTGCCCGGCCCTTGGCATATGGGGGGGGGGGGCGTGCCGTTACTGTCCCGCGGGAGGCTGTGAGGGCCGGGCAGGTGGCGGGTGTCCTAACTGTACAGTGTGAGCGCCAGGCCAGGTTAAGGTTATTACCCTCCCCATCCTACGCCTCCTACCTAAACCTGCTCCTACTCCTCCTCTTACCCCTTCGTCTTATATCTTGATCCTATTTTAGTCTTTTTCTCTCTAGTTGTCTATTTATCTATCTATCTAGTTATCAAGTTAGTTCCCTTCCCTCTTGTATCTCCTTCTTGATCAGGTGATTCCCCTCCTCCTCCTGTTACCTAAGCCTGCTCCTCCTCTTCCTCCTTCACCCATTCGTGTTATTATATTTGTAGCTTGTCTTTTCTCTCTCTACAGTTATGGTTGACTTGCTTTTTCTCTTTCCTCTCTCTCTTACTCCCTCTCTTATTCCCTCTCTTACTTCCTCTCTTACTCCCTCTCTTACTCCCTCTCTTACTTCCCTCTCTTACTCCTCTCTTACTCCCTCTCTTTCCCTCTCTTACTCCCTCTCTTACTCCCTCTCTTACTCCCTCTCTTACTCCCTCTCTTACTCCCTCTCTTACTTCCTCTCTTACTCCCTCTCTTACTCCCTCTCTTACTCCCTCTCTTACTCCCTCTCTTACTCCCTCTCTTACTCCCTCTCTTACTCCCTCTCTTACTCCCTCTCTTTCCCTCTCTTACTCCCTCTCTTACTCCCTCTCTTACTCCCTCTCTTACTCCCTCTCTTACTTCCCTCTCTTACTCCCTCTCTTACTTCCTCTCTTACTCCCTCTCTTACTCCCTCTCTTACTCCCTCTCTTACTTCCCTCTCTTACTCCCTCTCTTTTCCTCTCTTACTCCCTCTCTTACTCCCTCTCTTACTCCCTCTCTTACTTCCCTCTTTCTCCTCCTTTTTTGTTACCCATATCACCCCCCCCCCCACCTCATCATCATTATCGCCCACTCCACCACTCCCCCCTTTTCCTCCTCCTCCTCCTCCTCATCATCAATATTATCGTCACGCTTCCTGTTCCGACCATTTCTTGATGTCTAGCGTCATTAGTGTATCTGCTATCACCAATATTACTGTTTGTTCTTCTCCAGGGTTTCTCCACCTCCTTCCTCCTGTCCCTCCTTCCTCCTCTCCCTCATACTCCTGCCTCCTCCTCCTATTCTTCCTTTCCCTCCTCTGCCTCCTGCCTCCTGGTGTGGGTGGGTTTAGTGTGGCGCCTGAGGTTGGTTCATTCCTGCGGTGCACGCGCTCACGCCACAATGGTAAACACTCCACTGGCTTAGTAGAAGGGATATCTCTGTGTGTGTGTGTGTGTGTGTGTGTGTGTGTGTGTGTGTGTGTGTGTGTGTGTGT
>JACEEZ010001922.1:197110-294610 GCA_016584305.1 Chionoecetes opilio
TGTAAATCATGGGGCCCCAGTCCATGGTTGTTTATCATCGTGCTAAACACAGTAAAACACTTATTTGTGAATGTAGCGTATAGATTGTTTTTCAGCTCACTTATTTTGCTATACAATGTAAAAAAAAGTTCGGGTGCGGGCGAGTTAGAGGGTGGCTCCGTCTGAGGGGCCCACAATTTAATTAGCCTAGGGGCCCCAAAAGGTCATAATCCGGCCCTGTATAGCCTGCTCTCTCTCTCTCTCTCTCTCTCTCTCCTTATAAGGAAAGTGAAATGATAGAATAGGATATAAGAGAGATAAGAGGAGGAAGAAGAAAAGGAGGAGGAGGAGGAGGAAGAAGAGAAGACAAGAGGAGGAGGAGGAGGAGGATAGCTATTAATTAATCGAGTTCAAGTTAGTTAAATTCCTTCCTGTTCTCATCTCGTCTCTTCCTGATCCTCTCTCTCTCTCTCTCTCTCTCTCTCTCTCTCTCTCTCTCTCTCTCTCTCTCTCTCTCTCTCTCTCTCTCTCTCTCTCTCTCTCTCTCAGCTTAACACATGAATAAAACAATTTAATCAGACTTGCACTTTATATCACTCGTCACGTAGCTACTCATCAATTGCTCTCTCTCTCTCTCTCTCTCTCTCTCTCTCTCTCTCTCTCTCTCTCTCTCTCGTCACACACTCATCAATTGCTGGCTCGCGACACACAATGAATTAATTGGTAGTTGAGTTCGACGCTGGTTATATTCACTTCACTTTCCCAGAATTAAAAAATGATACAGTATAATATCAGGCGCGCGTTCACTCTTAGAAAAAAAGGGTAGGAAAAGGGTAGAAAAAGGGTGTTTATAGTGATGAAATACTGCTACCCTTACAAATATACCCTTTTGCAACCTTAAATATACCCTTTTCAAACCCCAAATGTACCCTTTCTCAACCCTCTCGTCTAAAAAGGGTAGATAAAGGGTAGATGAAGGGTATAATCAGCAGCATCTACCCTCCACCCTGGACATAGGGTATAAAAAGGGTAGTGATGGTGCGATGTAACAATTCTACCCTTAATATACCCCTTATTTCTGAGAGTGTTGGTGGTGGTGGTGGTGGTGGTGGTGACGCCAGCATGTATGTTGTGCCCTTGGCCAGTCCTTTGTCATGTAAACAAAAAAAGGCTAACACCGCCCCCCAATTTGTAAGTTAGCATTTTTAATCAAATACGATAATATATACCTCTAGCCTAAATGCCTGCAAATTAGCATCTTCAGGTTTTCTCTATACAAAAATGAGAGAAGGCTAAAACTATAACACGTAACTGCACCTTTATACCTGCAAATGCCATATCAAAGACTACGTACACACACACAATGAATAATTAGTACCTGCAAATTACTTTAGAAAAAAAGTGCCCCCCCCCATGTCCACTCATAGCATACACACCCCCCCCCCTAAGTCAACATACTCTATATACCTTACCTAAATGCTCCTTAGCTCTTCATAGTCTTTGACCATATGTAATAAATCTAAGTACCTGCAAATTATCTTTAGGTAAAAAAAAGTGCCCCCCCCCCACTGTCAATCATAGCACTCACCATATAGCTCTCCCCGCTCCCCCTCAATGGCCTCACCATACTCTCCCCAATTTCACTCACCAACACTCCATTTAGCGTTTACGGTATAATTTGTGAAGGCACGTTAACCCTTGAATGCCCAGAACGTATATCTATGGTATTGGGTAACCATAAGACGATTATTTGTGAATATAAAGGAATTTTATAGCTATGACCTTTAGTATCCATGTCCACTAACTAATTGGTATTCAAGCTACTTATTCGGTCATTTCAATGGCTAACAACAGGCGATTTCATATTAAGGAGTAGATCTGGCGTGAAGGAGGTTAATAAAACGTCGAATTTTAGTTTTTCGCCTTCATAACTTCTTCACGTCCAACATACTCAGTGATGTTACGTCAATCGCCACTGTAGTACATTCACAGTTTAAATCAATTCCACTCTTCCTTCCCGCCATCAGTCAACACACTTGTAAACCTAACTCACACTCACAAACTTCCCACAAACTCAGCACATTCGCCTGTAGTTTCGTCACATGTTCCGTTACCACGTTAACGTCATTCGCCCACATCGTCAATCTTCGCCCACAGAAGATCATTCGCCCACATGTAAGAGTCAATTCGCCCACATGGAGAGTCAATTCGCCCACATGTGAGAGTCAATTCGCCCACATGTAAGAGTCAATTCGCCCACATGTAAGCGTCAATTCGCCCACATGTAAGAGTCAATTCGCCCACATGTGAGAGTCAATTCGCCCACATGTAAGAGTCAATTCGCCCACATGTAAGAGTCAATTCGCCCACATGTAAGAGTCAATTCGCCCACATGTAAGACTCAATTCGCCCACATGTAAGAGTCAATTCGCCCACATGTAAGAGTCAATTCGCCCACATGTAAGAGTCAATTCGCCCACTCTAAAGTCAATTCGCCCACACGATCCATGTCACGGAGTCATGTAACTTATATCTTCCTCAGGCAGAAATGGAATGAACCACCAGTAACCTTGGGCGAAATGACTCCATAGTGTGGGCGAATTGACCTGTGGGCGAAATGACTCCATGGTGTGGCGAAATGGCATGTGGGCGAAATGACCGGATACCGTCTCCGTTACAACATTCACGGCGTTACTCTCTTGGGAAGCCCCAACACAACGCTTGGGATGTTACACTGTTACACTGTCCAACACGAGAGGTAATACACATTTGCTTACAGGGAGTTTCGTACACAAGTTGTTTCGTACCCAGATTTTGTTAGTTGTTTCGTACATTGATTTTGAGTTTTTTCGTACATATCTTGTGTCATTTCGTAACTCTAGTAATCAAGTTCAACTCTGAGCTGAGTGTACGAAACGACTATGGTTTCATATAGACTACGAAGCAACTTTTTGGTGTACGAATCTACTGCAAGGTGTACGAAACAACTTGTGTACGAACTGACTGCACCCCACACATTTATAACGACGTAAAGTATTGACTGAAATGCCTAATAGCTTCCTAGAGTTGTCTGAAGTAACGTGAAACAGTAAAACTATCAAAAGAAATACTACCCTCAACAACACTATAGTCGCCACTGCACTAATGTCGCCAGGCGCCATACATATATTACAAATGTTAGCCTCACTACAGCCTTGCATGTGCCACTGAAGACAGGCACATCATAAAAAAAACTACTGTGCATGTCTCATCAATGGCACATACACGTCTGTAGTGATGCTAAAACATTCGTAATATATGTATGGCACCTGGCGACATTAGTGCAGTGGCGATTATAGTATTGGTGACGGAATACACAAAGGTCTATCACAGTACTCACACACACACACGCGGGGGGTCGTCACTGCACACACACACAAGTCACTGGCATGGACTCAGCAGCAGGGAGACGGACGCACAACCTTCCACTTCCACTGCTAGACACACACTGAGCCGCGAGAGCCGACCAATGAGCCGCCTCACCTTGCCTCGTCCGATTCCCTGACTACGGCTGCGACTTCTACTTCTTCTTATTATTATTATCCTAATTAATCCTGAACTGGATCCTTTAGTGACTGGTAATTATCCTTTGCTTCAATAAGAGTCTAGTTTGAGTAGAAGGATTATTATATTACAGTCTACAGTCACTATAGTGGTTCTTTGTAAGGGTAACGCACCTATCTCACGTCCGAACATTTATAGAGAGGGAGAGGAAGGGATTTGAAAGGGAAGAGGAGAAGGGAATGAAGGGAAGGAAGAAGATAGAAGATAGAAGTAGATAGAAGATAGAAGAAGATAGATAGGAGATAGATAAAAGTAGATTATAAGTAGATATAAGAAGATAGAAGTAGGTAGATAGAAGAATATAGAAGTAGATAGAAGATACAAGATAGAAGAAATAAGATAGATACAAGATGGAAGTAGATAGAAGAAGATAAAATAGATTAGAAGATAGTAAAAGTAGATAGTAGAAATAGATATAATTTGATGGAAGGTAGAAGAAGTAGATAGAAGTATATGGAAGAAGGTAAGATAAGATACTTTGATCCTATTTAGACACTTTACAAGTACCAACTACAAGGTTATTGACTATACAAAGCGCCACCACGCCAGGACGAACTTGGTGGCCTCGAACCGCTGACCGAATGCAGGGACTCTGCACGCATGTCCGTGACTCTACCAATTAACCGCGCCACCCTGGCGGGTTAGATAAGATAGAAGTAGATAAAAGATAGAAGAAGATAGAAGTAGATATAAGTAGATTATAAGTAAATAGAAGATATAAGTAGATAGTAGATTATAAGTAGATAGAAGATAGAAGTAGATAGTAGATTATAAGTAGATAGAAGAAGATAGAAGATAGAAGTAGATAGAAGTAGATAAAAGTAGATAGTAGATTATAAGTAGATAGAAGATAGAAGTAGATAGTATATTATAAGTAGATAGAAGATAGAAGATAGAAGTAGATAGAAGTAGATAAAAGTAGATAGAAGTAGATAGTAGATTATAAGTAGATAGAAGTAGATAGAAGAATATAGAAGTAGATAGAAGTATATAAAAGTAGATGAAAGTAGATAAAAGTAGATAGTAGATTATAAGTAGATAGTAGATTATAAGTAGATAGAAGATAGAAGAAGATAGAAGAAGATATAAGTAGATAGAAGTAGATAAAAGTAGATAGTAGATTATAAGTAGATAGAAGATAGAAGATAGATAATAGAAGAAGATAGAAGTAGATAGTAGATTATAAGTAGATAGAAGAAGATAGAAGATAGATAATGAAGAAGATAGAAGTAGATAGAAGTAGATACAAGACAGTACAAGTAGATAGAAGCAGTAAGAGTGGATCCTTCCTTCAATACTTCGTGATCTATAATGTCGTCATCTTCGTTCCCGTGAGGCGTTAGGATGACAGGCACTGAAGGCACACAGTTGTCTGAGGTCGTGAAGCTGTTGGGTGGTGCAGTTCAGTACAGTTGTGGGTCGGGAGTCTGGGCTTTTTCCTCGGCCCTCCCTGACGTGTTTCTTCTTGCTGTCTGGGTCTTTAGTTAGTTGTCTTCTCTTATTCTATCTTATTAGTTTCTTTCTTCTTATTTTCTCTGGTCATCCAAAAACTGTTGATTGTTCTTTTTGCTTCTTGCACATTCCCCTCTCCAAACAAATACTCCCCCACTATAGCCTCTTCCTCCTCTAGGTAACAAATACTCCCCCACTATAGCCTCTTCCTCCTCTAGGTAAGGGTGTTGTAGCCTCTTCCTCCTCTAGGTAAGGTTGTTGTAGCCTCTGCCTCCTCTAGGTAAGGTTGTTGTAGCCTCTTCCTCCTCTAGGTAAGGTTGTTGTAGCCTCTGCCTCCTCTAGGTAAGGTTGTTGTAGCCTCTTCCTCCTCTAGGTAAGGTTGTTGTAGCCTCTGCCTCCTCTAGGTAAGGTTGTTGTAGCCTCTTCCTCCTCTAGGTAAGGGTGTTGTAGCCTCGCACTTTTCTTTCTTTCATTACTGTAGGCTGGACACCATAGCAGAAAATGTTTTAAGTCCTCCTTTTTTGCCCCACATAAATCACAAGTTATTTCTTCTCCCTGGAACCTCCTCCTGTCATTTAATTGTAGGTTGTTTGTCCTGCACTCAAACAGTAGTTCTGAAGCTTGGTCATTACTGTATACTTCCTTCCCTTCCAGCCTGCGTCATCAGAACATAAGAACATAAGGAAGCTACAAGAGGCCGTGAGACCTACACGTGGTAGTTCCTGTTAAGAAAGTTCCTACCGTAGATAACACTATAGTCGCCAGTCACTTGCCACTGCACTAATGTCGCCAGGCACAATATATTACGAATTTTAGCATCACTACAGACTTTAATGTGCCACTGAAGACATGTAGTGTGATGTACATAATATAAACTACTGTGCATGTCTCTTCAGTGGCACATAAAAGTCTGTAGGGATGCTAAAATTCGTAATATATTGTGCCTGGCGACATTAGTGCAGTGGCGAGTGACTGGCGACTATAGTGTTATCTACGGTACACGTGGTAGTTCCTGTAAAGAAAGTTCCTAGTAGGTTCTTACATTACATCATCATCATCATCATTTTTCAGATTAACGTTAGATTTAGATTTTGCCGTAATGTCTGATGGTTACCTAGAGTTAGACGGTCGATGATAAAGTTTCTAATTCTATGGTTCTAACATATAGTTATTCAATACATTTTTCATTGAGCACTAAAACTACTGATATATATAACGATCAAATACATGGCAGGAACACGCATATAAATCATCACTGTACAAATACACAGTAAACTGTTTGGGAATTTAAAAAAATTTGCTGTGTTGAAATTGCTTCTGGTTATTTCAATTATTGCTATGAAATTATTGTCATTCTTGTGTAATTGCTATGTATTTTTTTGTAATTCTATGTAATTGCTGTATTTTTTGTAATTCTATGTAATTGCTGTATTTTTTTTGTAATTGCTGTATTTTTTTGTAATTGCTGTATTTTTTTTTGTAATTGGTATTTTTTTATAATTCTATGTAATTGCTGTATTTTTTTGTAATTGTGTAATAGCCATGTATTTTTTTTATAATTCTTGTGTAATTGCTGTATTTTTTTGTAATTCTATGTAATTGCTATTTTTTTGTAATTGTGTAATAGCCATGTATTTTTTTTGTAATTCTTGTGTAATTGCCATGTATTTTTTTTGTAATTCTTGTGTAATTGCCATGTATTTTTTTTGTAATTCTTGTGTAATTGCCATGTATTTTTTTTGTAATTCTTGTGTAATTGCCATGTATTTTTTTTGTAATTCTTGTGTAATTGCCATGTATTTTTTTTGTAATTCTTGTGTAATTGCCATGTATTTTTTTTGTAATTCTTGTGTAATTGCCATGTATTTTTTTTGTAATTCTTGTGTAATAGCCATGTATTTTTTTTGTAATTCTTGTGTAATAGCCATGTATTTTTTTTGTAATTCTTGTGTAATTGCCATGTATTTTTTTTTGTAATTCTTGTGTAATTGCCATGTATTTTTTTGTAATTCTTGTATAATAGCCATGTATTTTTTTTGTAATTCTTGTGTAATATGCCATGTATTTTTTTTGTAATTCTTGTGTAATAGCCATGTATTTTTTTTGTAATTCTTGTGTAATTGCCATGTATTTTTTTTGTAATTCTTGTGTAATTGCCATGTATTTTTTTGTAATTCTTGTGTAATTGCCATGTATTTTTTTTGTAATTCTTGTGTAATTGCCATGTATTTTTTTGTAATTCTTGTGTAATTGCCATGTATTTTTTTTGTAATTCTTGTATAATAGCCATGTATTTTTTTTGTAATTCTTGTGTAATTGCCATGTATATATGTATTGCTCAATGTTGAATAGCTTCGGTTTATTTTAATCATTGCTATGAAATTATAATCTGTATTTAATTTTAGTCATCATTTATTGTTTAGTTATTGTCATTGGAATTATAAATAGTTTGTGTAGCTGTTCTAATAGCTATGGTTTATTTCAATGAATACTATCAAATTATATTCTTTAATTAATTATCGTGATCACTTATTTTGAATTCCTTCAAGACTAATGCTTCAGATCCAACAAGACCACAGCTCCAACAAGACCACAGCTGTGTAGGAGGAAACCTTGCACTGGTCCATCGACATAGCTATTAAGCACTTCCACTCTATAAGTATAAAATCCACTGCAGTAATCCCACTTCAGATACAGCACTGCAGTAATCCCTTCAGATACAGCACTGCAATAAAAAATCCACTGCAGTAATCCCACTTCAGATACAGCACTGCAATAAAAAATCCACTGCAGTAATCCCACTTCAGATACAGCACTGCAATAATCCACTTCAGATACAGCACTGCAGTAATCCCTTCAGATACAGCACTGCAATAAAAAATCCACTGCAGTAATCCCACTTCAGATACAACACTGCAATAATAAATCCTCTGCTGTAATCCCACTTCAGCTACAGCACTGCAATAATCCACTTCAGATACAGCACTGCAGTAATCCCACTTCAGATACAGCACTGCAATAATAAATCCTCTGCAGTAATCCCACTTCAGATACAGCACTGCAATAAAATCCTCATAATCCCACTTCAGATACAACACTGCAATAATAAATCCCTGCAGTAATCCCACTTCAGATACAGCACTGCAATAATAAATCCTCTGCAGTAATCCCACTTCAGATACAGCACTGCAATAATAAATCCTCCCGTATCCACTTCAGATACAGCACTGCCAATAATAAATCCTCTGCAGTAATCCCACTTCAGATACAGCACTCCAATAATAAATCCTCTGCAGTAATCCCACTTCAGATACAGCACTGCAATAATCCCACTTCAGATACAGCACTGCAATAATAAATCCTCTGCAGTAATCCCACTTCAGATACAGCACTGCAATGATAAATCCTCTGCAGTAATCCCACTTCAGATACAGCACTGCAATGATAAATCCTCTGCAGTAATCCCACTTCAGATACAGCACTGCAATAATAAATCCTCTGCAGTAATCCCACTTCAGATACAACACTGCAATAATAAATCCTCTGCAGTAATCCCACTTCAGATACAGCACTGCAATAATAAATCCTCTGCAGTAATCCCACTTCAAATACAACACTGCAATAATAAATCCTCTGCAGTAATCCCACTTCAGATACAACACTGCAATAAAAAATCCACTGCAGTAATCCCACTTCAGATACAGCACTGCAATAATAAATCCTCTGCAGTAATCCCACTTCAGATACAGCACTGCAATAAATAATCCCTGCAGTAATCCACTTCAGATACAGCACTGCAATAATAAATCCTCTGCAGTAATAACCACATTCAGATCAGCACTGCAATAATAAATCCTCTGCAGTAATCTCACTTCATACAGCACTGCAATAATAAATCCACTGCAGTAATCCCACTTCTGAGATACAGCACTGCAGTTATCCCACTTCAGAGATACAGCACTGCAGTAATCCCACTTCAGAGATACAGCACTGCAGTAATCCCACTTCAGAGATACAGCACTGCAGTAATCCCACTTCAGAGATACAGCACTGCAGTAATCCCACTTCAGATACAGCACTGCAATAATAAATCCACTGCAGTAATCCCACTTGTAGTAAGAGGTAACATAGGGTTGCGAGGCCAGAAAATTGAACCCTCTTGCTTATAAAATTATCATTATTATTATTATTATTAGCAGTTGCCTTTGGTCTGAGAGCTCAACACAAAATTATAGTACGAAACAAGAGATTTAGTTAGATGTTACTTTAGATGCCAGGCCAAAAAAGTTGAAGAATCACTGGTTTAGCATAGTCCTTGGCCCTCCATAGGAAACTTAGTGGTGCATTAAGTTCTGAAGTTGCTTTACGGACCTTACTTTGAGCAACTTGGCAACAAAATCTACCGTCAACAACATTATAGTCACCACTACACTAATGTCGCCCGGTGTCATCTATTAAAATATTTAGCATCACTACAGACTTGCATGTGCCACTGAAGACAGGTACATAATATAAACTACTGTGCATGCCTCTTCAGTGGCACATACAAGTTTGTAGTGATGCTAAAATTTGTAATATATGGCACCTGGCGACTATGGTGTTATTGACACGGTATATTTACGGCTCATTGTCATCATGTTAACACTGCAGTCAGACAGTTACATGTGTTATCCATTGCTTGATAGCTTGTTTGATTACAAGACACACAGTCACAACACAGTCCTTCCCTGGTGTAAATATTGTGTGGCTAACCCTGTTAACTCACCAAGACGACCATGTTGTTACTGGAATTAAATGTCACATTATAGACTGAACAACCACGTCACTGTCACCACTATCGGCAGCTCCTGAAGGGCAGTATAAACACACTCCTTAATTCAACATAAAATTTTATATTCTGAGATCTCTGGAAAAATTACTACATAAAGGAATATTTGGCTCCCAGAGGGAACCCATTTGAATATAAACATCAGGTGCAAATAGAAAAACAGAATACGTCATGTGGTTTGTGGAAATGTATATATAAGTCAAACAATGATCACTGTTATGTAGTATTCAAGACTTCAATGCTATCACACTAATGGACAAAATAACCCTAGGTAACCACATCAATGCACTCGGCACTAAACAAAATCAGGTCACTGGTAGAATTTTTCCTGACAACTCTGGACTTAAAAACCCTTTCCTTTCCCCCCTAAATTAACCCTTTTGACCCTTTCCCCCCTTAATTAGCCCTTTCGATCCCTGGCACTACGCAGAGCAATATAGAAACATTCTTTATAAAGCAGACAACTCCCTCGTACACACGCGGTCACCGGTCACCCAGCCACCGAGCTTTCCTCCTCCTCCTGTGGGCATTGACCTGACTTGTTGGCTGGTCTGTTATTAAGCTCCTTGACCCTAACCTAACGGATCGGCTTGGGTCACGTGAGGTCAGATGCCACTCGGGTCACTGACTGGGTATCATCGGGTCATTGGGAACAAGGTCACTATTATGCTAGCGACACGCACAAAAATCTCTCATTGACAAAAAAATAGTCTCTTCCAAGAATTTACATTTGAAGTGTAAAAGATGCTACACCACTACAGTCTACAGTCTACAGTTATCCTATCCTATCAGTGCCTCCAGTGCCTATCAGTGCCTCCCCCTGGCCTGTGTGCTGCCGGACAGTGCCAGTGCCACCGATGCCTTACTAGTGGCACTCAGGGGCTTAGTATCTTTGGTTGTGGAGGGCCAGGGAGGACCTAGACATACCCCCAGGCAACACTACAGTCTATCTTTTTGAACGAGGTGAAAAATCCTGTTCCTTGCTGCTTACTGACTGATATTTGATGCCAGGAGAAGGGAATACTACACTCCTTCTAAATGTCAGCTGTATTTGATCATAGTTAACCCTAGTATCAGGTAAACATAGGCATCATTTTAACCATGAGACCTTAGGATAGAATTAAATTTTTGCCTCGTTAAAAAATGTAGACTGCAGTAAGGGTGACCTACCTACCCTACCCAAGGCTACCCAAGGCTACCCAAGGCTACCCAAGGCTACCCAAGGCTACCCAAGGCTACCCAAGGCTACCCAAGGCTAGGCTAGGCTACCCAAGGCTACCCAAGGCTACCCAAGGCTACCCAAGGCTACCCAAGGCTAGGCTAGGCTACCCAAGGCTACCCAAGGCTACCCAAGGCAGCTAGCTACCCAAGGCTACCCAAGGCTACCCAAGGCTACCCAAGGCTACCCAAGGCTAGGCTAGGCTACCCAAGGCTACCCAAGGCTACCCAAGGCTACCCAAGGCTAGGCTACAGTCATTTACATGCGGGAAAATGCAAATTGTACTCTTGGCGCTGCAGACAATAACACCAGGTGTGTGTGTGTGTGTGTGTGTGTGTGTGTGTGTGTGTGTGTGTGTGTGTGTGTGTGTGTGTGTGTGTGTGGTGTGTGTGTTGTGTGTGTGTGTGTGTGTGTGTGTGTGTGTGTGTGTGTGTGTGTGAGGGGCTGAGTCCAAATATAATGAGGAGTTATGGTAAATAGTATAAAATATCCCAGGCCAACAAAGAGCCTATAATAGAAATGCCTGTCTGTCTCTTTTGAACATCACATGCTAAGTGAATCATTTAAATTTTATAATAATTAATTAACGAAGCAAATTATGACCCTTAAACTACTCTGTTTTAAATAAAATATTTATTATTAAATTCAATACACAAGTGTTGGGTAACTCATTTATACACAAAGTGAAAATTAACTAATGTATTACGGTGAGCACAAACAGAGGTTCACTTAGGGTGGGTGGGTTCACTTAGCCGCTTAGAGGTTCACTTAGCCGCTCAGAGGTTCACTTAGCCGCTCAGAGGTTCACTTAGCCGCTCAGAGGTTCACTTAGCCGCTCAGAGTTCACTTAGCCGCTTAGAGGTTCACTTAGCCGCTTAGAGGTTCATTTAGCCGACTCAGAGGTTCACTTAGCCGCTCAGAGGTTCACTTAGCCGGTCAGAGGTTCACTTAGCAGCTTAGAGCTTCACTGAGCCACTTATAGGTTCACTCAGCCGCTTCAAAACCCAAAAGCATCGAGCTCCAACTCTTTGGCTTCAAGCTTCTTCCGCTCAGCTTCGGCCGAGGTGTCGGGCGCCTGGTCCAGCTTCTCCATGTGCTTCACCACACGCTCGGTGGGCTTCAGGCTTCGCAGCAGGCTGGTCTGTGGGGGGGGAGAGGCTTCAGTAATAATAATAATAATAATCTTATTATCACCCGGAGGCATACAGGCATAAAAGCAACAAGACAAAGAGTTAACTGAGTACTAGAACCCTTCACGCCCAGATCTTTCCTGGGCTATATAAAATTGTCTGTTGTCGAGCCATAAAATTACGAAAAGTAACTGAATATACCGACTGAATATACTTAGTTAGTGGACAAGGATACTAAACAGGTCACTATCTATAAAAATATTGCTTATATTCACTAAAAATCGTCTTATGGTACCCAAATTACAATGGAAATTACGTTCTGGGTCTGAAGGGTTAAGAGCATAAGGAAGCTACAAGAGGCAGGGAGAAAAACTGCTAAAAACAACACATTAAAAAGCAATAAATAATCCTTAGAATTGTCTGCCGGGCTGGTCTGTGTGTAGGGGAGGGAAGGCATCAAGACTGGCCCTGGCAATAACAGTACAGTAAAACCTCTCGTATTGGGACTCATTGGGCCAAGAGTGGTCCGAGTAATGCAAGGATCCGAATAATGGGGGGATTATATAGGGGGGGATATGGAGGAAAAAAAAAAAAAAAAAAAAAAAAAAAAAAAAAAAAAAAATCTAGGTGTAGTATATATTATAGCTAGGAAACTTCGACCCCTAAAAAAAAAAAAAAAAAAAAAAAAAAAAATCTAGGGGTATATATTATAGCTAGGAAATTTCGACCCCTAAATAATAATAATAATAATAATAATAATAATAATAATAGTAAAAAAAAAAAAAAAAAAAAAACAGGTCCGAATAATGTCAAAGTCCGAATAATGAGGGTCCGAATACGCGAGGTTTTACTGTGCAATAAACAAAATAATAAGTATTAAGAACATAAGGAAGCTACAAGAGGCTGGGAGACCTACACGCGGTAGTTCCTGTTACTTAACACTACCTACATCCACCTTTCATCCCCATCCATAACACTGTCCAGCCTCCTTTTAAAGCTCCCTATTGACTCCGCACTGACTACCTCATGACTGAGTCCATTCCAATCATTGAACACCCCAATTCCAATCATTTAACACCCCAATTCCAATCATTTAACACCCCAATTCCAATCATTTAACACCCCAATTACAATCATTTAGCACCCCAATTCCAATCATTTAACACCCCAATTCCAATCATTGAACACCCCAATTCCAATCATTTAGCACCCCAATTACAATAATTTAACACCCCAATTCCAATAATTTAACACCCCAATTCCAATCATTTAACACCCCAATTCCAATCATTTAGCACCCCAATTCCAATCATTTAGCACCCCAATTCCAATCATTTAGCACCCCAATTCCAATCATTTAGCACCCCAATTCCAATCATTTAACACCCCAATTCCAATCATTGAACACCCCAATTCCAATCATTTAACACCCCAATTCCAATAATTTAACACCCCAATTCCAATAATTTAACACCCCAATTCCAATCATTGAACACCCCAATTCCAATCATTTAGCACCCCAATTCCAATAATTTAACACCCCAATTCCAATCATTTAGCACCCCAATTCCAATAATTTAGCACCCCAATTCCAATCATTTAACACCCCAATTCCAATCATTGAACACCCCAATTCCAATAATTTAACACCCCAATTCCAATCATTTAGCACCCCAATTCCAATCATTTAACACCCCAATTCCAATAATTTAACACCCCAATTCCAATCATTTAGCACCCCAATTCCAATCATTTAGCATACCAATCCCAATAATTTAACACCCCAATTCCAATCATTGAACACCCCAATTCCAATCATTTAACACCCCAATTCCAATAATTTAACACCC
This sequence comes from Chionoecetes opilio, assembly GCA_016584305.1. NCBI lineage: Eukaryota > Metazoa > Arthropoda > Malacostraca > Decapoda > Majidae > Chionoecetes > Chionoecetes opilio. The sequence continues at coordinate 211,172 of JACEEZ010001922.1, forward strand.
CAATTCCAATAATTTAACACCCCAATTCCAATAATTGAACACCCCAATTCCAATCATTTAACACCCCAATTCCAATAATTTAACACCCCAATTCCAATCATTTAGCACCCCAATTCCAATCATTTAGCACCCCAATTCCAATCATTTAACACCCCAATTCCAATCATTGAACACCCCAATTCCAATCATTTAACACCCCAATTCCAATCATTTAACACCCCAATTCCAATCATTGAACACCCCAATTCCAATAATTTAACACCCCAATTCCAATCATTTAGCACCCCAATTCCAATCATTTAGCACCCCAATTACAATAATTTAGCACCCCAATTCCAATCATTTAGCACCCCAATTACAATAATTTAGCACCCCAATTCCAATCATTTAACACCCCAATTACAATCATTTAACACCCCAATTCCAATAATTTAACACCCCAATTCCAATAATTTAACACCCCAATTCCAATCATTGAACACCCCAATTCCAATCACTGAACACCCCAATTCCAATCATTGAACACCCCAATTCCAATCATTTAACACCCCAATTCCAATCATTGAACACCCCAATTCCAATCATTTAACACCCCAATTCCAATAATTGAACACCCCAATTCCAATCATTGAACACCCCAATTCCAATCATTGAACACCCCAATTCCAATCATTGAACACCCCAAATCCAATCATTTAACACCCAAATTCCAATCATGTACGTATTACCCAAATTCCAATAATTTATGAGCCATTCCCGTCATTAAGAGCCTAACATGCATGAGCAGCAAGAGTGAGTACATACCGAGGCTGTGAGATCCATGAAGCGCAGGAACTTCTTCAGCACGGTGACCATCAGACTGAAGTTGCCGTCGGGCAGCATGGCTCGGATCTCAGCCTCACAGTCCTGAAGGAACATAGGAACATAAGGAAGCTACAAGAGGCTGGGAGACATAAGAATATAAGAACATAAGAACATAAGGAAGCTACAAGAGGCCGCATAAGAACATAAGGAAGCTACAAGAGGCCGCATAAGAACATAAGAACATAAGGAAGCTACAAGAGGCTGGGAGACATAAGAATATAAGAACATAAGAACATAAGGAAACTACAAGAGGCCACATAAGAACATAAGAAAGCTACAAGAGGCCGCATAAGAACATAAGAACATAAGGAAGCTACAAGAGGCCGCATAAGAACATAAGAAAGCTACAAGAGGCCACATAAGAACATAAGAAAGCTACAAGAGGCCGCATAAGAACATAAGAACATAAGGAAGCTACAAGAGGCCGCATAAGAACATAAGGAAGCTACAAGAGGCCGCATAAGAACATAAGAACATAAGGAAGCTACAAGAGGCCACATAAGAACATAAGAACATAAGGAAGCTACAAGAGGCCACATAAGAACATAGTAACATAAGGAAGCTACAAGAGGCTGGGAGACCTACACGTGGTAGTTCCTGTTACTTAACACTACCTACATCCACCTTTCATCCCCATCCATAACACTGTCCAGCCTCCTTTTATAACTCCCTATTGACTCCGCACTAACTACCCCACGACTGAGTCCATGCCAATCATTCACCTGATGACTGAGGCAATGTGTGAAGAGAAATCAACACAATAATCATGATAATAACAGCACCACAATAATACAGTACAAGACAATAACAGATCAGTCTTAGAATAGTCAAATAGTAGAATACATCTTAGAATCATCAAAACTAATTCTCCCTTAGCATGCAACCTAAAGTTATATTTCACAAGACACATAGGACCAAAAATGTACATGAAGTAAACGTGGAGACCCTGCATGCCTGGCATGCAATAAGTGTAGCCAGTAGCAGTATAGTAACTAGTAGTAGCAATATTTTTTTCTGTTCATGGAGTTCCCGTTCAGTCAATACAGTGCAAATAAAGACACATGACCTGGAATTAAGATGTCAATATGGAGACTCTGGCATCTAATAATCTGGCATTAAGATATATGTCCTGTCTCTTGTTTGTTTTGTTTAGAGGATAATGTCTCAGAGCCATAGTGATCTACCGCTGCTGCATATTAGGGTTGGCCGAAGCCACCACCCGGGGGGGGGGGGGGGGGGGGTTTACAAACCCCCAGGCTGGCACCCGGTACCCATTCACTGCTGGGTGGACAGGGGCTAGGGATTTAAAAAAGACCACCCATCTATCTCTCGCTCCGCCCGGGGATCGAACCCGGGACTTCTCGGTTGTAAGCCAAGCGTGCTAACCACTACACTACGGAGTTCTGGATACAATAAAGATATTATTGTTATTATTATTATTAATGAGTGTAGCATCTGGCATCCAATAAGTGTCACAAACCCACAAGAACCCATTCGTAACCAAGTGTCACAAACCCACAAGAACCCATTCGTAACCAAGTGTCACAAACCCACAAGAACCCATTCGTAACCAAGTGTCACAAACCCACAAGAACCCATTCGTAACAAGTGTCACAAACCCACAAGAACCCATTCGTAACCAAGTGTCACAAACCCACAAGAACCCATTCGTAACCAAGTGTCACAAACCCACAAGAACCCATTCGTAACCAAGTGTCACAAACCCACAAGAACCCATTCGTAACCAAGTGTCACAAACCCACAAGAACCCATTCGTAACCAAGTGTCACAAACAGACCCTGGCCTGCAATAAGTGTAGCTGGTACCAACCTATAAGTAGCAGTTAGTAGTACCAGTTAGTAGTACCAATATATAGGTACCAGTAGCAATATAGTAGTACCAATATATAGGTACCAGTAGCAATATAGTAGTACCAATATATAGGTACCAGTAGCAATATAGTAGTACCAATATATAGGTACCAGTAGCAATATAGTAGTACCAATATATAGGTACCAGTAGCAATATAGTAGTACCAATATATAGGTACCAGTAGCAATATAGTAGTACCAATATATAGGTACCAGTAGCAATATTAGTAGTACCAATATATAGGTACAGTAGCAATAGAGTAGTACCAATATATAGGTACCAGTAGCAATATAGTAGTACCAATATATAGGTACCAGTAGCAATATAGTAGTACCAATATATAGGTACCAGTAGCAATATAGTAATGAAATTAGAAGCAATATACAAACATACAATTTAATGATAAACCACTTTTGACGGATAATTATAAGCTGCATAAGTTATAGTCAATTTTTTTTAACGAGGCAAAAAATCTGGACTCCTTTCTGCTTACTGACTGATATTTGATGCCAGGAGAAGGGAATACTACGCTTCTTCTAAATTTCAGTTGTATTTTATCATAGTTAACCCTATTATCAGGTAAACAGAGGCATCATTTAAAGCATGAGACCTTAAGATAACATGGAATTTTTGCCTTGTTAAAAAAAATAGACTATAGTGATGGGAGGTGGCTAAGTTTCCGCTCGATCAATTAAAAAGAAGACATATCTGGCCTAGAATTACCACCCCCTTGTCCTATAGATGGCCTAGCATTACCACCCCCTTGTCCTATATATGGCCTAGAATTACCACCACCTTGTCCTATATATGGCCTAGCATTACCACCCTTGTCCTATATATGGCCTAGCATTACCACCCCCTTGTCCTATATATGGCCTAGCATTACCACCACCTTGTCCTATATATGGCCTAGCATTACCACCCCCTTGTCCTATATATGGCCTAGCATTACCACACCCTTGTCCTATATATGGCCTAGCATTACCACACCCTTGTCCTATATATGGCCTAGCATTACCACACCCTTGTCCTATATATGGCCTAGCTTTACCACCCCCTTGTCCTATATATGGCCTAGAATTACCACCACCTTGTCCTATAGATGGCCTAGCATTACCACCCCTTTGTCCTATATATGGCCTAGCATTACCACCCTTGTCCTATATATGGCCTAGCATTACCACCCCCTTGTCCTATATATGGCCTAGCATTACCACCACCTTGTCCTATATATGGCCTAGCATTACCACACCCTTGTCCTATATATGGCCTAGCATTACCACACCCTTGTCCTATATATGGCCTAGCATTACCACCCCCTTGTCCTATATATGGCCTAGAATTACCACCCCCTTGTCCTATATATGGCCTAGCATTAAGATGAAGTAAAGACCTATAATATAAGTAAGGCATGCAATCTATAAGTGTGTAGGAAGCACCTTGTCTTCCATGATGCAGTAGCCTGTGAGCAGCGCTGTGTAGGCTGCTATCAGGGTGTCCTCCATGTGGTGGCCCGCCTTCTGCAGCACTGTCAGGGCATGAGGAGGGGGGGGTCGTTAACACACACACAAATAGGTAGAGACGAAAGGCAGAATGTGCTTTGATTTTAATCAGCGAGTGGTTAGCGTCTCCGAGTGGCGTTCTCGGTGACCCGAGTTCGATCCCCGGATGAGAACCAAAATCCACTTTAAATCTTTCTGCACCGTGGAGTGGCCTAAGAACACCCACATGCTGCCCATTAACCCTACCTTCGATTCCGAGTGCATCGGAGGACACAGGGGGGCGGCATGAGCCTCTAATCACAGGCGTCACTATAACAATCCTGCCTGCGCCACCACGGGCGAGGGCCAACCATCACAGCCCTCAAGTGTGCCTCCAGGGCCTGCCATCCTAGCCTTACAAGGCACTGCCTACAGACGCTATAGCCACAAAGGTTAAAAAAACAAAATAACAACAACTTACACTTGGCGACGGTCTCCTCAATCTCGTCCTCCTTCTTGTCCTCGTCCTTCTGCTTGCTCTGCTCGGTGAGGTCGTGGTCGATGATGTCGTCGGTGTGGGCCTCCTGCTGGCGGGCACTCTCCTCGCTGCGGTAGAACAGCTCCACCAGGGCCTGCATGGCGCCCTTGCTGTCTCCAGCACCTGCACAGAGTAAGTGTTACACACCCAGCCAGTCATCTAGGCTGCATCACAACTTGTCTTGTTGTTGCACTACTCATGAAATGATGAAATAAAGTTTCTAAGTTGCATGAATGTAAATGCTGAAATTCTTATAAAATATAAGAACATAAGAACATAAGGAAGCTACAAGAGGCCGTGAGACCTGCACGAGGTAGTTCCTGTGTATCAAATCTAAATATCAAACATAGTGCTGTACAGGAACACTGAAAATCTTCAGGAATTTCAAACTTTATGATAATGTTGAAAATCTTCAGGAATTTCAACCATCCATAAAAATCTGAAGATCTGAATCTGAATTATGAAATATCAAGCAACCAGCCAGGAAATCGGAAAATCTTATGAAATATCAAGCTTTATGATGTTGCTGTAAGTGTTAGGGCACATGCCCCCTACATGAGAATATGTTGTAAGTGTCAGGGCACATGCCACCTACATGAGAATATGTTGTAAGTGTCAGGGCACATGCCCCCTACATGAGAATATGTTGTAAGTGTCAGGGCACATGCCCCCTACATGAGAATATGTTGTAAGTGTCAGGGCACATGCCACCTACATGAGAATATGTTGTAAGTGTCAGGGCACATGCCCCCTACATGAGAATATGTTGTAAGTGTTAGGGCACATGCCACCTACATGAGAATATGTTGTAAGTGTTAGGGCACATGCCACCTACATGAGAATATGTTGTAAGTGTTAGGGCACATGCCACCTACATGAGAATATGTTGTAGTCTTAGGGCACATGCCACCTACATGAGAATATGTTGTAAGTCTCAGGGCACATGCCACCTACATGAGAATATGTTGTAAGTCTCAGGGCACATGCCACCTACATGAGAATATGTTGTAAGTCTCAGGGCACATGCCACCTACATGAGAATATGTTGTAAGTGTTAGGGCACATGCCACTACATGAGAATATGTTGTAAGTGTCAGGGCACATGCCACCTACATGAGAATATGTTGTAAGTCTCAGGGCACATGCCACCTACATGAGAATATGTTGTAAGTGTCAGGGCACATGCCCCCTACATGAGAATATGTTGTAAGTGTTAGGGCACATGCCACCTACATGAGAATATGTTGTAGTCTTAGGGCACATGCCACCTACATGAGAATATGTTGTAAGTCTCAGGGCACATGCCACCTACATGAGAATATGTTGTAAGTGTTAGGGCACATGCCACCTACATGAGAATATGTTGTAAGTGTCAGGGCACATGCCACCTACATGAGAATATGTTGTAAGTGTTAGGGCACATGCCCCCTACATGAGAATATGTTGTAAGTGTTAGGGCACATGCCCCCTACATGAGAATATGTTGTAAGTGTCAGGGCACATGCCACCTACATGAGAATATGTTGTAAGTGTTAGGGCACATGCCACCTACATGAGAATATGTTGTAAGTGTTAGGGCACATGCCACCTACATGAGAATATGTTGTAAGTGTCAGGGCACATGCCCCCTACATGAGAATATGTTGTAAGTGTCAGGGCACATGCCACCTACATGAGAATATGTTGTAAGTGTTAGGGCACATGCCACCTACATGAGAATATGTTGTAAGTGTTAGGGCACATGCCACCTACATGAGAGTATGTTGTAAGTGTTAGGGCACATGCCACCTACATGAGAGTATGTTGTAAGTGTTAGGGCACATGCCACCTACATGAGAATATGTTGTAGTCTTAGGGCACATGCCACCTACATGAGAATATGTTGTAAGTGTTAGGGCACATGCCACCTACATGAGAATATGTTGTAAGTGTTAGGGCACATGCCACCTACATGAGAATATGTTGTAAGTGTTAGGGCACATGCCACCTACATGAGAGTATGTTGTAAGTGTTAGGGCACATGCCACCTACATGAGAGTATGTTGTAAGTCTTAGGGCACATGCCACCTACATGAGAATATGTTGTCGTCATCAGCGTCGAGGTGGTGGGGCACTTGTGTCTTCCTCAGCATGATTCTGTTGAACTTGCTGTGCTCCACCAGGTTCAGCAGCAAACAGCACGACTGAAACAGTGTAGAAAAAGTGTTAGTAGATATCCTACAGTAGATATTTCAAAGAAAAGGTTAGACATATTTATGGATGAAGACAACAGATGGTAGATGTTAGGTGCACAGGAGCTGCCTGGAGTAGGTTAACTGGCCTCTTGTAGCTTCCTTATTTTCTTATGTTCTTATAAAACAGCATCAACATTAAATGTATGAAACCCTAATAAATAAAATATATATAGAACACCAAAACTATATTATCAAATGAAATTATGAATTGGCTACATCTCAGTTACATGAATGTCATTATGAAACTCCTCTGATATGATATCATTTATAATTTACTGAACAAAGGTATTGACTTAGAAAGAGCTTAACATATCCTTACCAAGCAATGCACATAGTGGTGATAATGATCAAATGATTAATAATTATGATAATTGTGGGAAAGTTACGTTGTGTTCGGATTCAATCAAACAGACTCAAGCTGGAAAAGCGTAGATTTAAAAAGGAAATAGGGAGAAACTGGTTCACAAATAGGATGATTGGAATGGACTCGGTCGTAGGGTAGTTAGTGGGGAGTCAATAGGGAGCTTTAAAAGGAGGCTGGACAGTGTTATGGATGGGGATGAAAGGTGGATGTAGGTAGTGTTAAGTAACAGGAACTACCACGTGTAGGTCTCCCAGCCTCTTGTAGCTTCCTTATGTTCTTATAATGATCAGAAAATGGTAAAGATCTACAGAGGTTTGTTAATGTGTTGGATCACACTCACAAGGTCTCATGGTTAAAATGATGCCTATGTTTACCTGATACTAGGGTTAACTATGATACAATACAACTGACATTAAGAAGAAGCATAGTATTCCCTTCTCCTGGCATCAAATATCAGTCAGTAAGCAGCAAGGGGGCAGCATTTTTCACCTCGTAAGAAAAACAGAGTATAGGTAAATAAAGACTCACCAGAATGATCAGCTCAAACTTTTTGTCTAGTGCTAGGTAGCGTGGCATGGTGAGCAGACAGTAGAGGGTGATGTCATAGAGGTCCTGCTGGTTGCCCAACAACTTGCTGCCCAGGGCTAAGGGGGGGCAGAAGGCATAGGTATCAGTCACACAGTACTATATAGGGAGCCATAACAAACACACAGGACTATATAGGGAGCCATAACACAGGCTTCATGAGACACACAGTACTATATAGGGGGCCATAACACAGGCTTCATAAGACACACAGTACTATATAGGGGGCCATAACACAGGCTTCATAAGACACACAGTACTATATAGGGAGCCATAACAGACACACAGTACTATATAGGGGGCCATAACAGACACACAGTACTATATAGGGGGCCATAACAGACACACAGTACTATATAGGGAGCCATAACACAGACACACAGTACTATATAGGGAGCCATAACACAGACACACAGGACTATATAGGGGGCCATAACAGACACACAGTACTATATAGGGAGCCATAACACAGACACACAGTACTATATAGGGGGCCATAACAGACACACAGTACTATATAGGGGGCCATAACAGACACACAGTACTATAGAGGGAGCCATAACACAGGCTTCATGAGACACACAGTACTATATAGGGGGCCATAACACAGGCTCATGGGACACAGTACTATATAGGGAGCCATAACAACCCGGCCGTTCATGGGGGACACACAGTACTATATAGGGAGCCATAACACAGGCTTCATGGACACACAGTACTATAGGAGGCCATAACACAGGCTTCATGGGACAACAGTACTATATAGGGGCCATACACAGCTTCAGGACACACAGTACTATATAGGGAGCCATAACACAGGCTTCATGAGACACACAGTACTATATAGGGAGCCATAACACAGTTCTGGACACACAGTACTATATAGGGGGCCATAACACAACACACAGTACTATATAGGGAGCCATAACACAGAACACACAGTACTATATAGGGGGCCATAACAGACACACAGTACTATATAGGGAGCCATAACACACAGACACACAGTACTATATAGGGAGCCATAACACAGTCACACAGGACTATATAGGGGGCCATAAACAGGAGCACACAGTACTATATAGGGAGCCATAACACAGACACACAGTACTATATAGGGAGCCATAACACAGACACACAGTACTATATAGGGGGCCATAACACAGACACACAGTACTATATAGGGGGCCATAACACAGGCTTCATGAGACACACAGTACTATATAGGGGGCCATAACAGACACACAGTACTATATAGGGAGCCATAACACAGGCTTCATGAGACACACAGCACTATATAGGGGGCCATAACAGACACACAGTACTATATAGGGGCCATAACACAGGCTTCATGAGACACACAGTACTATATAGGGGGCCATACAGACACAGGCTTCATGAGGACACACAGTACTATATAGGGGGCCATAACAGACACACAGTATATATAGGGGCCATAACACAGGCTTCATGGACACACAGACTATATAGGGGGCCATAAACAGACACACAGTGACTATATAGGGGCCATAACACAGGACACACAGGACTATATAGGGAGCCATAACACAGGCTATGGACACACAGTACTATATAGGGGGCCATAAACAGACACACAGTACTATATAGGGAGCCATAACACAGCTTATGAACACACAGACTATATAGGGGGCCATAACAGACACACAGTACTATATAGGGAGGCCATAACACAGGCTCATGAGACACACAGTACTATATAGGGAGCCATAACACAGACACACAGTACTATATAGGGAGCCATAACACAGGCTTCATGAGACACAAGTACTATATAGGGGGCCATAACAGACACACAGTACTATATAGGGAGCCATAACACAGGTTATGAGCACACAGTACTATATAGGGGGCCATAACCAGACACACAGTACTATATAGGGAGCCATAACACAGGCTCATGAACACACAGTACTATATAGGGGCCATAACAACACACAGTACTATATAGGGAGCCATCAAACACAGGCTTCATGGAGAAAACACACAGTGACTATATAGGGGCCATAAACAGACACACAGTACTATATCAGGGAGCCATAACACAGGCTTCATGGACACACAGCACTATATAGGGGGCCATAACAGACACAGTAATATATAGGGAGCCATAACACAGGTTCATGGACAAGAGCATATATAGGGGGCCATAACAGACACACAGGACTATATCGGGAGCCTAACACAGCACACAGACTATATAGGGAGCCATACACAGACAACAGGACTATATAGGGGCCATAACACAGACACCAGGACTATATAGGGAGCCATACACAGACACAAGGACTTATAGGGGGCCTAACACAGACACACGGACTATATGGGGCCATACACAGACACACAGACTATATAGGGGCCATACACAGACAACGTACTATAGAGCTACAGTTCAGGAACAGAGCACTATATGGGGCATAAGACACAGACTTATAGGGAGCCATAAAGACACACAGTACTAAAGGACCTAACACAGACACACAGTCTATAGGGGCATAACACAGACACACAGTACTATAAGGGAGCTACATCCACAGTAATTGGGAGCCATAACCAGACAACAGGGCTATATAGACCATACGACACACGATTATTGGGAGCAAACAAGACTACAGGATGCAGGGAGCCTAACCAGCTTCTGAGACACACGGTACTATATAGGGGGCCATAACAGACATACAGTAATATACAGGGAGCCATAACAGACATACAGTAATATATAGGGAGCCATAACAAAGACATACAGTACTGCAGGGAGCCATAACACAGACATCATGGGATAAACTGTTTCTGAGTAATGAGTACCTGCTCACAGCAAAACCAATCAAATATCCCATACATGTAAACAAAGGGTGTCAAATTTAAACCTTTTTGAGGGCCAATTCTTATTTGAGTTAGTGGCTCCAGGGCCAACAAGGGTCCATGCCGTGTGTCCAGGCCTGAGGTTTACAGCCTGACACCATGACTTACCGGACTCACCAGGAATACCTGATTTGAGTTTGTATGATTCACTTGACTTGATAAACACTGATGATAACAAAATCATATTGCAATCGTATTTTCCTTCATAACTGTCATCATTTCACGGGGTGATAAATCTTACCGTCATCTCGCGGGCCACTTGTGAGCCTCCCAAGTGGCCCATTGGTCCATTGGCCACATTTTAGACCATGAGTTTGCCCCCTCTGGTGTAGACCAGGGACTTGTACTTGTGTACTGTACATACCTATTATATATTGTATACAGAGCTGGCCACTACATACATTGAATGTATTTAAATACCAAATACTAAATACATGGGAGAAATGTATTTAATTACTAAATACTAAATACATTGTACGAATGTATTTAAATACTAAATACTAAATACATCAATTGTATTTAAATACATTGGTAAATACATTTTAAATACACACAAATTTTAACATGTCCGAAAAAAATGGATTTCCTTAGATTTTACGTTTCCTTAGAAATGTCCTTCTCAGGCCTAAATGTCCTTCTCAGGCCTCAATGTCCTTCTCAGGCCTAAATGTCCTTCTCAGGCCTAAATGTCCTTCTCAGGCCTAAATGTCCTTCTCAGGCCTAAATGTCCTTCTCAGGCCTAAATGTCCTTCTCAGACCTAAATGTCCTTCTCAGGCCTAAATGTCCTTCTCAGGCCTAAATGTCCTTCTCAGGCCTAAATGTCCTTCTCAGGCCTAAATGTCCTTCTCAGGCCTAAATGTCCTTCTCAGGCCTAAATGTCCTTCTCAGACCTAAATGTCCTTCTCAGGCCTAAATGTCCTTCTCAGGCCTAAATGTCCTTCTCAGGCCTAAATGTCCTTCTCAGGCCTAAATGTCCTTCTCAGACCTAAATGTCCTTCTCAGGCCTAAATGTCCTTCTCAGGCCTAAATGTCCTTCTCAGGCCTAAATGTCCTTCTCAGGCCTAAATGTCCTAAAAATAAGGACATTTCCTTGGCAGTGGAAACCCTGGGTCACTGTAACATCAGGGCTGCCAGATAGTGGGGCGGGTTTATGGCCAAATTAACTGATAAGAAAGTATTTAATTTTTATATTATGAGTATTTAAATACAAGGTATTTAAATACTCATAAAAGTATTTAAATACTCATAAAAGTATTTAAATACTGTATTTAAATACATGACAACCAATGTATTTATAAATACATTTCTAAATACACAAATATATTTAAATACTGCCCAGCTCTGATTGTATACCTATTGTACACTTATGTACAGCTATTGTATACTGTATATTGTACACTTATGTACAGCTATTGTATACTGTATATTGTACACTTATGTACAGCTATTGTATACTGTATATTGTACACTTATGGACAGCTATTGTATACTGTATATTGTACACTTATGTACAGCTATTGTATACTGTATATTGTACACTTATGTACAGCTATTGTATACTGTATATTGTACACTTATGTACAGCTATTGTATACTGTATATTGTACACTTATGGACAGCTATTGTATACTGTATATTGTACACTTATGGACAGCTATTGTATACTGTATATTGTACACTTATGTACAGCTATTGTATACTGTATATTGTACACTTATGGACAGCTATTGTATACTGTATATTGTACACTTATGTACAGCTATTGTATACTGTATATTGTACACTTATGTACAGCTATTGTATACTGTATATTGTACACTTATGGACAGCTATTGTATACTGTATATTGTACACTTATGGACAGCTATTGTATACTGTATATTGTACACTTATGGACAGCTATTGTATACTGTATATTGTACACTTATGGACAGCTATTGTATACTGTATATTGTACACTTATGTACAGCTATTGTATACTGTATATTGTACACTTATGGACAGCTATTGTATACTGTATATTGTACACTTATGGACAGCTATTGTATACTGTATATTGTACACTTATGGACAGCTATTGTATACTGTATATTGTACACTTATGGACAGCTATTGTATACTGTATATTGTACACTTATGTACAGCTATTGTATACTGTATATTGTACACTTATGTACAGCTATTGTATACTGTATATTGTACACTTATGTACGGCTATTGTATACTGTATATTGTACACTTATGTACAGCTATTGTATACTGTATATTGTACACTTATGTACAGCTATTGTATACTGTATATTGTACACTTATGGACAGCTATTGTATACTGTATATTGTACACTTATGTACAGCTATTGTATACTGTATATTGTACACTTATGGACAGCTATTGTATACTGTATATTGTACACTTATGTACGGCTATTGTATACTGTATATTGTACACTTATGTACAGCTATTGTATACTGTATATTGTACACTTATGTACAGCTATTGTATACTGTATATTGTACACTTATGTACGGCTATTGTATACTGTATATTGTACACTTATGTACAGCTATTGTATACTGTATATTGTACACTTATGTACAGCTATTGTATACTGTATATTGTACACTTATGGACAGCTATTGTATACTGTATATTGTACACTTATGGACAGCTATTGTATACTGTATATTGTACACTTATGTACAGCTATTGTATACTGTATATTGTACACTTATGTACAGCTATTGTATACTGTATATTGTACACTTATGGACAGCTATTGTATACTGTATATTGTACACTTATGTACAGCTATTGTATACTGTATATTGTACACTTATGTACAGCTATTGTATACTGTATATTGTACACTTATGGACAGCTATTGTATACTGTATATTGTACACTTATGGACAGCTATTGTATACTGTATATTGTACACTTATGTACAGCTATTGTATACTGTATATTGTACACTTATGGACAGCTATTGTATACTGTATATTGTACACTTATGGACAGCTATTGTATACTGTATATTGTACACTTATGGACAGCTATTGTATACTGTATATTGTACACTTATGGACAGCTATTGTATACTGTATATTGTACACTTATGGACAGCTATTGTATACTGTATATTGTACACTTATGTACAGCTATTGTATACTGTATATTGTACACTTATGTACAGCTATTGTATACTGTATATTGTACACTTATGTACGGCTATTGTATACTGTATATTGTACACTTATGTACAGCTATTGTATACTGTATATTGTACACTTATGTACAGCTATTGTATACTGTATATTGTACACTTATGGACAGCTATTGTATACTGTATATTGTACACTTATGTACAGCTATTGTATACTGTATATTGTACACTTATGGACAGCTATTGTATACTGTATATTGTACACTTATGTACGGCTATTGTATACTGTATATTGTACACTTATGTACAGCTATTGTATACTGTATATTGTACACTTATGGACAGCTATTGTATACTGTATATTGTACACTTATGGACAGCTATTGTATACTGTATATTGTACACTTATGTACAGCTATTGTATACTGTATATTGTACACTTATGTACAGCTATTGTATACTGTATATTGTACACTTATGGACAGCTATTGTATACTGTATATTGTACACTTATGGACAGCTATTGTATACTGTATATTGTACACTTATGTACAGCTATTGTATACTGTATATTGTACACTTATGTACAGCTATTGTATACTGTATATTGTACACTTATGTACAGCTATTGTATACTGTATATTGTACACTTATGTACGGCTATTGTATACTGTATATTGTACACTTATGTACGGCTATTGTATACTGTATATTGTACACTTATGTACAGCTATTGTATACTGTATATTGTACACTTATGTACAGCTATTGTATACTGTATATTGTACACTTATGGACAGCTATTGTATACTGTATATTGTACACTTATGTACAGCTATTGTATACTGTATATTGTACACTTATGGACAGCTATTGTATACTGTATATTGTACACTTATGTACACACACACGAACACTTGTCCAACAGGTAGATCAAATATTCAAAATCAGGTAGGATAGATCAAGATCAGACAGTCAAACCCCCCGGCAGGAAGGTCTTGGTGCTTCCTTCCCCCTCCCTGGCCCTGTGTCCTCACCTTCCCCCTCCCTGGCCCTGTGTCCCTGGCCCTGTGTCCTCACCTTCCCCCTCCCTGGCCCTGTGTCCCTGGCCCTGTGTCCTCACCTTCCCCCTCCCTGGCCCTGTGTCCTCACCTTCCCCCTCCGTGGCCATGTGTCCCTGGCCCTGTGTCCTCACCTTCCCCCTCCCTGGCCCTGTGTCCTCACCTTCCCCCTCCCTGGCCCTGTGTCCTCACCTTCCCCCTCCCTGGCCCTGTGTCCTCACCTTCCCCCTCCCTGGCCCTATGTCCTCACCTTCCCCCTCCCTGGCCCTGTGTCCCTGGCCCTGTGTCCTCACCTTCCCCCTCCCTGGCCCTGTGTCCTCACCTTCCTTGCTGGAGCCATGTGTGTGTACGTGTGTCCCTGCCCCTCACCTTCCTTCCCTAGCCCTGTATCCCTCCCTCACCTTCCTTGCCAGAGCTGTGGGTGAGGTTGTGTGTGTGTGTCTGTGTGTGTGTGGTGTGTGTGTCCTCACCTTCCTTGCCCGAGCTGTGGGTGAGGTTGTGTGTGTGTGACTGTGTGTGTGTGTCTGTGTGTGTGTGGTGTGTGTGTCCTCAACTTCCTTGCCCGAGCTGTGGGTGAGGTTGTGTGTGTGTGACTGTGTGTGTGTGACTGTGTGTGTGTGGTGTGTGTGTCCTCACCTTCCTTGCCCGAGCTGTGGGTGAGGTTGTGTGTGTGTGACTGTGTGTGTGTGACTGTGTGTGTGTGGTGTGTGTGTCCTCACCTTCCTTGCCCGAGCTGTGGGTGAGGTTGTGTGTGTGTGACTGTGTGTGTGTGACTGTGTGTGTGTGGTGTGTGTGTCCTCACCTTCCTTGCCCGAGCTGTGGGTGAGGTTGTGTGTGTGTGACTGTGTGTGTGTGACTGTGTGTGTGTGGTGTGTGTGTCCTCACCTTCCTTGCCCGAGCTGTGGGTGAGGTTGTGTGTGAGTGACTGTGTGTGTGTGTGACTGTGTGTGTGTGGTGTGTGTGTCCTCACCTTCCTTGCCCGAGCTGTGGGTGAGGTTGATGAGCACCTTGATGGAGGTGAGGAGGGTCTGCACCAGCAGCTGGCCCGTGGACACCCCGCCCACCTGGGTCTCCGCCGCCATGGTGGGGTACAGCGGCACATCCACGTGACACAGGCGGTACAGGCTCATCAGCTTGTCCGGGAAGCTGCCTCCCTGGTACAGCAGCAGGTACTCCTGGTTGGCGGCGTTCTGGTGCGTCACCTGAACACAGATCATAGGTAGGGTGAGGCAACATAAACATACCCGGGCACTCAGATACACACAGATAACACACAGAAAGACATGGCAGCACTAGGAAGAGATTTGCAAGGTAAGGTCTTCAGTGTTTAATGTGCTGGCGGCAATGTGGAGGCTGGCTGACGAAGTGGATGACACAGAGGAAATGGAAGATAAGTCATTCATCATATATTTTAAGCTGCATTCTGGTGGGTGACCTAGACATAGCCAGGGCAGATTAAGACAACATACAGAAAGCCATGGCTGTGTTCTGGTGCGTCACCTGAACACAGATCATAGGCAGAGTGAGGCAACAGTAAGGAAGCCATGGGAGACAGGTACTAGGAAAGGAGTGCTAGGGAGAAAGTGTCATTCATCTTTTTTTTTTTATTATCTCAAAGGACGGGCAAGAAAACAAAGCCCCCCCACCTGCCAGTCCCTATCAAGAAGCCCCCCCACCTGCCAGTCCCTATCAAGAAGCCCCCCCACCTGCCAGTCCCTATCAAGAAGCCCCCCCACCTGCCAGTCCCTATCAAGAAGCCCCCCCACCTGCCAGTCCCTATCAAGAAGCCCCCCCACCTGCCAGTCCCTATCAAGAAGCCCCCCACCTGCCAGTCCCTATCAAGAAGCCCCCCACCTGCCAGTCCCTATCAAGAAGCCCCCCACCTGCCAGTCCCTATCAAGAAGCCCCCCCACCTGCCAGTCCTATCAAGAAGCCCCCCCACCTGCCAGTCCCTATCAAGAAGCCCCCCCACCTGCCAGTCCCTATCAAGAAGCCCCCCACCTGCCAGTCCCTATCAAGAAGCCCCCCCACCTGCCAGAACCTATCAAGAAGCCCCCCACCTGCCAGTCCCTATCAAGAAGCCCCCCCACCTGCCAGTCCCTATCAAGAAGCCCCCCCACCTGCCAGTCCCTATCAAGAAGCCCCCCCCACCTGCCAGTCCCTATCAAGAAGCCCCCCCACCTGCCAGTCCCTATCAAGAAGCCCCCCCACCTGCCAGTCCCTATCAAGAAGCCCCCCCACCTGCCAGTCCCTATCAAGAAGCCCCCCCACCTGCCAGTCCCTATCAAGAAGACAGTAACAGATTACAGAAAGGGGGGTCGGCCACTCTAGTTAGCGTTTAGTTATGGATTCTTATAATGAGATGTGAGCACAGATTCATATACCAACATATGATGCATCTTCACAACAGATAATGAATGTTTCACTGAGTACCACTTGATGGACTTGCCACCACTGTACAAAGTGACTCTATTTGTCTTCTTAACAACAGATAGTGATTTGCCAGGGAAAATGTTTCCCTAGACCTGGGGGAGAGGGTGAGATGTCAGATATATGACAAGTGACATGACAGTGAGATGTCAGATATATGACAAGTGACATGACAGTGAGATGTCAGATATATGACAAGTGACATGACAGTGAGATGTCAGATATATGACAAGTGACATGACAGTGAGATGTCAGATATATGACAAGTGAGATGTCAGCTATATGACAAGTGACATGACAGTGAGATGTCAGATATATGACAAGTGACATGACAGTGAGATGTCAGATATACGACAAGTGACATGACAGTGAGATGTCAGATATATGACAAGTGACATGACAGTGAGATGTCAGATATATGACAAGTGACATGCCAGTGAGATGTCAGATATATGACAAGTGACATGCCAGTGAGATGTCAGATATATGACAAGTGACATGATAGTGAGATGTCAGATATATGACAAGTGACATGAGTGAGATGTCAGATATATGACAAGTGACATGACAGTGAGATGTCAGATATATGACAAGTGACATGACAGTGAGATGTCAGATATATGACAAGTGACATGACAGTGAGATGTCAGATATATGACAAGTGACATGCCAGTGAGATGTCAGATATATGACAAGTGACATGACAGTGAGATGTCAGATATATGACAAGTGACATGACAGTGAGATGTCAGATATATGACAAACACAAGAACACAACCCATACCAACTAGAGGGGCAACAACATTTGAAGAAGTCGTTCTTGTCCTAAGTTTTTTTGCGGTGGCTGTAATAACGCTAGTCTGAAAACATAGACAGGTTGAAGTTCCCAACCTCGGCATCCCAAGACTCGGCAACACCCAAAACTCTGCTATGGTTCCGGATTTTCCAAAACCCGGCAGAACACCCAAAACCCTGGGCGTAGTTGCCGGGTCGGCCGCTGGGTGCCACCACACTAGGCCGCCGATTTGTTTGTTGTTATTGTTCAGTGGTGTTGTGACTGTAGAGTTGTGTACACTGTTATTTTGTGTACTTCTACAGGTCTGTTATGGGTATTATGGCTCCCAAACGTCCAGGAACACCTACTGGTGCAAGTGAAAAGAAAAGGAAGAACAATGTGTTAACTATTTCTGAGAAAATTGACCTTTTTTTCCCCCTTAATATATCTACGTTCTAAAAGTCGGAAAATTCCATGACTCGGCTCGGCGCTGGTCCCGAGGTTGCCGAGTTTGGGAACTTCAACCTGTACTGCAATATGAATAAAAGCTCAATCCCTACAACTTGCACTATTCCATCCCAGCAGTACTCACGTTTTCCAGCACCTTGAGGCAGCGATCCACCTTGGACAGTTTCTCGAGGCGCGGGTGTGTCCAGGCGTGGGTGTGGTGGTGTGGGGTGAAGGCCTCGGTGCACAGGGTGATGGTGCGCACCAGGTGCTCCACCCCGCCCAGGGCCCGCAGCTCCTCCTTGAACCACTCCCCAGCACGCTTGGACGTCAGCGACAACAGCGTCTCCATGGCTAGGTGACCCGCCTGGAGGAAGGAAGGGAAGGCAATATTGTAGGATTTAAATATATATACGTGTGTGTGTGTGTGTGTGTGTGTGTGTGTGTGTGTGTGTGTGTGTGTGTGTGTGTGTGTGTGTGTGTGTGTGTGTGTGTGTGTGTGAGAGAAAAGAAAGAAAAACCAGAGAAAAAACTGAAAATGAGAAAAAGAGTACTATTTTTTTTATTTGGTAACAGAAATAGCTTGTAGTCACAGAGAGAGAGAGAGAGAGAGAGAGAGAGAGAGAGAGAGAGAGAGAGAGAGAGAGAGAGAGAGAGAGAGAGAGAGAGAGAGAGAGAGAGAGAGAGAGAGAGAGGAGAGAGAGGAGAGAGAGAGAGAGAGGAGAGAGAGAGAGAGAGAGATTGGTTAAATGTTCGTCGCAAAAGAGACAGACACATCCAAAACAGGTACTCAGTGAAAGCTTACATACAAGTACATACTTCCTGAAGCTTCATTCAGCTTGAACGTGCAGTGTTTCCATGAAATGACGATTTTAAGAAATTGAGTTTTCAAGTATTCTATGTTTTGCCAATATTTTCTTCAAGTGCTGAAAAACAAAATAATAAACTACATTTTTTATTAAGAACTGTTTCAGTTGTTGTATTGAAGGGTAGTTCTGATAGGTCCCGATAAAGTACAGGGACTTTACGGTAAATGATAGATCATTCACGCTCAGAGGGCAGTGGATGTGAGATGCGCGAGAGACATCTGGCGGCTTAGCTTTGAAAACTCCCCATTCTCCAGATTGAGATAGAAAGATAGAAAATAAAAAAAATAAAAAAACAGAAAAAGGTAAATAGAACAAATTGCTGAAGATAAAAAAAAAAAAAAGTGACCCAAAAAAAAAAAAAAAAAAAAAAAAAAAAAAAAAAAAAAAAAAAAAAAAAAAAAAAAAAAAAAAAAAAAAAAAAAAAAAAAAAAAAAAAAAAAAAAAAAAAGTGATATTTTTTTTATAGAAAACTAGGAAGATTTGCTTAGGCTAAAAATAATACAATCAATCCCATGTTCCTCACGTTGATGTTCTCCAGGTTGAGGTGTTTGGCGTGTCCCTTCTTCTGCATGTCGTGGCACAGCTCCCGGATCTTCCTGTTGTTCTGCTGCAGGAAGGCGGCGTCCGGGCAGGGGGCCGTGTCGGCGGCGTCCATGTCCGTGTCCAGCAGGTTGAGCATGAGTTCCAGGGAGTCGCGGTCCAGGTCCATGTTGAGGCGGTCCTGGCTCAGCGTGAACATCACCGTCGCCGCGCAGATCGCCAACCTCTGGGGGGGGGGAGCAAGGGCAATATTCAGAGTTAATAAAAATATCTCAATACCATATAGTATTTAGCCACACAGAATACACCGTGGCAGCACAGACCACAAGCCTCAAGGCACAACAACAATAGCAAAGCTAAGAAAAATATCTTTCAACTAACAACAGAAGGAACATAATTTTTGTCAAAGTGACACCATATATTATCTGACAACACGGGATAGAAAAAAAAAAAAAAAAAAAAAAATATATATATATATATATATATATATATAATATATATATATATATATATACTTTACTAAAAAAAAAAAAAAAAAAAAAAAAAAAATATATATATATATATATATACCTACTTTAAAAGAAATGAAAACTGTGTGTATATATATATATATATATATATATATATATATATATATTTTATATATATATATATATATATATATATATATATATATATATATATATATATATATATATATATATATATATATATATATACAGTGTTTTCATTTTCTTTAAAGTAGGAGTTGGAATGAAGAAAGTGGAGGTGGAGATTGATTGCAAGCGCTGCTTGACAGGCCGGGCCAAAATAAGATTATCAGATCTATTCTATTTATAAATAAATTTGATTCCACTAGCCGTACTTATGGTCAGTCAGAGCTTGGAGACTTGGTGTTTGTTCTTTACATAATTGGAAACATATTTACTGTAGTTGTAAAGTTTGATTGCATCATTTATTCAATGAGTTTTCTTAGAAAATAATGTTGCCTGTGTAGTACTGCAAATTTAAATCTAGAAATTTTCATCTGTCAAAGAGTCCTGGCTTGACAGACCATGCCGTTAATGGACATTTTATATATAAGTTTGTTTATACAGTTTATAGATGTAACAATCTAATGTCAATAAATTTACTATTAAGTACTATATTGTTACTATTACACTCACATGGTCCGAGTGAGCGTCGGACAGAGCGCTGAAGAACTTGATGACGGTGCCGTGAGCCCTGAGGTGCATGCGGAAGGAGGGCACCATGCACTTCTGGGCCAGGTTGAGGGCGGCCAGGCAGCGCGTGGGCACCGGGTAGGAGCAGCGCAGGGCATCCAGGAAGTACTCCACATCGTCATTAAACTCCTGGAACTCCCCGGACTCCTGCAGCTGATGCGTGCGCTTCACATTCTTGACAACAGTGTAGTACTGAGGGAGGGGAAAGAGTGCCAAGTATTAACCAAGATGGAGATCAGAGTGGCTGGAGATCAGAGTGGATGGAGATAAGAGTGGATGGAGATAAAGAGTGGATGGAGAGAAAGAGTGGATGGAGATCAGAGTGGCTGGAGATCAGAGTGGCTGGAGATCAGAGTGGCTGGAGATCAGAGTGGATGGAGAGAAAGAGTGGATGGAGATAAGAGTGGATGGAGATCAGAGTGGATGGAGATAAGAGTGGATGGAGATCAGAGTGGATGGAGATCAGAGTGGATGGAGATAAGAGTGGATGGAGATCAGAGTGGATGGAGATCAGAGTGGATGGAGAAAGAGTGGATGGAGATCAGAGTGGATGGAGAAAGAGTGGATGGAGATCAGGGTGGCTGGAGATCAGAGTGGATGGAGATCAGAGTGGATGGAGATCAGAGTGGATGGAGATCAGAGTGGATGGAGATCAGAGTGGATGGAGATCAGAGTGGATGGAGATCAGAGTGGATGGAGATCAGAGTGGATGGAGATCAGAGTGGATGGAGATCAGAGTGGATGGAGATCAGAGTGGATGGAGATCAGAGTGGCTGGAGATCAGAGTGGCTGGAGATCAGAGTGGATGGAGAGAAAGAGTGGATGGAGATCAGAGTGGCTGGAGATCAGAGTGGCTGGAGATCAGAGTGGATGGAGATCAGAGTGGATGGAGATAAGAGTGGCTGGAGATAAGAGTGCTGGAGATCAGAGTGGATGGAGATCAGAGTGGATGGAGATCAGAGTGGATGGAGATCAGAGTGGATGGAGATCAGAGTGGATGGAGATCAGAGTGGATGGAGATCAGAGTGCTGGAGATCAGAGTGGATGGAGAGGAAGGAGGGAAGTAGAAGGGAGACAAAATGATATATTAAAAGTAGGTGTAGTAGAAATGTAAAAGTAGAAGAGAAGTAGTAGTTGTAGGATATGTGTGTAGTACTGCCGGGATGAGGTGGTAGCTAACCTTGGTCCTGGCAGAGGGAGGGGGGGGGGGGCACAACAACTTAGGTTACTACAGGCAAACACTACAGCTACAGTGCATGGGTGTTGTTAGTATGAGGGGGGGACACAAACACTCTAGGTTACTACAGGCAACACACTACAGGCTACAGTGATGGGTGTGTGTATACTGAGGGAGGGACACAAACAACTCTAGGTTACTACAGCAACCACTACAGGCTACAGTGATGGGTGTGTGTAGTACTGAGGAGGGACACAAACAACTCAGGTTACTACAGGCAACACACTACAGGCTACAGTGATGGGTGTGTGTAGTACTGAGGAGGGGACACAAACAACTCTAGGTTACTACAGGCAACACACTACAGGCTACAGTGATGGGTGTGTGTAGTACTGGAGGGGGGGGACACAAACAACTCTAGGTTACTACAGGCAACACACTACAGGCTACAGTGATGGGGGTGTGTAGTACTGAGGGCGGGGACACAAACAACTCTAGGTTACTACAGGCAATACACTACAGGCTACAGTGATGGGTGTGTGTAGTACTGAGGGAGGCGACACAAACAACTCTAGGTTACTACAGGCAACACACTACAGGCTACAGTGATGTGTGTGTGTAGTACTGAGGAGGGGGACACAAACAACTCTAGGTTACTACAGGCAACACACTACAGGCTACAGTGATGGGTGTGTGTAGTACTGAGGAGGGGACACAAACAACTCTAGGTTACTACAGGCAACACACTACAGGCTACAGTGATGGGTGTGTGTAGTACTGAGGGGGGGGACACAAACAACTCTAGGTTACTACAGGCAACACACTACAGGCTACAGTGATGGGTGTGTGTAGTACTGAGGGGGGGGACACAAACAACTCTAGGTTACTACAGGCAACACACTACAGGCTACAGTGATGGGTGTGTGTAGTACTGAGGGGGGGACACAAACAACTCTAGGTCACTACAAGCAATACACTACAGGCTACAGTGATGTGTGTGTGGCTAACCAAACCTTGAGTTTCACACAGACATTTGATAGTTCAATATATACTTTCGTTTCCCATGTGTTTGTACAATCTCCTCTTTCTGACCCACAATTTCTCCCCTCTTTCTTTGACCATAAACACACAGACATTCTGTAAATTCTCCTTTGACTTAATTATTCACATCCAAATTTACAAATGACTCCTTACTAACAACTATTTTTGCCGCTATAGACAAGCTGAGCCGTGTTTTTGTCGTCCAAGCATCGTCTTGGTACGAAGACCGTTTGTTCTCGCAATTGAAAACGGATTGGTTTCTGCGACAAAAACACAACAGGCTTGGTAGGGGCCGAAATAATCATCAGTCCAAAACATTGCAAACACTATCACAAAGCAGTATAACACACATTTCAGCAAGTGTTATTGGAGTGGTCTTCGAAATCCAAGACGGTGCTTGCACGACAAAAACACGGCTCTGATGGGTGCGCTTCACGTTCTTCACAACAGTGTA
This sequence comes from Chionoecetes opilio, assembly GCA_016584305.1. Taxonomy (NCBI): domain Eukaryota; kingdom Metazoa; phylum Arthropoda; class Malacostraca; order Decapoda; family Majidae; genus Chionoecetes; species Chionoecetes opilio. The sequence goes on from JACEEZ010001922.1 coordinate 235,193, forward strand.
GTACTGAGGGAGGGGGGACAGAGTAAAGAATAGTATGATGACAAAACAGGTCATGAGCAAGGTGGATTTGTTATAGAGAAGGGACGTGTGGCCCAGATTGTTACAGATCTGGAGAAGGCCTTTGCCGGGGTTGTCTGGGAGGCACTGTGGGGTGTGTTAAGAACATAAGGAAGCTACAAGAGGCTGGGAGACCTACACGAGGTAGTTCCTGTTACTTAACACTACCCACATCCACCTTTCATCCCCATCCATGAATTTATCCAGCCTCCTTTTAAAGCTCCCTAATGACTCCGCACTAACTACCTGTCTACTGAGTCCATGCCAATCATTCACCACCCTATTTGTGAACCAGTCTCTCCCTATTTCCTTTTTAAATGTTGTGGTGTTGAGGGTGTGGCGTGGGTGAAAGAAAGCTAAGTGTGAGGAAGAGTTAAAGATGAGACAGTGTTGGAATACCTGAAGGAGCAAGGCAATGGGAGATGGGGGACAGTGAGGGAGTGAGTGAGCTTCTCCTGGCTGTGTCATTTCTCATGTAGCCATTTTGCATCCATCTGATTGTTATTGTTGTAGTGTGCGGCCTGGCCTGTCTGGGAGTGTGCCTGACTGTATGGCACTAAGATGTCAGGGTGGTGCTCTATGCTTACCTGTTTGGCACTCTTGGCACACTTGACAGACTGGCTGTATGACACTAAGATGTCAGGGTGGTGTTCTATGCTTACCTGTTTGGCACTCTTGGCACACTTGACGCTGGTCACAGACTGGTTGTCGGTGGAGTCGTTGGGGTCGGCCGAGGAGCCTGGCCAGGTCTGGACACGCTTCAGGGACGTCGGCATCTCAAAGTCAAACTCATCGAACGCCGAGCCGCCCGCCGCTGCACCCTGGGCGTTGGGCGGCACTGGCGCCTGCTGCCTGGCACTGTCGTCCTTCTCCTCGTGACCGTGCCACTTGTGGGTGTACGTGGCCCTCTTCTTGGCATCCCGGTCGGCGTCGCGGCTCTTAAAGATGCTCCTCTTCTTGACGAGGGGCTGGTGACACAACTTTTTGCTGGCTTCCGTCTCCGACTTGGAGCGGTGACCCGGCTTGTAGGCCTGGTAGCTGGCGGCGGCGGCGGCGGCGGCGCTGGCCTGGGAGGGGTCCAGGGTGCCCTGCGTGGAGAACAGGAAGTCCTCCATCATCTCCTGAGTGTCGCCCAGGCCGCCCTCGTCCTTCAGAGGGCCGCCGGCCACGCCACAGTCCAGGCTGGTGCGGTCCACTATCTCGTTCTCGTCAAAGTCGGTGCCGAACAGGTTGAAGTTCTCGGTGTCCCCGTCGCCGGGGGCCGCGCCGGGGCTGCCCAGGGGGGGCGGGGACTTGCGGGGCTCGGCAAAGTCCCCGGTGCCCATGCTGAGCACGTCGTAGTCCGGCAGCGGCGCGGCACTCGCCGGCACCGCACTGGGCCGCGCGTCACACTCTGACGCCGACGTGCTGTAATTTTTTCTGATAAACTTATTCACCTCGCCAGATTTCAAGAACTTAGCGTCGTGGGTCAGCTTGGCGGCACACTGCGGCACGTCACTGTTTGCCTTGTTGCCGGCCGCCCTAAACCTGTCCTCGGTGCACAGCGCCAGGGGCAGCCCCGGGCCCTGGGCCATCAGCTCACTGTACTCAAAGGAGGAGTCTAGTGTGGCATTTAATGTCCTGTTGAGTGAGTCTTTGTCTGGGGAACAGTAAGTGGCCGCCCCTCCCCCTGAGAGGGCCGGGGGCAGGGTGACCTGCAAGTCTTTGTACTGAGGGGGCTGGGGTGGTGAGGGCGGGGGGGCGAGCTCCTCGGAGGAGTCTCTGTTCTCCTCGCTGAGGTCCCGGGTGGAGGGTGAGGAGGCCAGGCTGGTGGAGGCACTGCCGGCGTGGGAGTCGTCGCTGGGCAGCTCCACCGTGCTGGAGTAAACCTCCTGGGAACACGACGCCACGTTGCGACTCTTGAAGATCTTCAGCTTGATGCCGCTGCCAGACCGAGAGCTGGTGGCACCCTCCGGCCTGCCACCCTCCCCCTTGGCACCCGCCGCCTTGCCACCCTCCGCCCTGGCACCCTCCACTTTGGCACCCTCCGCCTTGGGTGCCACACTGCCACACACCAGCTTGTCAAACACACTGTCCCGCCCCCCCCCCTCACCACTGCCCCCCTCCCCCTGGCTCCCCCCCGGGTCCGGCATCTCAAAGGGGGCCAGTGCCAGGGCCGGGGCCTTCACGCCGTACAGTCCGTCACCCGTCCGGGCCGGCACTCGGTCCACGGCGGGCTTGGACGGCTCGGGGACGTCCTCGGCATTCCTGGACTTGAAGAACTTGCGTGGCCGGCTGAAGGTCTTGATGGGGGGCTTGACCTGCAGGGCCGCCCCGTTGGCCGGCGCGGCACTGCTGTCAAAGCTGTAGGCACTGTCACCCAGGGAGGCGGGCGGGGAGTCCTCCATGAACCGCTTGCTGGAGTCATCCTTGCCTGGAACACAGAGACCACAGTTATCAAATAGTTCCTACTTCTTTTTTAGGGAGGAAGAGAGAAGATCTAGAAAGGAGAGGAGAGATGCACGTAGGAAGGAGAGGATCTAGAAAGGAGAGGAGAGATGCACGCTGGAAGGAGAGGATCTAGGAAGGAGAGGAGAGATACACGCAGGAAGGAGAAGATCTAGAAAGGAGAGGAGAGATACACGCAGGAAGGAGAAGATCTAGGAAGGAGAGGAGAGATACACGCAGGAAGGAGAAGATCTAGGAAGGAGAGGAGAGATACACGCAGGAAGGAGAGGATCTAGAAAGGAGAGGAGAGATGCATGTAGGAAGGAGAAGATCTAGAAAGGAGAGGAGAGATGCATGTAGGAAGGAGAGGATCTAGAAAGGAGAGGAGAGATGCACGCTGGAAGGAGAGGATCTAGAAAGGAGAGGAGAGATACACGTAGGAAGGAGAGGATCTAGGAAGGAGAGGAGAGATACACGTAGGAAGGAGAAGATCTAGGAAGGAGAGGAGAGATGCACGCTGGAAGGAGAGGATCTAGAAAGGAGAGGAGAGATGCACGCTGGAAGGAGAGGATCTAGAAAGGAGAGGAGAGATACACGTAGGAAGGAGAGGATCTAGGAAGGAGAGGAGAGATACACGTAGGAAGGAGAAGATCTAGAAAGGAGAGGAGAGATACACGCAGGAAGGAGAGGATCTAGGAAGGAGAGGAGAGATACACGCAGGAAGGAGAAGATCTAGGAAGGAGAGGAGAGATACACGCAGGAAGGAGAGGATCTAGGAAGGAGAGGAGAGATACACGCAGGAAGGAGAGGATCTAGGAAGGAGAGGAGAGATACACGCAGGAAGGAGAAGATCTAGAAAGGAGAGGAGAGATACACGCAGGAAGGAGAGGATCTAGGAAGGAGAGGAGAGATACACGCAGGAAGGAGAAGATCTAGGAAGGAGAGGAGAGATACACGCAGGAAGGAGAGGATCTAGAAAGGAGAGGAGAGATACACGCAGGAAGGAGAAGATCTAGGAAGGAGAGGAGAGATACACGCAGGAAGGAGAGGATCTAGGAAGGAGAGGAGAGATACACGCAGGAAGGAGAGGATCTAGGAAGGAGAGGAGAGATACACGCAGGAAGGAGAGGATCTAGGAAGGAGAGGAGAGATATGTATGAAGGAGAGAGAAATTAAGAAGAGAGAGAAAAGAAAAAAGCATTTAAACATGTCAATTTTTGTATCTGTTTCTATTTCTTTGTCTGTCTGTCTGTCTGTCTATCTTTTTTTCTCTCTCTGTCTGTTACCCTGACCACCAGGCAGAGTACAGGGTGTGTAGGCACAGGTTACAGGCAGGCCATACAGGGTGATATTTCTTCCATGCAATTCCTGCCACCGATATCTACAAAACAAGGCCAGTCTGCACCTATAGTGTATTTTTTTAACGAGGCAAAAATTCCATCCTATCCTAAGGTCTCATGGTTAAAATGATGCCTATGTTTACCTGATAATAGGGTTAACTATGATAAAATACACCTGATATTAAGAAGAAGCGTGGTATTCCCTTCTTCTGGCATCAAATATCAGTCGGTAAGCAACAAGGGGACAGGATTTTACCCCTTGTTAAAAAGATAAGATAAGATTTTCATCCTATCTAGACACTTTGCAAGTACCAACTACAAGGTTATTGACTATACAAAGCGCCGCCACGTCAGCACCAACTAGGCGGACTCGAACCGCTGACCGAATGCACAGGGACGCTGCACATTGCGAGCTCACGTCTCTACCAACCTTGCCACCCTAACGGGCTCCTTGTTAAAAAATATAGACTCTAGGGGACAGCTGTAGCGGGGATCCCGATGGAAGTTACCTAGTGTCATGTTTTTTAAGCATTTATCCAAGACAATAAAAACAGTCTCAGTTATTATATAGTTACCAATTATTAAAGTTATGTGTAAGCAGTATCTGAGAATTCATGACATGGAAGGTGTTTACTTCAATGTCATACACTGAACGTTGAGGGCAAATTATCCAAATTTTCTTCAATCTTGAATGCAACGCGTTGACAGTACTACCCCCATGTCATGTGTTCAGCATGTCTTGATACAGAAACATCCGGAGTCATGAATTATGTCAAGGCTAACTTGTCACAGTATAACAGTAGCCATATACGTAACACCACTGACATCCGCCTACGTGTGGGAGACCCTGGGATTCACAGTTTCTATATGAGTGTTTTGAATCAGTATTCTATAGATAAAGCTTGAAAAGGAATGACAAAAATAAATGTCTTCAGTCTGTATACTAATGATTTCAAACAAAATGTGATTTCTAGTACACCCCAAAATAAAAAAATTCTGGTACAATACCATCCAAAATGGCAGACAGTTAGTTTACAATCCTGAGGCTGCTGTTGGCTGTCTCCCAAACAAGTGATGGGACAAAGTAACAATAAACAAACAAAAGCAGCCACTACAATGTGACAAATCCACCTTGGCCTGGAGCTATGCATTTCTGGTCAGTTTCTCCCTATTTCTGGTCAGTTTCTCCCTATTTAGGGTTCATTTCTCCCTATTTCAGGTTAACCTTTCCTTATTTTGGGTTAGTTTCTTCCTATTTTTGGTCAATTTCTCCCTATATCGGGTCAGTTCCTCCCTATATCGGGTCAGTTCCTCCCCTTTTCAGGTAAATTTCCCCCTATTTCTGGCCACTTTCTCCCTACTTCTGGCATATTTCTCCCCATTTCCTTCTCACCCAGGCCGTTGATGGATCTCAGTGAGGTGAAGGAGGTGATGCCCCACTTGCCCACATGACCGGCTGTCTTGGTGGCGGAGGGCTTGGTGCTGCTGCTGCTGCCGGGGTCAGTCACCAGCTTGTCAAACTGACTGATGGGTGGCGGCCCGGCCTTGCGGCGGCTGTAAGTGCGACTGTACCGGCCACTCATGCTGACGGGCGCTCTGTATAGGGAGGGGATAGGAAGACATAGGATAAGAACACCTGAATAAGAATAAGGACCTGCCGTAGATAGGAGATAACATAATAGTTGCTCGGTAGGGGAGGGGAAGGCAGGTTAGGAAGGAAAGAAAACGTGTTAGGAAGGGTAGGAAAATATGTTAGGAATGGTAGGAAGACATGTTAGGAATGGTTGGAAGACATGTTAGGAATGGTAGGAAGACATGTTAGGAATGGTAGGAAGACATGTTAGGAATGGTAGGAAGACATGTTAGGAAGGAAAGAAAACGTGTTAGGAAGGGTAGGAAGACATGTTAGGAATGGTAGGAAGACATGTTAGGAATGGTAGGAAGACATGTTAGGAATGGTAGGAAAACATGTTAGGAATGGTAGGAAAACATGTTAGGAATGGTAGGAAGACATGTTAGGAATGGTAGGAAGACATGTTAGGAATGGTAGGAAGACATGTTAGGAATGGTTGGAAGACATGTTAGGAATGGTAGGAAGACATGTTAGGAATGGTAGGAAGACATGTTAGGAAGGAAAGAAAACGTGTTAGGAAGGGTAGGAAGACATGTTAGGAATGGTAGGAAGACATGTTAGGAATGGTAGGAAAACATGTTAGGAATGGTAGGAAGACATGTTAGGAATGGTAGGAAGACATGTTAGGAATGGTAGGAAGACATGTTAGGAATGGTAGGAAGACAGGTTAGGAATGGTAGGAAGACATGTTAGGAATGGTAGGAAAACATGTCTTACCAGCCACTCATCCTGACTGGCGCTCTGCAGGGGAGGGGGAGACAGGCTTTACCTCCACTGACAAGGATAGGATAGGATACGGAAGGAATCTAGAAGGGTGACAGCGTATGCAGATATAAGTATGTACTGCCCACTCCTCCTGACGGGTGCTATGCAGGGGAGTGGGAGACAGGCTTTACCTCCACTGACAAGCTGCATATACACTCGCCACACGTTAAAGGTGGCAAAAATGGAGCCCCCTTCACTACCCCCTTGCAGCAGCAGAATCAATAAAACAAAACTTATTTTCATAAAAGACATATGAGGCGTCCCACATAAGAAGGCCTCGCGCCACCCCGGCCAAAATTGAGATAACTATATATAGCAAGCACTCTATTGAGGTCTTAATGTTTGCCTGGGAGTGGATGACTGTCCCTTCAAACACAATGTATCTGACAAGGTACTACTAAATACTGACAAAACTGACAAAAAGGGACTGCAATTTAAATTTACAATCTACAAATACTACTAAAATATTGACCCAAACTAAAAAGGGTTTCTACTTAAAATATTAAAAAATCACAAAATATACAATATATCTGACAATCTGACAAAGTACTACTAATATATCTGACAATCTGACAAGGTACTACTAATATATCTGACAATCTGACAAAGTACTACTAATATATCTGACAATCTGACAAAGTACTACTAATATATCTGACAATCTGACAAAAATACACAATTATCGACGTTTTTGACCCAAATTTTCTACAAAAATATCTGAAAAACGACAAAGGGACTACAATATATTTTGACAATCTGGGCCCGGTACTACAAAAATATCTGGGCCAAACTGACCAAAGTTTTACTAATATATTTTTAAAATCCCCCCAAGGTAATACTAATATATCTACAATCTGACAAAATATAAAATATAAAAATCTGACAATTTTGACAAAGTACTACTAAAATTCTGACAAACTGACAAAGTTACTTAAAAATATCTGACCAAACTGACAAAAATAAATAAATAATTATCTGACAATCGACAAAATATACTAATAATCGGGCAATCTGGGCAAAGGAAATACTAATAAAATCTGACAATCTGACAAAGTACTACTAATATATCTGACAATCTGACAAAGTACTACTAATATATCTGACAATCTGACAAAGTACTACTAATATATCTGACAATCTGACAAAGTACTACTAATATATCTGACAAATTTACAAAATAATACTAATTACTGACAAACTGACAAAATATATAATTATCTGACAATCTGACCCAAAATACTACTAAAAATACTGACCAACTGACAAAGTACTAAATAAAATCTGACCCTCTGACAAAGTCTACTATTAAACTGACAATCTGACCCAAATACATAAAATATCGACAAACTGACAAAAATAAATACTTATTTTTGACAATTGACAAAATACTACTAATTAAACTGACCCAAACTGACAAGGTACTACTAATATATCTGACAATCTGACAAGGTACTACTAATATATCTGACAATCTGACAAAGTACTACTAATATATTTTGACAACTGCAAATTTCTTTTAAAATATCTGACAATCTGACAAAGTACTACTAATATATCTGACAATCTGACAAAGTACTACTAATATATCTGACAATCTGACAAAGTACTACTAATATATCTGACAATCTGACAAGGTACTACTAATTTTTTGGGCAATCTGACCCAAATTTCTAAATATATTTGACCCTCTGACAAAAATACTACTAATTTTAAACTGACAACTGACAAGGTACTAAAATATATCCTTTTTAATCTACAATACTGCTAATAATCTGACAAAACTGACAAAGTACTATAAAATTCTGACAAACTGACAAAATACACTAATATATCTGACCCCTTTGACCCAAGTACTACTAATATTCTACAATCTGACAAAAATACCCCAATTATCTGAAAACGGGCAAGGGCACTAATTTTATCTGACAATCTGCAAAGGTACTACTAATATATCTGACAATCTGACAAAGTACTACTAATATATCTGACAATCTGACAAAGTACTACTAATATATCTGACCAAACTGAAAAAGGTTTCCCCTAAAATACTGACAATCTACAAAAAAACTACTAAAATTTTCTGACAATCTGAAAAAAAAGTATACTAATATATCTGACAAACTTACAAAATACTTTCTAATATATTTACAATCTGACCAAAAAATTCTATAATATATCTGACCAAACTACAAGGTAATAAAAAACCACACACCCATTCAAGGGCTGGAAATTTTTTAAAACTAAAAGCAGTAGAAAAAATTTTTGAGTTTTAAAGGGGGACAGTGTATTTGGGAACCCAAAATTTTTTGATTGGGTTTCAAATATGTTGTTGATGGGGCCCCTTGTAAAATAAACCCTTCGTTTTTCCCCCCATTTAAAAAAGCGGTTTTTTACTACCTTATCCCTACGAGTAATGCGTAAATAAAAAAAGGGAAAATTCTAAAAAGATTTTTAAATAGTGTCCCAAAAAGTGTGGGGGTTTTTCCGGGTTTTCCGTGGGGGGTGTTGGGGGGGTGGGGGATGGGTGGTGTGCCGGGCTGTACATAAGAGGTCCCCTGGCCGCACCTCAGCCCCTGACTCTGTCCGCTGTGGGGAGGAAAGGAGCACAGGAGGTCAATAAAGGACTAAATAAAGGAGTACTGGAGGTCAATAAAGGAGTACAGGAGGTCAATAAAGGACTAAATAGGAGCAAGGGCAATAAAAGGGCTAAATAACGGGGTATGGGGGTCAATAAAAAGGGCTAAATTTGGGGTTTTCTGGAGGTCAATAAAGGCAAATAAAGGGGGAATGGAGGTCAATTTAAAAGGGCTAAATAAAAAGGGGGAGGAGGTCAATTTAAAAGGGCTAAAAAAAGGGGTTTCAGGGGCCCAAAAAAGGGCTAAAAAAAGGGGTTTTCAAGGGGGTCAATAAAACTAAATAAAAAGGGGTTTCAGGGGGTCAAAAAAAGGGCTAAATAAAAGGGGTACAGGAGGGCAAAAAAAAGGGCCCAAATAAAGGAGTACAGGAGGTCAATAAAGGGGCTAAAAAAAAAGGGGTACAGGAAGGGTCAATAAAGGGGCTAAATAAAAAAAAGGGGTACAGGAAGGGGGGGTCAATAAAGGACTAAATAAGGAGTACAGGAGGGCAATAAAAGGGCTAAAAAAGGAGTACGGAGGAATAAAAGGGTAAAAAAAGGGGGTAAAAGGAGGTCAATAAAGGACTAAATAAAGGAGTACAGGGGTCAATAAAGGACTAAATAAAGGAGTACAGGTCAATAAAGGACTAAATAAAGGAGTACAGGTCAATAAAGGACTAAATAAAGGAGTACAGGTCAATAAAGGACTAAATAAAGGGTAAAAGGAGGTCAATAAAGGGGCTAAAAAAGGAGTACAGGAGGGGCAATAAAGGGCTAATAAAGGAGTACAGGTAAAAAAAGGGCAAATAAAAGGGGTACAGGAGGTCAAAAAGGACAAATAAAGGATTTCAGGAGGTCAATAAAGGGGTAAATAAAAATTTCAGGGGTCAATAAAGGACTAATTTAAAAGGGGTTTTCAGGAAAGGTTTAATTAAAAGGGCTAAATAAAGGGAGTCAGGAGGTCAATAAAGGACTAAAAAAAAGGGGTTTCCGAAGGTTTAATTAAAAGGGCTAAATAAAAGGGGTACAGGAGGGCAAAAAAGGACTAAATAAAGGAGTACAGGGGTCAATAAAGGCCCAAATAAAGGATTTCAGGGCAATAAAGGGCTTAAATAAAGGGGTTTAAAAGGGGGTCAATAAAGGACCCAAAAAAAGGAGTTTAAAATCAAAAAAGGAGTACCGGAGGTCAAAAAGGATTTCAGGAGGTCAAAAAAAGGAGTACAGGGCCAAAAAAGGAGGGACAGGAGGTCAAAAAAGGATCAGGGGGGTCAATAAAGGACTTTAAAAAAAGGAGTACGGAAAGGGCTATAAAAGGGTAAAAAAAGGATTTCAGGAGGTCAAAAAAGGCTAAAAAAGGAGTACAGGAGGTCAATAAAGGACTAAATAAAGGGGTACAGGTCAATAAAGGGTAAATTAAAAGGGGTACGGAGGTCAATAAAGGGCAAAAAAAGGGGGTACAGGAGGTTTAAAAAAGGACTAAATTAAAAAGGGGTACAGGAGGTCTATAAAGGACTAAAAAAAAGGATTTCAGGAAATTTAATAAAGGAATAAATAAAAAGGGGTACAGGGGGTCAATAAAAACTTAAAAGGGGTACAGGTCCAAAAAAGGACTAAAAAAAAGGACTAAAAAAAGGAGTACCGGAGGTCAATAAAAGGGGAAAAAAAAAGGAAATACAGGAAAGGGCAAAAAAAGGGCTAAATAAAGGGATACAGGTCAATAAAAAGGGCTAAATAAAAGGGGTACAGGAGGTAAAAAAAGGACTAAAAAAAAGGAGTACAGGAGGTCAATAAAGGACTAAATAAAAGGGGTACGGAGGTCAAATAAAAGGGCTAAATAAAAAGGGTACAGGAGGGCAATAAAGGACCCAAAAAAAGGAGTACAGGAGGCAAAAAGGAGTAAAGGGGGTCAATAAAGGACTAAAAAAAAAGGATTCCGGTCAAAAAAAAACTAAAAAAAAAGGAGTACAGGTCAATTAAAAAAAAATAAGGAATAAAAAAAGGAGTACAAAGGGGGTCAATAAAGGCTAAAAAAAAGGAGTACAGGAGGTCCTAAAGGACTAAAAAAAAAGGAGTAGGGGTCCCAAAAAAGGACAAAAAAAGGAGTACAGGAGGTCAATAAAGGGGCTAAAAAAGGAGTAAAAAGGGGGTTTAATAAAGGGCTTAAAAAAAGGATTTCAGGAGGTCAATAAAAGGGCTAAATAAAAGGGGTACCGGAGGTCAATAAAGGGCTTTAAATTTTAAAGGGGTAAGGGCAAAAAAGGACTAAAAAAAGGATTTCAGGAGGTTTAATAAAAGGGCTAAAAAAAGGAGTACAGGAGGTCAATAAAGGCTAAATAAAAGGGTACAGGAGGGCAATAAAAGGGCTAAAAAAAGGAAATACAGGAGGTCAATAAAGGGGCTAAAAAAAGGGTAAAGGAGGTCAAAAAGGGGCTAAAAAAAGGAGTTTCAGGAGGTCAATAAAGGACTAATAAAGGAGTACAGGAGGTCTATAAAAAGGGAAAAAAAAGGAGTACAGGAGGTCAATAAAAAACTAAAAAAAGGGGTTTCTGGGGGTCAAAAAAGGAGTACAGGGGGGTCTATAAAAGGCTAAATAAAGGGGTACAGGAGGTTTAATAAAGGGCTAAATAAGGGGTACTGGAGGTCAATAAAGGACTTTAAAAAAAGGAAATACAGGGGGTCAATAAAGGACTAAATAAAGGATAAAAGGGGGTCAAAAAAGGACTAAAAAAAGGATACAGGGAGGGGAAAAAAGGAAAATAAAAAAAGGAGTTTCAGGAGGTCAATTTAAAAGGGAAATAAAGGAGTACAGGGGGTCAATAAAGGGCAAAAAAAAGGAGTACAGGGCAAAAAAGGGCTAAATAAAGGGTACCCGGGGGTCAATAAAAACTAATAAAGGAGTACAGGGGTTCCAAAAAAAGGACTAAAAAAAGGAGTACAGGAAGGGTTTTAAAGGGGCTAAATAAAAAGGGGTAAAAGGAGGTTAATAAAGGATACAGGAGGTCTATAAAAGGGCTAAAAAAAGGGTTAACAGGGCAATAAAGGAAATAAAAAAAGGGAGTACAGGAGGGCAATAAAGGACTAAAAAAAGGGGTACAGGAGGTCAATAAAAGGAAAAAAAAGGGGTACAGGAGGTTTAAAAAAGGACTAAAAAAAGGAGGGACCGGAGGTCAATAAAAAAACTAAATAAAGGAGTACAGGGGTCAAAAAAGGACAAATAAAGGGAGTACAGGGGGTTAATTTAAAAGGGCTAAATAAAGGATACAGGAAGGGGCTAAAAGGACTAAATAAAAGGGGTACAGGGCTCAATAAAAAAAATAAATGGAGTTAAAAAGGTCAATAAAGGGCTAAATAAAAATAAAAAAGGTCAAAAAAGGGCTAAATAAAGGGTAAGGAGGGGCCCATAAAGGACTAAATAAAGGGTACAGGGGTTTAATAAAGGACTAAAAAAGGGGTTTCAGGGGTCTATAAAGGGCTAAATTTAAAAGGGGTAAAAGGGGGTCAAAAAAAGGACTAAATTAAAAGGGGTACAGAGGGCAAAAAGGGACAATAAAGGAGTACAGGAGGGTTTAAAAAAAGGACTAAAAAAAGGAGTAAAAGGAGGTTCCCAAAAAAGGACCCAAAAAAAGGAGTACAGGGGGTCAATAAAAGGGGAATGAGGTTTAAAAAAGGACCCAAAAAAAGGATACAAAGGGGGTCAATAAAAAAGACTAAAATTTAAAAGGGGTACGGAGGCAATAAAGGACTAAATAAAGGAAATACAGGAGGTCAATAAAGGCCCAAAAAAGGAGTACAGGAGGTCAAAAAAGGACTAAAAAAAGGGATACAGGGGGGTCAAAAAAGGACTAAAAAAAGGATACAGGAGTTCAAAAAAGGGTACAGGAGGTCAATAAAGACTAAATAAAGGGGGTTAAAAAAGGGGCAATAAAGGACTAAATAAAGGATACAGGTCAATAAAGGGCTAAAAAAAGGAGTACAGGAGGGGCAATTTTAAAAGGGCTAAATAAAGGAGTACAGGAGGGTCAATAAAGGACTAAATAAAAAGGGGAACAAGGGGGGTCAATAAAAGGGCTAAATTAAAAGGGGTTTCCGGGGGGTAAAAAGGGCTAAATAAAGGAAATACAGGTGGTTTAATAAAAAAACTAAAAAGGATTTCAGGAGGTCAATAAAGGACTAAATAAAGGAGTTTCAGGAGGGCAATAAAGGAGTACAGGGGGGCAATAAAGGACTAAATAAGGAGTACAGGAGGTCAATAAAGGGGCTAAATAAAAGGGGTACAAGGGGGTCAAAAAAGGGCTAAATAAAAGGGGTCAGGAGGTCAAAAAAGGACTAATAAAAGGGGACAGGAGGTCAATAAAAAGGGCTAAAAAAAGGAGTACAGGGGGTCAATAAAGGACCAAAAAAAGGAGTTTAAAGGGGGTCAATAAAAGGGCTAAATAAAGGAGGGACAGGAGGTCTTAAAAGGGCTAAATAAAGGGGTACAGGGGGTCAAAAAAAGGACAAATAAAGGAGGACAGGGGTCAAAAGGGACTAAATAAAGGTTTTACAGGAGGTCAATAAAGGAGTACAGGGGGTCAATAAAGGACGAAAAAAAGGAGTACCGGAGGTCTATAAAGGACAAATAAGGGGCTAAATAAAAGGGTACAGGAGGTCTATAAAGGGGCTAAAAAAAGGAGTACAGGAGGTCAATAAAAAGGGGTCCCCGGAGGTCAATAAAGGACTAAAAAAAGGGTAAAAGGAGGTCCAAAAAAGGACCCAAATAAAGGGGTACAGGAGGCAAAAAAGGGACTAAAAAAAGGAACTGGGGTTTAATAAAGGGCTAATAAAAGGGTAAGGAGGTCAATAAAGGGGCTAAATAAAAGGGGTACGGAGGTCAAAAAAGGGGTACGGGGGGTTTAATAAAAGGCTAAAAAAAAGGAGTACAGGTCAAAAAAGGACTAAATAAAGGGGGTACAGGATTTTAAAAAGGGCTAAATAAAGGGGTACAAAGGGGTCCCCTAAAAAGGGTTTAAAAAAAGGAGTACAGGGGGGTCAATAAAGGACCCAAAAAAAAGGGTACAGGGGGGTCAATAAAGGGCTAAAAAAAAGGGGTACAGGTCAATAAAAACCCAAAAAAAGGAGTACAGGAGGTCCCAAAAAAAGGGGTAAATAAAAGGGGTACAGGGCGTCAAAAAAGGACTAAAAAAAGGAGTACAGGAAGGGCAATTTAAAGGGCTAAATAAAAGGGGTACAGGGGGGTCAAAAAAAAAGGACCCAAAAAAGGGTACGGAGGCAAAAAAGGATAAATTAAAAGGGGACAGGAGGTCAATAAAGGACTAAATAAAGGAGTTGGAGGTCAAATTAAAAAAATAAAAAAAGGAGTACAGGGGGTCAATAAAAGAAATAAAAAAAGGAGTTTGCGGGGGGTCAATAAAGGACTAAAAAAAGGGGGGTAAGGAAAGGGCAAAAAAAAGGACTAAAAAAAGGGTACAGGAGGTCAATAAAGGGCTAAAAAAGGATTTTTTGGGGGTTTAAAAAAGGGTAAAAAAAAGGATACAGGTCAATAAAGGACTAAATAAAGGAGACAGGGGGGGAAAAAAGGACTAAATAAAAGGGGACAGGAGGTAAAAAAGGCTAAAATAAGGGAGGGTCAATTAAAAGGGCTAAAAAAAAGGAGTTTCAGGGCTATAAAAGGGCTAAATAAAGGGAGTACAAAGGAGGTCAATAAAAGGACTAAAAGAAAAAGGGGTTTCGGGGGCAATAAAAGGGTAACCCGGATTTTAAAAAGGGGCTAAATAAAAAGGGGTACAGGAGGTCAAAAAAGGGCTAAATAAAAGGGGTACAGGGGGTCAAAAAGGACCCAAATAAAGGGTAAGGAGGTCAATAAAGGGGCTAAATTTAAAAATAAGGAGGGCAAAAAAGGGTACAGGAGGTCAATAAAGGTAAATAAAGGAGGGAAAGGAGGCAAAAAAAGGACTAAAAAAAAAAGGAGTAACAAAGGGGGAAAAGGACCCAAATAAAAAGTACAGGAGGTCAATAAAGGACTAAATAAAGGAGAACAGGAGGTCAATTAAAAAGGGGTACAGGAGGTTTAATAAAAGGGCTAAATAAAGGGTACATGAGGCAAAAAAGGCCCAAATAAAAGGGGTCAGGGGGGGCAAAAAAGGAAATAAATAAAGGAGTACAGGAGGTCAATAAAGGACTAAATAAAGGAGTACAGGAGGTCAAAAAAAAAGGACTAAAAAAAGGTACAGGGGGGTCAAAAAAGGGCTAAATAAAGGAGACGGGGGGTTTTTTTATAAAGGAATAAATAAAGGGAAATACAAGGGGGGTTTTAAAAAAGGACTAAATAAAAGGGGTACAGGAAAGGGCAATAAAGGATAAAAAAAGGAGTACAGGAGGGCCCAAAAAAGGGGCAAAAAAGGATCCCGGGTCAATAAAGGACTAAATAAAAAGTACTGGAGGTCCTTTAAAGGACTAAAAAAGGGTACAGGAGGGCAATAAAAGGGCTAAATAAAGGAGTACCGGAGGTCAATAAAGGACTAAAAAAAGGGGTACAGGAGGGGGAATTTAAAAGGAAAAAAAGGGGTACAGGAGGTCAAAAAAAGGACTAAAAAAAGGAGTAAAGGGTCAATAAAGGGCTAAAAAAAGGGGTACAGGAGGTCAATAAAGGGCCCAAATAAAGGAGTACGGTCAAAAAAGGACTAAATAAAGGGTTTCAGGCAATAAAAGGGGTAAAGGGGGGTCAATAAAGGAGTACAGGGGGTCAATAAAGGAGTAAAAGGATCAATAAAGGGGTTTCAGGAGGGCAAAAAGGGTCGGCGAGGGGTCAATAAAGGACTAAATAAAGGGGTACAAAGGGGGTCCCATAAAGGGTAAATAAAGGAGTTTCAGGAGGTCAATAAAAGGAAATAAATAAAGGAGTTTCAGGAAAGGGCAAAAAAGGACTAAATAAAGGAGTTAATTTAGGCAAAAAAGGACTAAATAAAGGAGTAAAAAGGGGTCAATAAAGGACTAAATAAAGGAGTACGGAGGTTTAATAAAGGGCTAACTAAAGGGTACCGGAGGTCAATAAAGGACTAAATAAAGGGGTAAAAGGAGGTCAATAAAAGGGCTAAAAAAAAGGAGTAAAGGTTTAATAAAGGACTAAATAAAAAGGGTACAAAGGGGGTCAAAAAGGACTAAAAAAAAGGGGTACAGGGGTCAAAAAAGGACCCAAATAAAGGAAATACGGAGGTCAATTTAAAAGGGCTAAAAAAGGGTACAGGAGGGGCAATAAAGGAAAAAAAAAAAAAGGAGACAGGGCAAAAAAGGACTAAAAAAGGGGTACGGAGGTCAATAAAGGACTAAAAAAAGGAGTACGGAGGGCAAAAAAGGGCTAAATAAAAGGGTACAGGAGGTCCCTAAAGGACCCAAATAAAGGGGGTTTCAGGAGGTCAATAAAAGGGGTAAATAAAGGGGTACAGGAGGGCTTAAAAAAAAAGGGCTAAATAAAGGAGTCAGGGGTCCAAAAAGGGTCAGGGGGGTCTATAAAGGACTAAAAAAAAGGATACCCGGGGGTCAATAAAGGGGTACGGGGGTCCCAAAAAAGGACTAAATAAAAGGAGTAACAGGGGGGGTCAATTAAAAGGGGTACAGGGGTCAATAAAAGGGGTACAGGGGTCAATAAAGGGGTTTCAGGAGGTCTTAAAGGACTAAATAAAGGGGGTACAGGAGGGCAATAAAAGGACTAAATAAAGGGGGTACTGGGGGTCAAAAAAGGACCCAAATAAAGGAGTACAAGGGGGGGTCAATAAAGGGCTAAATAAAGGGGTAAGGAGGGCAAAAAAAGGACTAAAAAAAAAGGAGTACCGGGGGGGGGGCAAAAAAGGCTAAATAAAAGGGGTTTCAGGAGGTCAATAAAGGAGTACAGGGGTCCCAAAAAAGGACTAAATAAAGGAGACAGGTCAATTTAAAAGGGCTAAAAAAAGGGGTCAGGGGGTAAAAAGGGCTAAATAAAGGAGACAAAGGGGGTCAAAAAAAGGCCCCAAAAAAAAAGGGTACCGGTCAATAAAAGGGTAAAAAAAGGAGTACAGGAGGTCAATAAAGGACTAAATAAAGGAGTACAGGAGGTCAATAAAGGACTAAATAAAGGAGTACAGGAGGTCAATAAAGGACTAAATAAAGGAGTACAGGAGGTCAATAAAGGACTAAATAAAGGAGTACAGGAGGTCAATAAAGGACTAAATAAAGGAGGGACAGGAGGGTTTAATAAAGGGCTAAATAAAAAGGGGTTAAAAGGGGGTCTATAAAGGCTAAATAAAGGATTTCAGGAGGTCAAAAAGGAGTACAGGAGGGCTTTTAAAAGGGCTAAAAAAAGAGTACAGAGGGTCAAAAAAAGGACTAAAAAAGGAGTACAGGAGGTTTAATAAAGAAATAAAAAAAGGAGGACAGGAGGTCAATAAAAGGGCTAAAAAAAAGGAGACGGAGGTCAATAAAGGATAAAAAAGGATTTAAAGGGGGTCCCAAAAAAGGACTAAATAAAGGGTACAGGAGGTCAATAAAAAGGAAATAAATTTAAAAGGGGTCAAGGGGCAAAAAAGACTAAATAAAGGGTTTGAGGGCAATAAAGGCTAAATAAAGGAGACAGGAGGTCAAAAAAAGGGCTAAAAAAAGGAGGGCAGGGGTCAATAAAGGAACTAAATAAAGGAGTACAGGGGGTCAATAAAAGGGCTAAATAAAGGAGTACAGGGCAAAAAAGGACTAAATAAAGGAGGGACAGGGGTCAATAAAGAACCCCAAAAAAAGGAGTACAGGTTTAAAAAAGGAGTAAAGGGGGTCAATAAAAGGGGGTACAGGAGGTCCCAAAAAAGGAGTAAAGGAGGGGGCAATTAAAAGGGGTACAGGAGGTCAAAAAAAGGATTACAGGGGGTCAATAAAGGGCTAAAAAAAGGAGTAAAGGGGGTCTTAAAGGAATAAAAAAAGGAGTACAGGGGTCAATAAAGGGGCTAAATAAAAAGGGGTACAGGGAGGTCAATAAAGGCCAAAAAAGGGGACCCCCTCAATAAAACTAAATAAAGGAGTACAGGAGGTCAAAAAAACTAAATAAAGGGGTACCGGGGTCCAATTTAAAGGGGCTAAAAAAGGGGGTACAGGAGGCAAAAAAAGGACTAAAAAAGGAGTAAAAGGGGGGTCAAAAAAAAGGACTAAAAAAAGGATACAGGAGGTCAAAAGGACTAAATAAAGGGGTACAGGAGGTTTAATAAAGGGCTAAAAAAAGGAATTTCAGGAGGTCAATAAAGGGCTAAATAAAAGGAAATACAGGTCAAAAAGGACTAAATAAAGGAGTAAGGAGGCAATAAAGGGCTAAAAAGAAAGGGGTAAGGCAATAAAGGATACAGGAGGTCAATAAAGGAGTACAGGGGGTCAAAAAAGGAGTACAGGAGGGGCAATAAAAAGGAATTTCAGGAGGTCAATAAAAGGAAATAAAAAAGGAGTAAGGAGGTCTATAAAGGCCCAAAAAAGGAGACAGGAGGTCAATAAAGGGACTAAAAAAAAAGGAGTAAAAGGAGGTCAAAAAAGGACTAATAAAAGGGGTAAAGGAGGTCAATAAAGGACAAATAAAAGGATACAGGAGGGTTTAAAAAAGGACTAAATAAAGGAGCAGGAGGTCAATAAAGGACTAAATAAAGGGGTACAAGGGGGTCAATAAAGGGCTAATAAAAGGGGTCAAGGGGCAATTAAAGGGACTAAAAAATGGGGTTAAGGAGGTCAATAAAGGGTTAAAAAAAGGAGTTAAAGGGGTCCCCAAAAAAGGAAAATAAAGGATACGGGGGTCAATAAAGGACTAAATAAAAGGAGTTTCAGGAAAGGGCAATAAAGGACTAAATAAAGGAGCCCGGAGGGCAATAAAGGACAAAAAAAGGAGTACAGGGGGGTTCCCAAAAGGGCTAAAATAAAGGAGTTCCGGAGGGCAAAAAAAGGACTAAATAAAAAAGGAGTCAGGTCTAAAGGACTAAATAAAAGGGGTACAGGAGGTCAAAAAAGGACTAAATAAAAGGGGTTTCAAAGGGCAATAAAAAAAGTACAGAGGGCAATAAAAGGGGTACAGGGGTCAATAAAAGGAAATACAGGGGCAAAAAGGGTACAGGAAGGGCAATAAAAAGTACGGAGGTTTAATAAAGGATAAAAAAAAGGAATTTGGGAGGGGTCTTTTAAAGGGGGAAAAAAAAGGGGGTACAGGAGGTCTAAAGGAAATAAATAAAGGGGTCAGGAGGTCAATAAAGGGCTAAAAAAAGGAGACAAAGGCATAAAGGACAAATAAAGGGGGTACAGGAGGTCAATAAAAGGGGGAAATAAAGGAGTACAGGAGGGGCAATAAAGGACTTTAAAAAAAAAAGGAGTACAGGAGGTCTTAAAGGGACTAAATAAAGGAAACAGGAAAGGGCCAAAAAAGGGCCCAAATTTAAAAGGGGTTTCAGGGGTCCAAAAAGGCCAAATAAAAGGGGTACAGGTCAATAAAGGGGCTAAAATAAAGGAAAATAAATAAAGGAGTACAGGAGGTCAAAAAAGGACTAAATAAAGGAGTACGGAGGTCAAAAAAAGGACTAAAAAAGGGACAGGTCAAAAAAGGGCTTTAAAAAAAGGAGTACAGGGGTCAAAAAGGACTAAAAAAAAGGAGACAGGAGGGTCAAAAAAGGGCCCAAAAAAAGGATACAGGAAAAGGGCAATAAAGGACCCAAATAAAGGGGGACAGGGGGTCAAAAAGGACTAAATAAAGGAGTACAGGAGGTCAAAAAAGGGCTTTAAAAAAAAGGAGTACAGGGGTCAATAAAGGACAAATAAAGGAGTAAAAGGTTCCCAAAAAAGGACTAAAAAAAGGAGTACCGGGCAAAAAAGGACTAAATAAAAAGGGAAAAAATAAAGGGGTACAGGAGGCAATAAAGGGCTAAATAAAAAGGGGTTTCAGGGGGTCAATAAAGGACTAAAAAAAGGAGTACTGGAGGTCAATAAAGGACTAAAAAAAAGGGGTACAGGAGGTCAATAAAGGTAAAAAAAGGAGTAAGGAGGGAATAAAGGGCTAAAAAAAGGAGTACAGGAGGTCAATTAAAGGACTAAATAAAGGAGTACAGGAGGGCAATAAAAGGGGCTAAATAAAGGGGTAAGGTTTAATAAAGGACTAAAAAGGAGTACAGGAGGCAATAAAGGACTAATAAAGGGGGACGGAGGTTTAATAAAGGATAAATAAGGAGTAAAAGGAGGTCCCAAAAAAGGACTAAATAAAGGATTTCAAAGGGGGTCCAAAAAAAGGGCTAAAAAAAGGAGTACAGGAGGGCAAAAAAAGGGGCTAAATAAAAGGAAAAAAGGTAATAAAGGGCCCAATAAAAGGGGTACAGGGGCTATAAAGGGCTAAATAAAGGAGTACAAAGGGGGTCAATAAAGGAGTAAAGGAGGTCAATAAAGGACTAAATAAAGGGGTACTGGAGGCAAAAAAGGAGTACCGGGGTATTTAAAAGGGCTTTAAAAAAAGGAGAAAAGGAGGGGCCAAAAAAGGGGCCCAAATAAAGGGGTACTGGGGGTCAAAAGGGCTAAAAAAAGGAGTAAAAGGAGGGCAAAAAAGGACTAAAAAAAAGGAAGGTCAGGGAGGTCAATAAAGGAAATAAATAAAAGGGGTACAGGGGGTCAAAAAAAGGCCCAAAAAAAGGAGTACAGGGGGGTCAAAAAGGACTAAAAAAAGGAGTACAAGGGGGGGTCCAAAAAAGGACTAAAAAAAGGAGTACGGTCAATAAAGGACTAAAAAAAGGAGTACAGGAGGTCAATAAAGGGCCCAAATAAAGGAGTACAGGGGTCAATAAAAGGGGGTAAAAAGGAGTACAGGAAGGGCTTTTAAAGGGCAAAAAGGAGACAGGGGGTCAAAAAAGGAGTACAGGAGGGCTATAAAAGGGCTAAATAAAGGAGTACAGGGGTCAATAAAGGACTAAATAAAAGGGGTACCCGGGGGTCAAAAAAAGGACTAAAAAAAGGATTTCAGGAGGTCCCAAAAAAGGACTTTAAAAAAAGGAGTACAGGGGGGTCAAAAAAAGGAATAAAAAAAAGGGGTACAGGAGGTTTAATAAAAAATAAAAAGGAGTACAGGAGGGCAATAAAAAAACTAAAAAAAAGGAGTACAGGAGGTCAATAAAGGACTAATAAAAAGGGGACAAAGGGGTCAATAAAGGACCCAAAAAAAAGGAAATACAGGAGGTCAATAAAGGGGGTAAAAAAAGGGGTACAGGAGGGCAATAAAGGACTAAAAAAGGGTACCGGGGGTCAATAAGGACTAAATTAAAGGAGTAAAAGGAGGTCTATAAAGGGCTAAAAAAGGGTACCGGAGGGCAAATTTAAAAAACAAAAAAAAAGGAGTACAGGTCTATAAAAATAAATAAAAGGGGGACAGGGGGTCAAAAAAAAGGCTAAATTAAAAGGGTACAGGAGGTTTAATAAAGGGCTAAATAAAAGGAAATAAAAAAGGTCAATAAAGGACTAAAAAAAAGGGTACGGGGGCAATAAAGGACTAAAAAAAAGGAGTACAGGGGTTTAAAAAAGGAGTAAAGGAGGTCAATAAAGGACAAAAAAAGGGGTTTCAGGAGGTCAATAAAAAGGAAATAAATAAAGGATACAGGAGGTCAATAAAGGACTAAATAAAGGGGTACAGGAGGTCAAAAAAGGACTAAAAAAGGAGTACAGGAGGTCAATAAAAGGGCAAAAAAAGGAGTACAGGAGGTCAAAAAAAGGACAAATTTAAAAGGGGTACAGGGGGCAATAAAGGAGACAGGAGGTAAAAAAAGGACTAAATAAAAGGAGTACAGGAGGTCATAAAGGACTAAATTTAAAAGGGGTACAGGTCAATAAAAACTAAATAAAGGAGTTACAAAATAGGTCAAAAAAGGACTAAAAAAAGGGGTACAGGAGGTCAATAAAGGGCTAAAAAAAGGAGACAGGAAAGGGCAATTAAAAAGGGCTTAAAAAAAAGGGGTAAAAGGTGGTCAATTTAAAAGGGCTAAATAAAGGGGGTACAGGAGGTCAATAAAGGGCTAAATAAAGGAAATACCGGAGGTCAATAAAGGGGTACGGAGGTCAATAAAGGGGCAAATAAAAAGGGGTACAAGGGGGTCAAAAAAAAGGACTAAAAAAAGGGTACAGGAGGTCAATTAAAAGGGCTAAATAAAGGAGTCCCGGAGGGGCCCAAAAAAGGGCAAATAAAGGAGTACAGGAGGTCAATAAAAGGACTAAAATAAAGGAGTCCGGAGGTCAATAAAAAGGGCTAAATAAAGGGGTACAGGAGGGTCTAAAGGATTTTCAGGAGGTCTATAAAGGACAAAAAAAAGGGGGTAAAAAGGAGGTCAAAAAAGGGCAAAAAAAAAGGGGTACAGGAGGTCAAAAAGGGGCTAAATAAAAGGGGTACAGGGGGGTCAATAAAGGAGTACAGGGGGTCAATAAAAGGGCTAAATAAAGGGGTACAGGGGGTTATAAAGGGCTAAATAAAGGGGCTAAAAAAAGGAGTACAGGGGGTCTATAAAAAAAATAAAAGGGGTAAAGGAGGTCAATAAAGGGGGAAAAGGAGGGCCAAAAAGGACTAAAAGGGTACAGGAGGTCAATAAAAGGGCTAAATAAAGGAGTACAGGAAAGGGCAATAAAGGACTAAAAAAAAGGAGGGACTGGAGGTCAATAAAGGGCTAAATAAAGGAGACCCGGAGGTCAATAAAAGGGCTAAATAAAGGAGTACAAAGGGGGTCAATAAAGGATTTCAGGAGGTCAATAAAGGGCCCAAATAAAGGAGTACAGGGCAATAAAAGGGCAAATAAAGAGTACGGAGGTCCAAAAAAGGGCTAAATAAAAGGGGACAGGAGGTCCCAAAAAAGGGGCTAAAAAAAGGAGTACAGGAGGGCCTAAAGGTAAAAAAAGGAGTCGGGGGGTCAATAAAGGGGGCTAAATAAAGGAGTACAGGTCAATAAAGGACTAAATAAAGGGGGTTTCAGGAGGTCAAAAAAAGGGGTAAATAAAGGATTTCAGGGGGGGTTTAAAAAAGGACTAAAAAAAAGGGGTACAGGAGGTTTAAAAGGACTAAATAAAAAGGGGTCCCGGAAGGGCAAAAAAAGGAAATAAAAAAAAGGAGTACAGGGGGGGTCAAAAAGGAAAAAAATAAAGGGGAGTACAGGAGGTCAAAAAAGGACTAAAAAAAGGAGTCTGGAGGTCAATAAAACTAAAAAAAAGGAGTACAGGGGGGTCAATAAAAAGGGCTAAAAAAAAGGGTACAGGAGGGGGCCTAAAGGGTAACGGGGGGTTTAATAAAAGGGCTAAATAAAGGAGACAGGAGGTTTAATAAAAGGAAATAAAAAAAGGATACAGGGGGTCAAAAAAAAGGACTTAAAAAAGGAGTACGGGGGTCCAAAAAAGGACTAAAAAAGGAGTACAGGAAAGGGCAATAAAAGGGCTAAATAAAAGGGGTCAAAGGGTTTATAAAGGATAAATAAAGGAGTAAGAGGGTAATTTAAAAGGCTAAATAAAGGAGTACAGGAGGTCAATAAAGGAGTACAGGAGGTCAATTTAAAAGGACTAAATAAAGGAGTACAGGAGGTCAATAAAGGACCCAAAAAAAGGGTACAGGGGGGGAAAAAAGGACTAAATAAAGGATTAACCGGAGGTCCCCCAAAGGCAAAAAAAAGGGTACAGGAGGTCAATAAAGGGTACAAGGGGGCCAAAAAAAGGGGGCTAAATTTAAAGGGGTAAGGGGCAATAAAGGGGCTAAAAAAAAGGGGGTAAAGGAAAGGGCAATTTAAAAGGGCTAAATAAAAAGGGGTACAGGGGGGTCAATAAAGGACTAAATAAAGGGGGTAAAGGAGGTCAAAAAAGGGCTAAATAAAGGGGGTCAGGGCTTAAAGGGGCTAAAAAAAGGGGTACAGAGGTCAAAAAAGGCCCAAATAAAGGGGGTACAGGGGGGCAATAAAAGGGGTACAGGGAGGTCAATAAAGGACTAAATAAAGGAGTACAGGAGGTTTATAAAGGAAATAAATTAAAAGGGGTTTCCGGAGGGCAATAAAAGGGCTAAATAAAGGAGTCCCGGGGTCAATAAAGGGGTAAATAAAGGAGTTTCAGGAGGTCAAAAAAGGGGCTAAAAAAAAAGGGGTAAAAGGAGGGCAATAAAGGAATAAAAAAAAGGAGTACAAAGGGGGTCAAATAAAGGGGCTAAAAAAAGGAGTACAGGGGGGTCTATAAAGGACTAAATAAAGGAGTACAGGAAGGGCTATAAAGGACTAAATTAAAAAGGGGTAAGGAGGTCAATAAAGGGCTAAAAAAAGGGTAAAGGAGGTCAAAAAAGGACTAAATAAAAGGGGTAAAAGGAGGTCAAAAAAGGACTTTAAAAAAAGGGTAATGGAGGTTTTATAAAGGGACTAAATTAAAAGGGGTAAAGGGGTCAATAAAGGCCAAAAAAAAGGGGGTACAGGGGGGGTCCCAAAAAAGGACTAAAAAAGGAGTACAGGGGGGTCAATAAAAGGGCTAAATAAAGGGGTACAGGGGGTCCCAAAAAAGGGCTAAAAAAAGGAGTACCCCGGAGGGCAAAAAAGGAGTACAGGAGGTCCCAAAAAAGGATTAGGAGGTCAATTTAAAAGGGGTACAGGGGGTCAAAAAAGGACTAAAAAAGGAGTTTTCAGGGGGGTCAAAAAAAGGAGTTTCAGGAGGGCAATAAAGGGGGTACAGGGAAATCCCCATAAAGGATAAAAAAGGAAAGGAATAAGGAGTACCAGGTCAAATAAAGGAGTACGGAGGCAATAAAGGGGGACAGGAGGGCAAAAAAAAGGGTACAGGGTCTTTTTTTTTGGGGTCAATAAAAAGGGGTAAAAGGAGGGCCAAAATAAAATAAAGGAGTACAAAGGAAGGGCCAAAAAAGGAGTTTTTAGGAGGTCAATAAAGGAGTTTTCAGGAGGTCAATAAAGGAGTACAGGAGGTCAATAAAGGAGTACAGGAGGTCAATAAAGGAGTACAGGAGGTCAATAAAGGAGTACAGGAGGTCAATAAAGGAGTACAGGAGGTCAATAAAGGAGTACAGGAGGTCAATAAAGGAGTACAGGAGGTCAATAAAGTCGCACAGAAGGAATAGAGGCTTGGCGTGGTAGTGCATCTATGTACCTGAATGATGACCTAACAACACTCTAAGGTTATGGGGCAGAACACAGCGTTATGTATGCCTCCTGAGTTGTGATTTTTAAAGGTGGGGATAAAATTGAAGTATTTTCTTGGCTATAATCTATCCTAAATCAGTGCACAGACATGGACATGATTTCTGTACATAGCCACAACAAGCAGCATGGAATGAGGGCGGTTGAGTGTTGCGGTTCCTTGGTGAGACCCACACACAAACAGTTATGAGACCCACACACTGCACACACACAAACAGTTATGAGTGCCACACACTGCCACACACAAACAGTTATGAGTGCCACACACTGTCACACACACAAACAGTTATGAGTGCCACACACTGTCACACACACAAACAGTTATGAGTGCCACACACTGTCCCACACACAAACAGTTATGAGACCCACACACTGCCACACACACAAACAGTTATGAGTGCCACACACTGCCACACACACACAAACAGTTATGAGACCCACACACTGCCACACACACACAAACAGTTATGAGACCCACACACTGCCACACACACAAACAGTTATGAGACCCACACACTGCCACACACAAACAGTTATGAGTGCCACACACTGCCACACACACAAACAGTTATAAGACCCACACACTGCCACACACAAACAGTTATGAGACCCACACACTGCCACACACACACAAACAGTTATGAGACCCACACACTGCCACACACAAACAGTTATGAGTGCCACACACTGCCACACACACAAACAGTTATAAGACCCACACACTGCCACACACAAACAGTTATGAGACCCACACACTGCCACACACACACAAACAGTTATGAGTGCCACACACTGTCACACACACAAACAGTTATGAGTGCCACACACTGTCACACACACAAACAGTTATGAGACCCACACACTGCCACACACACAAACAGTTATGAGACCCACACACAAACAGTTATGAGACCCACACACTGCCACACACACACAAACAGTTATGAGACCCACACACTGCCACACACACAAACAGTTATGAGACCCACACACTGCCACACACAAAGTTATGAGACCCACACACTGCCACACACAAACAGTTATGAGACCCACACACTGCCACACACACAAAACAGTATGAGACCCACACACTGCCACACACAAACAGTTATGAGACCCACACACTGCCACACACAAACAGTTATGAGACCCACACACTGCCACACACAAACAGTTATGAGACCCACACACTGCCACACACAAACAGTTATGAGACCCACACACAGCCACACACAAACAGTTATGAGACCCACACACTGCCACACACACAAACAGTTATGAGACCCACACACTACCACACACAAACAGTTATGAGACCCACACACTGCCACACACAAACAGTTATGAGACCCACACACTGCCACACACACAAACAGCTTTGAGACCCACACACTGCCACACACACAAACAGTTATGAGACCCACACACTGCCACACACACAAACAGTTATGAGACCCACACACAAACACACTCACTGACACCAAACCACGGGATAAAATCTATCCTATTTTGTTGGTAAAAAATTTATCCGCATGTTTCATCTAAGCAAATGTTACTGCATTCAAAGAAACAAGCTGGAATATGGGAGTCTTGAAATTATACGATAAATAATACATTTGCTCAGAACTCTAGCCCAAACAGATACACAAGATTGACAGCTTTTCTGCCGGTTTGATATCCCAGGCTTTACTTTTTACTTCAAGTTTACATTAACCCATTGAGGACCAGAACGTAATTTCCATTGTAATTTGACCATCATTAGATATTTTGTAATGAATATAACCAATGTTTTATAGATTGACCTGTTTAGTATCCTTGTCCACGAGCTAATTTGGTAGATTTAGTTGTTTTCGTAATTTTATGGGTCGAAAGCATACAATTTTTGATGGCCAAGGAAAGATCTGGGCGTGAAGGAGTTAATGGTATTATTTATTATCTTTCCTTGATCTTGATATTACAGTACCCAGTATATCTAGTCAGCTTTCACCTGTTTCTGCACACCTAACCTAACCGCTGCTGGCAGAAATTACAGCTTGTAGGGGGGGAGAAAAATGGGCTACAACTTGTAGGGGGAGAAAAATGGGTTACAACTTGTAGGGGAGAGAAAAATGGGTTACAACTTGTAGGGGGGAGAAAAATGGGTTACAACTTGTAGGGGAGAAAAATGGGTTACAACTTGTAGGGGGGAGAAAAATGGGTTACAACTTGTAGGGGGGAGAAAAATGGGTTACAACTTGTAGGGGAGAGAAAAATGGGTTACAACTTGTAGGGGGGAGAAAAATGGGTTACAGCTTGTAGGGGGGAGAAAAATGGGTTACAACTTGTAGGGGGGAGAAAAATAGGTTACAACTTGTAGGGGAGAGAAAAATGGGTTACAACTGTAGGGGGGGAGAAAAATGGGTTACAACTTGTAGGGGGAGAAAAATGGGTTACAAATTGTAGGGGGGAGAAAAATGGGTTACAACTTGTAGGGGGGAGAAAAATGGGGCGGCATAAAAAGTATTAAAAATCCGGTCAAAACAAGACCTGCATTAATTCTAAACACATCAAAACTAAACAGGAAATAATAATGTCTTTGAACAATGTGGTGGCCAATAATGCAATAGCCTTTACTCTTCCTTGTCATCTGTTACTAGTGGAACTGTCGGCGATAATTTCCACGTCGGCGAGTTCTCGGTTTGTGTCAATGAGAATTTAGGTGGATGAGAGTACCTGGTGCCCCAGACTGTGGTGGTGGTGGTGGTGGTGGGGGGTGGGGTGGTGGTGGTGTGGGCATTTCCAACAGGTTTTATGGTGATTTTCAAGCAAAATACATGAAAAAACGTCGGAACAGAATAAGTTTGAGCACCCAATGCATTATGGTAGAGTAATGGTTTACCCGCCCAGCCTGAGGTAGCCTGTGTACTGTGCCACAGCGCGGCACACACTGAGGGTTGTGGCACTATCAACGATGGGAATTCTCGCCCACACACCAACCGAGAACTTTCGCTGACGTGGAAATTTTCATCGACAGTTCCACTTGTACTAGTAGTGACAAAGAGTGAGGGATACCTAATTCAATCTTGACACTTGTACTACCGTAGATAACAGTAAAGTCGCCACCTGCAGTGAAGTCGCCAGGTGCCAAATATTACGAATGACAGCATCACTACTGATTTTTATGTGCCACTGAAGATGTTACACAGTAGTTTATATCATAAATGCATAATCTACCCTGTTTCAGCATTGTTTTATGCTTTGTATCTGCAAATATAACTGTTGCGCATTTTGCTTCTCACGTTTTTCTTCGCGCGATGACAGACAGTAAACAATAGCTTTTCGGGCGACAGGACGCAGACTTGCCAGATCTTTCAAACTTGAATAGAATTTATTTTCACGTTGGCAGAGGAATTTTTATAAATCCAAGCATCTTCCGCAGCTAATATATATAGAGACTTGTTTTACTTTACCTCTAATTTCCCTGAATTCCCCAGAGTGGCGACTCAACTGTTGGGTTAAAATACTAGCTGGCGACTTTACTGTAGTAGGCATAGTGAGGTCGCCACTCAGTTTTATTTTTGTCATTTGTTCATTTATAGCCCTAATATGACACAGATGAAGACACAAAATGACACAGACTCTCCAGATAGCCCCTTCTAACTGTCCTGAAATCATGGATGTACAAATGTAAGTATTAACGCCACCACACGTCTGTACATAACAAAGAAACGTAGAACTGGCGACTTCACTGTTATCTACGGTAGTAGGTGACAGAGTGAAGGATACCTAATTCAATCTTACCACATTTTTCGCTTGTCTCAAAACACTAAAAATGCAGTTTAATACCATACACGGACATTGGTTACGCAACCGGACTTAACTGGGGGGACGCAGACCCCCCACTAGTTCACTAACCTAACCTAGACATTGGTTACCTAAGCTAACCTAGCAGATCAAGCTATTACTGAAATTGGTATGAGTGCAGTTACAACCCATACACAATGGGTGGTGTTAAGTATCCTGAACGTTTCGTTCTCATCACATCGTTCTCATCACATCAGTTCTCATCATCACATCAGTTCTCATCATCACATCGTTCTCATCACATCAGTTCTCATCACATCAGTTATCATCACATCATTCTCATCACATCAGTTTTCATCATCACATCAGTTCTCATCATCACATCAGTTCTCATCACATCAGTTCTCATCACATCATTCTCATCACATCAGTTTTCATCATCACATCGTTCTCATCATCACATCAGTTCTCATCACATCAGTTCTCATCACATCATTCTCATCACATCAGTTTTCATCATCACATCGTTCTCATCACATCAGTTCTCATCATCACATCGTTCTCATCACATCAGTTCTCATCATCACATCGTTCTCATCACATTAGTTCTCATCATCACATCGTTCTCATCACATCAGTTTCATCATCACATCGTTCTCATCACATCAGTTCTCATCATCACATCGTTCTCATCACATCAGTTCTCATCATCACATCGTTCTCATCACATCAGTTCTCATCAGCAATATTTATAAACCCTACAACAGCTGGTGGAAATGATAAATAACACAAGGGGGGTCTGGGGGGGGCGAACCCCCCCCCAGTGAGGTTAAGTTACGAATGCCCAGGTGGTTAGTGAACTAGTGGGGGGTGCGCCCCCCAGTTATGTCAGGAGAGTATTGGTCAATAGGGAGTATGGGTTGAAACTGCATATTTACCCTGGTACTTAATCCCTGGCACCACAAACACGGGCAGGGCTGAGGCAGGGCATGCATTGGCCAGCCACTGTTATGTAAAGATCAAGAACTGGAACTGTCGCCGAGAATAGAAACACTCGCCGACGGCGGCGAGTTCCAGGCACCCACCGTGAGCATTATCATTATCTAACCTTACTATTACTGTCTGCTGAGTACTTCCCCTGCCTGTACACACCCAGCCAAGTAGTGTGTGTGTGTGTGTGTGTGTGTACAGTGCACAGCGGCGCGCTGGTCATAACACTTTCTCCTCCCCCTCCCCCCTCAGCCCCCCCCTTATAGCTGTGATCCCCCCTGCCACTCAGCCACAGCCACCACAGCAACCTATCCCCCCCAGCACCTACCGCCTCCACCACACACACACACACACACGCCACATCGATGCAACACAAACAAAAAATGGTAAAAAATAAACCTACAACGCCACGACACAAACATTAGCAAACCTGCCATTAAACCCACACCAGTCATGTCCCAGACGTGTTCCAAGCCATGCCAGGACCACACACACATACAGACGCACACGACACCTTCAGGCTCAAAAATGCACTCGAAAAACCATGTAAATTCCAGAAAAATATAAAAAACGCGGTAAAAATTGGAGAGGCAAGCTGTGTTATGACGACCCAGATCTCACCATTGCCGCCAAATCAAGTTTTATACACGTTATATACACATCTTATGCCCCAAACTGTTATGGATGACGCCTGTGTGTGTGTGTTACCTGTCTAGTATACTTGGTCCATGGTAGACGTGTATTCATCACAGTTAACAGGAGGTAAACAGTACACAGTGTTTCCCCGCACCGCCATTACACTGAATCCTTGCCTCTCTGCACTACTTTCTATAAACTTTCCCTGTTTTAAACCCTCTCACCCCTATTTAACCCTTATAATATATTAAACCCATATATGATAACACCTAAACGAATCACTTCTAGTATTATGGGTGGTAGGAAAGTGTGTATTGATAGGATAATAGTGAAAATAGCCTTTATGTAGTGTTAGTTAAGGATGGTTATGGCTTCTCCCGGGCTGGCAGAGCGGAAGGATACATGGACGCTGGGAGAGAGCTGTAGGCTAATTATCACGACTATTAAACCACTAATTAATTCATTATTAGGCAGACATATACACTATACACTAATAATATGATGTGTGGCTATTAATAAAAGATGTTACTGTATAGAGCGACTATTGAAAATCATTGAGCTATGGGGAGACTTTAGAATTTTAGGGCCAGAGAGAGAGCTGTAGGCTAATATAACGACTGTTAAACCACTAATTAATCCATTATTAGGCAGGAATAGGCACCATGCACTTGTTCAATAATGGGTGGCTATAACAAAAAACCTATTAATGTATATAGCGAAATATCTGACCTACATCATTGAGCTATGGGGAGACTTTAGAATTTTAGGGCCAGAGAGAGCTGTAGACTAACGACTGTTAAACTACTAATTAATCCATTATTAGGCAGGAATAGACATCACACATTAATAAGACGGCTGGCTATAACAAAACAAAGACTATTATCGACTATAAGTAAGGCCGACTATTCCTTATATAAGGTAAATATAATTAGGTAAGTAATTGGCCGACTATCTGAAAACTATCTGAAAACTATCTGAAACATAAGAATTTTAGATAGATGTGTCAAATTAGTTTTTTTAGCTGTTCTATCGGCTAAATAACGACTATTAATCCACTATTATGCAGGAATATACACCACACACTTGTTGAATAATGGCTGGCTATTACAGTCTGGCAGGACGTATACATCACTGAGATATGGGCAGGCGTAAGAATTTTAGACAGGTGTCTCAGTTTTTGTTGGCTGTTCTGTCGGCTAAATAACGACTAGTAAACCATTATTATGCAGGAATACACACCACACACTTATCACACTTGTTAAATAATGGCTGGCTATTACAAAACAAACTATTATTCAGTAGACAGTAAGGTGGACTTTTAAATCACAGAGTTATGGGGAGACATTAGAATTTAGATAGATGTGTCAAATTAGTTTTTTTTAGCTGTTCTATCGGCTAAATAACGACTATTAAACCATTAATATGCAGGGATATACACCACACACTTGTTGAATAATGGCTGGCTATTACAGTCTGGCAGGACTATTAAATCACTGAGATTTTTTTATTTTTTTATGGGCAGACTTAAGAATTTTAAATAGATGTGTCTCAGTTGTTGTATCTGTTCTGTCGGCTAAATAACGACTAGTAAACCATTATTATGCAGGAACACACACCACGTACACACTTATCACACTTGTTAAATAATGGCTGGCTATTACAAAAAAGCTATTATTCAGTAGACAGGTGGTTAGTGGAGTCGATCATTAGGTAGGGAGCTTTAAAGGGAGTCTGGATAAATTCATGGATGGGGATGAAAGGTGGATGTAGGTAGTGTTAAGTAACAGGAACTACCACGTGTAGGTCTCCCAGCCTCTTGTAGCTTCCTTATGTTCTTATGTGGCCTCTTGTAGCTCCCTTATATTCGTATGTTCTTATGTGGCCTCTTGTAGCTTCCTTATGTTCTTATGTGGCCTCTTGTAGCTCCCTTATGTTCTTGTGTTTATGTGGCCTCTTGTAGCTTCCTTATGTTCTTAGGTGGCCTCTTGTAGCTCCCTTATGTTCTTGTGTTTATGTGGCCTCTTGTAGCTTCCCTATGCTCGTATGTTCTTATGTGGCCTCTTGTAGCTTCCTTATGTTCTTAGGTGGCCTCTTGTAGCTTCCTTATGTTCTTATGTGGCCTCTTGTAGCTTCCCTGTGTTCTTATGTGGCCTCTTGTAGCTTCCTTATGTTCTTAGGTGGCCTCTTGTAGCTTCCTTATGTTCTTATGTGGCCTCTTGTAGCTTCCCTGTGTTCTTATGTTCTTATGTGGCCTCTTGTAGCTTCCATATGTTCTTAGGTGGCCTCTTGTAGCTTCCTTATGTTCTTATGTGGCCTCTTGTAGCTTCCTTATGTTCTTAGGTGGCCTCTTGTAGCTTCCTTATGTTGCTATGTGGCCTCTTGTAGCTTCCTTATGTTCTTAGGTGCCTCTTTTAGCTTCCTTATGTTGCTATGTGGCCTCTTGTAGCTTCCTTATGTTCTTAGGTGGCCTCTTGTAGCTTCCTTATGTTCTTAGGTGGCCTCTTGTAGCTCCCTTATGTTCTTATGTGGCCTCTTGTAGCTTCCTTATGTTCTTAGGTAGCCTCTTGTAGCTTCCTTATGTTCTTATGTGGCCTCTTGTAGCTTCCTTATGTTCTTATGTGGCCTCTTGTAGCTTCCTTATGTTCTTATGTGGCCTCTTGTAGCTTCCTTATGTTATTATGTGGCCTCTTGTAGCTTCCTTATGTTCTTAGGTAGCCTCTTGTAGCTTCCTTATGTTCTTATGTGGCCTCTTGTAGCTTCCTTATGTTATTATGTGGCCTCTTGTAGCTTCCTTATGTTATTATGTGGCCTCTTGTAGCTTCCTTATGTTCTTATGTGGCCTCTTGTAGCTTCCTTATGTTCTTATGTGGCTCTTGTAGTTTCCTTTGTATTTGTGCCTCTTGTAGCTTCCTTATGTTATTATGTGGCCTCTTGTAGCTTCCTTATGTTCTTAGGTGGCCTCTTGTAGCTCCTTATGTTCTTAGTGCCTCTTGTAGCTTCCTTTGTTCTTATGTGGCCTCTTGTAGCTTCCTTATGTTCTAGTGCCTCTTGTAGCTTCCTTATGTTCTTATGTGGCCTCTTGTAGCTTCCTTATGTTCTTATGTGGCCTCTTGTAGCTTCACTTGTGCTTCTTGTGTCTTTTATGTGGCCTCTTGTAGCTTCCTTATGTTCTTAGGTGGCCTCTTGTAGCTTCCTTATGTTCTTATGTGGCCTCTTGTAGCTTCCTTATGTTCTTATGTGGCCTCTTGTAGCTTCCTTATGTTCTTATGTGGCCTCTTGTAGCTTCCTTGTGTTCTTGTGTTTATGTGGCCTCTTGTAGCTTCCTTATGTTCTTAGGGGGCCTCTTGTAGCTCCCTTATGTTCTTAGGTGGCCTCTTGTAGCTTCCTTATGTTCTTATGTGGCCTCTTGTAGCTTCCTTGTGTTCTTGTGTTTATGTGGCCTCTTGTAGCTTCCTTATGTTCTTAGGTGGCCTCTTGTAGCTTCCTTATGTTCTTAGGTGGCCTCTTGTAGCTCCTTATGTTCTTAGGTTGCCTCTTGTAGCTTCCTTATGTTCTTAGGTGGCCTCTTGTAGCTTCCTTATGTTCTTAGGTGGCCTCTTGTAGCTCCCTTATGTTCTTAGGTGGCCTCTTGTAGCTTCCTTATGTTCTATGTGGCCTCTTGTAGCTTCCTTATGTGGCCTCTTGTAGCTTTCTTATGTTCTTATGTGGCCTCTTGTAGCTTCCCTGTGTTCTTATGTTCTTATGTGGCCTCTTGTAGCTTCCTTATGTTCTTATGTGGCCTCTTGTAGCTTCCTTATGTTATTATGTGGCCTCTTGTAGCTTTCTTATGTTTTTAGGTGGCCTCTTGTAGCTTCCCTGTGTTCTTATGTTCTTATGTGGCCTCTTGTAGCTTCCTTATGTTCTTATGTGGCCTCTTGTAGCTTCCTTATGTTACTATGTGGCCTCTTGTAGCTTCCTTATTTGTGGCCTCTTGTAGCTTCTTATGTTCTTATGTGGCCTCTTGTAGCCTGTTCTTATGTTCTTATGTGGCCTCTTGTAGCTTCTTATGTTCTTATGTGGCCTCTTGTAGCTTCCCTGTGTTCTTATGTGGCCTCTTGTAGCTTCCTTATGTGGCCTCTTGTAGCTTCCTTATGTTGTTATGTAGATATCAGCACATCTTTCCCTGTATATGTATGTTGGAGTAGGGGGTCTCACCAATAAAGGTTGCACCGCTCGGGGATCGAACCCGGGACCTTCCGCATGCCGGGCGGCTGTGCTTCCCGTTACACCACGGGAACCTCCTAGTGACAACCCACACAGTGTACCTTCAGAGAGACTGTTGTTCACGACTCCTGGCTGTCCAGGCTGTTCAGATAGGGAGTCAATACATAGTGCAATTGTTAAGTATAAATCTTTATTCTCTGTAATACCAATGGTTGATACACTTGACTAGAATATTGACTAGTATGTTTTGTACACTCGCGTTTAAACCCCTTCACGTCCAGATCTTTCCTTGGCTATAAAAAAATGTCTGCTGTCGAGCCATCAAATTGCAAAAAGTAACTGAATATACCACATTAGTTAGTGGACAAGGATACTAAACAGGTCATAGCTATAAAATATTGCTTATATTAATTAAAATTGTCTAATGGTACCCAAATTACAATGGAAATTACGTTCTGGGTCTTGAAGTGACTCGGTGTTACATGTTTTTTCCCGCATCACAAAGGACTGGCCAAGGACAAACAAAAAAGTAACAAAAACCCTGCTTAGTTGGCAGTCCCTATAAAGCAGACAGTAAGAGAATAAAGAAAGGTGGGGGGGGCAATTTATAGTTCGGGAGGTGTCTTGTCACTTCTCTTGAAAAAATTTAAGTCGTAGGAAGGTGGAAAAATAGAAACAGGAAGAGAGTTCCAGAGTTTAGCAGTTTTGTGCCAGTGAAAGGGATGAAAGAGAAAAGATACTGATTAACTCTTGCATTAGGAAGATGGACAGAATAGGGATGAGAATGAGTAGAAAGTCTTGTGCAAATAGAAACATAAGAGTGCTTCATTACCACTTCACGCATTAGTGACGGAAAAACCTGCAATGTCTTGTGTGTGAGGCATCGAGATATACTGACAGAAAAAGTCCCGGCTGACAGATCCCCTCAAGCTATAGTCTATTTTTTTTAACGAGGCAAAAATTCAATTCTATCATAAAGTTTCATGCTTAAAATGATGCCTGTGTTTACCTGATAATAGGGTTAAATATGATAAAATACAACTGAAATTAAGAAGAAGCGTAGTATTCCCTTCTCCTGGCATCAAATATCAGTCAGTAAGCAGCAAGGGGGCAGGATTTTTCGCCTTGTTAAAAAAACAGAATATATTGTTCAAGTTTTGGGGAGGCGGTAGCGGAGTGGTTAGCGTCTCCGACTGGCGTTCTCGGTGACCCGAGTTCATCCCGAAGAAAACCAAAACCTTTCTGCACCGTCGAGTGGCCTAAGAACACCCACATGCCCTGCCCATCAACTCTACCTTCGACTTCGAGTGCATCGGAGGACACAGGGGGGCGGCATGAGCCCCTAATCACAGGCGTCACTATAACAATCCTGCCTGCGCCACCACGGGCGAGGACCAACCATCACATACACACACCACAAAAAAATAAAGTGTTGTGTGCCATGAACCTCCTGAGACAGATACTATAAGAGGCTATGTACCTGCAGCCAGTGAGTCATGTAGAGGAGACAGTGAGTCATGTAGAGGAGACAGTGAGTCATGTAGAGGAGACAGTGAGTCATGTAGAGGAGACAGTGAGTCATGTAGAGGAGACAGTGAGTCATGTAGAGGAGAGACAGTGAGTCATGTAGAGGAGACAGTGAGTCATGTAGAGGAGACAGTGAGTCATGTAGAGGAGACAGTGAGTCATGTAGAGGAGAGACAGTGAGTCATGTAGAGGAGACAGTGAGTTATGTAGAGGAGACAGTGAGTCATGTAGAGGAGAGACAGTGAGTCATGTAGAGGAGACAGTGAGTCATGTAGAGGAGAGACAGTGAGTCATGTAGAGGAGAGACAGTGAGTCATGCCGAGGAGATACAGTGAGTCATGTAGAGGAGAGACAGTGAGTCATGTAGAGGAGAGACAGTGAGTCATGTAGAGGAGAGACAGTGAGTCATGTAGAGGAGAGACAGTGAGTCATGTAGAGGAGAGACAGTGAGTCATGTAGAGGAGACAGTGAGTCATGTAGAGGAGAGACAGTGAGTCATGTAGAGGAGAGACAGTGAGTCATGCAGAGGAGAGACAGTGAGTCATGTAGAGGAGAACAGTGAGTCATGCAGAGGAGAGACAGTGAGTCATGTAGAGGAGAGACAGTGAGTCATGCCGAGGAGATACAGTGAGTCATGTAGAGGAGAGACAGTGAGTCATGTAGAGGAGAGACAGTGAGTCATGTAGAGGAGAGACAGTGAGTCATGTAGAGGAGAGACAGTGAGTCATGTAGAGGAGAGACAGTGAGTCATGCAGAGGAGAGACAGTGAGTCATGTAGAGGAGAGACAGTGAGTCATGTAGAGGAGAGACAGTGAGTCATGTAGAGGAGATAGTGAGTCATATAGAGGAGAGACAGTGAGTCATGTAGAGGAGACAGACAGTGAGTCATGCAGAGGAGACACAGTGAGTCATGTAGAGGAGAGACAGTGAGTCATGTAGAGGAGAGACAGTGAGTCATGTAGAGGAGATAGTGAGTCATGTAGAGGAGAGACAGTGAGTCATGCAGAGGAGAGACAGTGAGTCATGTAGAGGAGAGACAGTGAGTCATGTAGAGGAGAGACAGTGAGTCATGTAGAGGAGACAGACAGTGAGTCATGGAGAGGAGACAGACAGTGATGGCACAAACTCCCTCGGGCCTGTCAACACTCTGGAGGGACTGGCCAAGTGGTGGGAGCCCTGAGTGTGCCATCAGGGCCACATCAGATACAGGCCTTGACACCCCCTCACCCCCGCCTCAACACATGCTCCCCAATGCTTCACAACACAAGCCATCACACATAATATGAGGTACTTATTTCAGAAAGTTGATAAGTGCCATTAATAAAAAACAAGTAAATGGCTTCAAAATGTTTCAATGTTCAAAAGCTATGACATTTTGAACATTGAAACAGTTTGAAGCCATTTTCTGAAGTTTTTTTATTGATGGCACTTATTGACTTTCTGAAATAAGTGCCCCATATAGAGAACTCCTACAGTTTTCCCTATCGGTGCATTGATAGGTGGAACAGCCTGGACAGTGAAATTATAGATGCCAAGAGTAGTCACGTTTTTAAAGCTAAGATTGACTGATTGAGACAAGGAGACGGGACCCCACCAGTGTACCTCATTGCCCCTGTATCACTACCAGGTAAATACAGGCATACCTCTAGAGTCTATTATTCTTATTAGGGTCAAAATGCAGTAAGGAAGCCACGCCCCCTGCCTCCCATTCTATTCTACGGGGCAGCTGATTGGTGCATTCCTCGTACCATCACTACCATCACAATATCTTCACTACTTAACAGCAGCGTGACCACTGACTGGACAGAGCAATCTTCACTACAGAGGGTGACAAAATCCAAAATCCCTCTGTAGTGAAGATTGCTGTGTCCAGTCAGTGGTCACGCCGCTGTTAAGTAGTGAAGATATTGTGATGGGTAGTGATGATACCAGGAATGCACCAATCAGCTGCCCCGTAGAATAGAAGGGCAGGCAGGGGGCGTGGCTTCCTGACTG
The DNA here is from genome assembly GCA_016584305.1 of Chionoecetes opilio. Classification (NCBI taxonomy): domain Eukaryota; kingdom Metazoa; phylum Arthropoda; class Malacostraca; order Decapoda; family Majidae; genus Chionoecetes; species Chionoecetes opilio. The sequence continues at coordinate 273,335 of JACEEZ010001922.1, forward strand.
CATTTTGACCCTAATAAAAAAATAGACTAGAGTGACAACTTCTGACTGACTAGATTGCACAACCACCAAGTGTGTGGAATGTATCTATATTACACTGAAACTATACCCTGGAATGTATCTATATTAAATAATATTATAAACTATTTACCCAGTCATCGCATGCAGTGTTTACGTTTCAATTATTTTGCACACGACCGTTTCATTCAATTATATCACGAACAGTCAGAGATTTGTCAACATTGCACGAGATGACCGTCGGAGCAGCTGCGCCCACACAGCTGCAGAGATTACAGGCATTCATGAACATAAGGCTTCAGTATGCATATGAATACGTCTTATTTCTACATGTATGACTAGTACGGCGAGACTCTACCAATGCCTCTGCAAACATGAATATTCTATGAGAATATTCATAGCTACATTTATGGATACATTAACAAACAGCCACCAGTGTTCCAATACAACCCCTGGCTGGCTGGCTGGGTGAAGGTAGGTGTGTGTGTGTGTGTGTGTGTGTGTGTGTGTGTGTGTGTGTGTGTGTGTGTGTGTGTGTGTGTGTGTGTGTGTGTGTGTGTGTGTGTGTGTGGGTGTGTGAGAGGACAGAAATACTTTGGCCAAGGCTGCCAGGGATGAATACAAAACACATGCATGATACTGCTCTTGTGTTCTTGCTTGAGTGCGCCCAAAGCCTGCCACTAAGGCTGGCCACTCTGCCACAGTTTTGGGGCTCTAGACACCAGGACCATTTGAGATACGGAGATATATCGTCTCATTACTCATGATGAATAAGGTGACGACCTCATCAATCGAAGCAGTTTGATACTTGACTACTTCTGCACAATCTTTATGCAAGATAAACAACATACAGGAAGAAAGGGTGAGGCAAGCTGTGAATATACAGGCTGGAATGATTATCAATCCATCTTTACACAAAGACACACCCACGGCCTCCACCTTACAGCCTTCCCCACAGCCTGACTCCTGACTGCTGCCCTGCCCTGCACATCACCAGGTGGCGTGGCTCAGCACATCACCAGGTGGCGTGGCTCAGCACATCACCAGGTGGCATGGCTCAGCACATCACCAGGTGGCATGGCTCAGCACATCACCAGGTGGCGTGGCTCAGCACATCACCAGGTGGCATGGCTCAGCACACGCTCGCCCACGTCCCCCACCGCCACGGGACTGCTGGCGCGGGGCTGAGGCTCGGCCAGGAACTCAGCGGGTGTGCTCGCTGAGGCCAGCACCACCATGGTGGGGGTGTCTGGGGGGGCGGGGCACTCCCGGGGCACCTGGGGGGGCGTGGGGGCTGTGTCCTCCACCTCCAGGGTGGCGGTGGGCTGCAGGGCGGCACCCATGTCCGGGGGTGGCGGCAGCAGTGGCACCTGCAGTGGGGGCTTCTTGTGCAGGTGCAGGGGTGGCCGGGCAGCCTCCAACACGGCCCCCGGGGTGACGGCCTGGCCATCCTCCACCTTGCCTCCGCCCGGCACCATCACCTGAAACCATAGGCACTGTAAGGCACACCATTGCAAGACAGACCAAGATGAATCACACACACACACACACGACAGACTACTGATTCGGAAACAAAGAGGTCTATACACAAGAGGACATACAAAATAACTAAGAAAAGGGAGATGGGACAAGCACCCACACACCTGCTCGGGCCTTGGTTCTGGGTTGTCAAGGAGTGCCTGGGGTTCGGTAAAGAGCAGTGAGTCGGTGAGCAGCATGAGGTTGATGGCAGGCACGGCGGGCTCAGTGCCACCATCAGTGCCAGCCTCCTGTGCCGCCGCCTTGGCCCTCTTGGCACTCTTGTGTATGTGGCGCTTGGTGTGGCGCTTGAGGTCACACTGCTCCAGGAAGGCCTTGCCACACTCACCACACTGAAACACACCACACACTTACTTACCCCTCTCACTACTGCACTACTACTACTACTACTACTACTACTACTACTACTACCACCACCACTACTACTACTACTACTACTACTACTACTACTGCAATACTACTACTGCAATACTACTACTACTACTACTACTACTACTACTACTGCATTACTACTACTACTACTACTACTACTACTACTACTACTACTGCTACTACTACTACTACTACTACTACCACTACTACTACTACTACTACTGCAATACTACTACTACTACTACTACTACTACTACTACTACTACTACTACTGCTACTACTACTACCACTACTACTCCCTAATGACTCTGCACTAACTACCTGTCTACTGAGTCCATGCCAATCATTCACCACCCTATTTGTGAACCAGTTTTTCCCTATTTCCTTTTTAAATTACGCTTTTCCAGCTTGAATCCGTTACTTCTTGTTCTACCCTGGTTACTAGCCGTAGATAACACTAAAGTCGCCAGGACAACATTTCTGTTCTGTTTACAGCCGTGTGGTGGCGTTAATACTTACATTTCTACATCCATGCTTTCAGGACAGTTAGAAGGGGCTATCTGGAGAGTCTGTGTCATTTTGTGTCTTCATCTGTGTCATATTAGGGCTATAAATGAACACATTACTAAAATAAAACCAAGTGGCTACGTCTACTAGTGTGTAGTGATGCTATAATTCGTAATATATGGCGCCTGGCGACGTTAGGGCAGGTGGCGACTAAAGTGTTATCTAGGGTAGCCGTTAGAACTGTTCCTACCTCTCCTTTATTGTATCTCTTTATCCACTTAAAAACTTCTATCAGATCGCCCCTTACTCTGCGGAGACACGGACTGGGAAGTGAGTACAGGGAGGTCCCGAAGATACGAGCAGTTAGGTTCCACCTGGCATACTCGTACAGCGAAATCTGGTATAACGAAACACATAACTAATGGTAAAATATAGGTTTGGTTCCAGGACCCCATCAATTTAAAAAAAAAGAAAAAAAAAGACATGTTTTTCAAGCTAAAATAAACTGTAGCCAACACAACAAACACACAGCGTCTATATTACCCACACTGTACTACCTATTCTGTAGCAAACACAACAAACACACAGCGTCTATATTACCCACACTGTACTACCTATTCTGTAGCCAACACAACAAACACACAGCGTCTATATTACCCACACTGTACTACCTGTTCTGTAGCCAACACAACAAACACACAGCGTCTATATTACCCACACTGTACTACCTATTCTGTAGCCAACACAACAAACACACAGCGTCTATATTACCCACACTGTACTACCTATTCTGTAGCCAACACAACAAACACACAGCGTCTATATTACCCACACTGTACTACCTATTCTGTAGCAAACACAACAAACACACAGCGTCTATATTACCCACACTGTACTACCTATTCTGTAGCCAACACAACAAACACACAGCGTCTATATTACCCACACTGTACTACCTATTCTGTAGAAAAAGCATTCTGAAAGAGAAAATAGCACACAAAATAACATAACTGCACATTAATTAAACATAAAACATGCATAACAAGCAAAAAAGACGTTGTAATGTAGGGGACGCCGCGTGATACAAAAGAGGGTAGTGTAGTGGTCCCAAGGTTGGGGCCGCACACCTGGCTAATTACCCCTAAGGATCAGGCCGCGCCATATGCTTAATTACCCTTCAGGTCATTGACTGCGGTCCCAAGGTTGGAGTCGCACACTTGGCTAATTACCCCTAAGGATCAGGCCGCGCCATATGCTTAATTACCCTTCAGGTCACTGACTGCAGTCCCAAGGTTGGAGCCGCACACCTGGCTAATTACCACTAAATGTCAGGCCGCGCCATATGCTTAATTACCCTTCAGGTCACGGCTTGCTAGGGGTGACCTGACTGGGGTCAACCAAATCCCCCTTTGTCCAGACTGGGAGTGGTAGGGCGAGTATTTTGAACTTGATAATTTTACTCACCCCAGTTTGAATGTCGTAGCATTGGATTTTCGATCTCGTATATTGAAAATATACCCTAATTTACACATCTCGTATCATCGGATTCTCGTATACCGAATGCTCGTATAACGGGACCTCCCTGTAGTCAGTAAATGACTTTATAATTTTAGTAAATAACTTGATAATTTTACTCACCCCAGTTTGAATGTCGTAACATTGGATTTTCGATCTCGTATATTGAAAATAGACCCTAATTTACACATCTCATATCATCGGATTCTCGTATCATCGGATTCTGGTATATGGAATGCTGGTATAACGGGACCTCCCTGTACTTTATTCCTGACTAGTTTCACCTCTACTGGGCTGATTCAGAGGAATGATGAAGAGAAATGAGGAATAAAGTACTCGCTTCCCAACCCATGTCTCCTTCATCACCTGTATCTCATAGTAATAATAATAATAATAATAATAATAATAATAATAATAATAATAATAATAATAATAATGATAATAATAATAATAATAATAATAATAATAATAATAATAATAATAATAATAATAATGATAATAATAATAATAATAATAATAATAATAATAATAATAATAATAATGATAATAATAATAATAATAATAATGATAATAATAATAATAATAATGATAATGATAATGATAATAATAATAATGATAATAATAATAATAATAATAATGATAATAATAATAATAATAATAATAATAATGATAATAATGATAATAATGATAATAATAATAATAATGATAATAATAATAATAATAATAATAATAATAATAATGATAATAATAATAATAATAATAATTAATAATAATAATAATAATGATAATAATAATAATAATAATAATAATAATAATAATAATAATAATAATAATAATAATAATAATAATAATAATAATTGTATCTCGCCCGAAGGCATCGACAGCAAAAATAATACACACTATACATACATAGAAAAAAAGAGGAAATGAACTTGAGTGGTGATGGAACACAAGGTAATGCCTACACTGCAGTGACAACACACAGACAATACTTCCTGAAATATGAGACTGCCAGACAACATTAACCCCTTGAGGCCCAGAACGTAATTTCCATTGTAATTTGGGTATCATTAGACAATTTTTAGTGCATATAAGCAATATTTTATAGCTATGACCTGTTTAGTATCCTTGTCCACTAACTAATTTGGTATATTCAGTTACTTTTCGTAATTTCATGACTCGACAACTCACAATTTTTTATAGCCAAGGAAAGATCTGGACGTGAAGGGGTTTAATATGATCACTCTACACCTGCATCTGACTGCCATTCATATTCCCACCTCTGCTTCCATCTCTATCCCTGTCACACAAACACTGACAATGCTTCCTTATATTCCTAGATAAAGAGCCACCTTGTTGATTGATTGATTGATTGATTGTTTATTAGGCTTAACATAACATACATAAAGTTGATTATACATTAATAATTATATACAAGCCGCAGTCCATTGAGCCCAGACTCTTTATGGACCTTGTGAGTCCGTGGTGAAATGGCTGGTGCGCCTGGCTACAAATCTGCGGCCCCTGGTTCGACTCCCGGCCAGGGCAAGTCGGCGACCAGCCCACCCAGCCGTTGATTGATTTAATGCCCAAAAAAAGGGGAATGTGCCAGGCATTTCCCACCCACCTGTTCATCCTCCCTTTCGGGGATGGTTGATAAATGGGTACCTGGGGAAACCTGGGGAAGGTAACTGTGGTAACCCGGGTGTCACACTAGCCCTGTGTCCCGGGGTAACGATTCCTCACCCACCACAGGCTCAAGGGCCAATGCCACGGAGATGAGCACCGAGGCCACGCGCAGCATAGCGTAGGGCCCCATCTTTACCTTACCTTGTGTGTCCTGGCAGTGGTGTGGTGCCGGCGGTGTCTGCTGAGTGCCTTGGGCGTGGTGAAGGCCTTGGGGCACATCGGGCATACGTACGGACGCTCCCCCGTGTGACTGCGGACATGGCCTGGCGGGGTTAATTGAGGTTAATTATTGACACTGATGTACTGCCCTGTAAATAAGCAGGCTAAGTAATGGTGTTATTAATTACTGTTAAGATGTCTTTTCCTACCCGGCAGAGAACACACATGTCTGCCCTGTGCTGTACAATTCTCTTCACAAATAGGACACAATTAGGACAGTAAACCAGATTCTCTTTAAGTGGGTGGATTAATACAAGCCTCTTTAAGTGGGTGGATTAATACAAGTCTCTTTAAGTGGGTGGATTAATACAAGTCTCTTTAAGTGGGTGGATTAATACAAGTCTCTTTAAGTGGGTGGATTAATACAAGTCTCTTTAAGTGGGTGGATTAATACAAGTCTCTTTAAGTGGGTGGATTAATACAAGTCTCTTTAAGTGGGTGGATTAAAACCTTTCCTCTCTCCATACCTTGGTAGTTTTGTTGGTTGGTGAACCCCTTGCTGCAGTGTGGACAGGTGAACCGCGATACAGAGGCGTGCACCGAGGCCATGTGCCGCCGTAGGGACGACCGCCGCGCCACCACCACGCCGCACCGCTCACACCGGAACCCGGGACTGTCTGCGGCGGGGACGACAGCGATCAGTATCCGTCAGCACACTTAACATGGCTCACTATAGTCTATTTTATTTAATATGGTCAAAATTCCCAGTGGTCATGTGCTATTATGTAGTGAGGATAGTGTGTTTGGTAGTGATAATGATACGAGTAACCTGTACACATGATGACCATTGAGTGCACCAATCAGCTGCCCCGTAGACAATGGGAGAAAGGCAGGGGGCGTGGTCTCCTTACTGCATTTTGACCATATTAAATAAAATAGACTATAGGCATCAACAGGAACATAAGAAAATAAGGAAGCTAGACCTACACGTGGTAGTTCCTGTAACACTTTGAACTCTGCACTCTTCAGGGATAGGAATATATATAAACATAGTAGTACAGTAAAACCTCTCGTATTCGGCCACCCTCATTATTCGGAGTTTGACATTATTCGGACCTCCTCCTTTTTTTTTTTTTTTTTTTTTTTTTTTTTTTTTTTTTTTTTTTTTTTTTTTTTTAGGGGTCGAAATTTCCTAGCTATAATATATACACCCAATTTTTTTTTTTTTTTTTTTTTTTTTTTTTTAGGGGTCGAAATTTCCTAGCTATAATATGTAGACCTAGATTTTTTTTTTTTTTTTTTTTTTTTTTTTTTTTTTTTAGGGGTCGAAATTTCCTAGCTATAATATGTACACCTAGAATTTTTTTTTTTTTTTTTTTTTAAGGGGTCGAAATTTCATAGCTATACTATATACACCTAGAACTATTTTTTCTTTTTTTTTCTTTTTCTTTTTTTCTATCCCCCCATTGTTCGGATCCTTGCATTACTCGGACCACTCCTTGGCCCAATTAGTCCCAATCTGAGAGGTTTTACTGTATAGGATAAAAACGTGTGATGAAGGAGACACGGGCTGGGAAGCAAGTACTTTATTCCTGACTAGTTTCGCCTTGACTGGGCTTTTTCAGAGGAATGATTCAAGCCCGGTAGAGGCGAAACTAGTCAGGAATAAAGCACTCGCCTCCCAGCCTGTCTCCTTCATCACACGTTTTTATCCTATACAGTAAAACCTCTCATATTGGGACTAATTGGGCCAAGGAGTGGTCCGAGTAATGCAAGGATCCGAATAATGGGGGGATAGAAAAAATAATAATAATAATAATAATAATAATAATTCTAGGTGTATATATTATAGCTATGAAATTTCGACCCCTAAAAAAAAAAAAAAAAAAAAAAAAAAAAATTCTAGGTGTATATAGTATAGCTAGGAAATTTCGACCCCTAAAAAAAAAAAAAAAAAAAAAAAAAAATCTAGGTGTATATAGTATAGCTATGAAATTTCGACCCCTAAAAAAAAAAAAAAAAAAAAAAAAAAAAATTCTAGGTGTATATAGTATAGCTAGGAAATTTCGACCCCTAAAAAAAAAAAAAAAAAAAAAAAAAAAATCTAGGTGTATATAGTATAGCTATGAAATTTCGACCCCTAAAAAAAATAAAAAAAAAAATAAAAATTCTAGGTGTATATAGTATAGCTAGGAAATTTCGACCCCTAAAAAAAATAAAAAAAAATAAAAAAAAAAATTCTAGGTGTATATAGTATAGCTAGGAAATTTCGACCCCTTAAAAAAAAAAAAAAAAAAAAATCTAGGTGTACATATTATAGCTAGGAAATTTCGACCCCTTAAAACAAAAAAAAAAAAAAAAAAAAAAAAAAAAAAAAAAAATAAAAAAGTCCGAATACGAGAGGTTTTACTGTACTATGTTGATATATATTCCTATCCCTGAAGAGTGCAGAGTTCAAAGTGTTACAGGAACTACCACGTGTAGGTCTAGCTTCCTTATTTTCCCTATGGGTGTGCTATATAAACCAGGTGAATGCCAGTATTAATAAGCTGTGAGGAGATATTAAGAGACGAGAGAGGAGATAACAGAGATATCAAGATGTGCAGTAGTAGAGTGGGAGTAAATATCAGACATTAAACAGAGAGATGATGACGATGATGATGATAATTAACCCCTTGAGGCCCAGAACGTAATATCCATTGTAATTTAGGTACCAATAGACGATTTTTAGTGACTATAAGCAACATTTTATAGCTATGACCTGTTTAGTATCCTTGTCCACACTTTGTCAGAACTTTTCGTAATCTTATGGCTCCACAAGACAATTTTACATAGCAAAGGAAAGATCTGGGCGTGATGGGGCTAATGGTGTAACTAGAGATTCCTAGACTGGCTTCACAATAAACAACACATGAATATCAAATCATTATTATTAGTCTGTTACAAATGGAAGCTACCGTAGATAACAGTGAAGTCGCCAGGTGCCAAATATTATGAATGATAGCATTACTACTGATTTTTATGTGCCACTGAAGATGTTACACAGTAGTTTATATCATGGCTGTATAATCTACCCTGTTTCAGCGTTGTTTTATGCTTTGTATCTGCAAATATAACTGTTGCGCATTTTGCTTCTCACGTTTTTCTTCGCGCGATGACAGACAGTAAACAATAGCCTTTCGGGCGGCAGGACACAAGACTTGCCAGATCTTTCAAACTTGAATAGAACTTATTTTCACGTTGGCAGAGGAATTTTTATATATCCAAGCATCTTCCGCAGCTAATATATATAGAGACTTGTTTTACTTTACCTCTAAATTTCCCTGAATTCCCCAGAGTGGCGACTCAACTGTTGGGTTAAAATACTAGCTGGCGACTTTACTGTAGTAGGTATAGTGAGGTCGCCACTCGGTTTTATTTTTGTCATTTGTTCATTTATAGCCCTAATATGACACAGATGAAGACACAAAATGACACAGACTCTCCAGATAGCCCCTTCTAACTGTCCTGAAATCATGGATGTACAAATGTAAGTATTAACGCCACCACACGTCTGTAAATAACAAAGAAACGTAGAACTGGCGACTTCGCTGTTATCTACGGTAGCTTACTTGGTATATTCAGTTACTTTTCGTAATCTTATGGCTCGACAACAGACCATTTTATATAGCCAAGGAAAGATCTGGGCGTGAAGGGCTTAATAGTGTAACTAGAGATTCCTACACTGGCTTCACAATAAACAACACATGAATATCAAATCATTACTGTTCCTCTGTTACAAATGGAAGGTAGCCGTGTGTAACCCTAATAGGAGTGAGAGAATTCCATACTATTCCTGAGAACCTACATTATGCCAACAGTAAACATATACATACATTGCCCTGCCCATTAACTCTACCTTCGACGGCGAGTGCATCACAGGGGGGCGGCATGAGCCTCTAATCACAGGCGTCACTATAACAATCCTGCCTGTGCCACCACGGGCGAGGGCCAACCATCACAGCCCTCAAGTGTGCCTCCAGGGCCTGCCATCCCACCCCGGGAGCTCACGGCCTGCAGGCGCTATAGGCATACAGCCAAATTCTCAACATCCGACTTGTCCAAACAACCGACTTTTTTCACCACCACATTGTGTCTTGTTTTGGCCATTTATTTTACTTCGTTTTTTTTAGTTTTTAGAAAACATTGATGTGTGGCTTTATTTAGACATGCATTTTACTTTCGCGTCTACCACTGGCTCGGCCTTCAAGAGCTGCATCTTTTATGTTCTATACCATTTTGTCCTTACGTTTATGGTTACTGTGATATCCGAACATCCGACTATTCCAATTATCCGACCTACCTTCGGTCCCCCCAAGGTCGGATAATTAATACTTACCTGTACTACATTGTTACATACATTACAGTTCCATAAGAGAACCTTTACATTAAGGATGAAGGGTGATTTAACCTCTAGTCTATATTTTTAGTATGGTCACAATGCAGTCAGGAAGCCACGCCCCCTGCCTGCCCTTCTATTCTACGGGGCAGCTGATTGGTGCATTCCTCGTACCATCACTACCAATCACAATATCTGCACTACTTAACAGCGGCGTGACCACTGGACAGAGCAATCTTCACTAGAGGGTGACAAAATCAAAAATCCCTCTGTAGTGAAGATTGCTGTGTCCAGTGGTCACGCCGCTGTTAAGTAGTGAAGATATTGTGATGGGTAGTGATGATACCAGGAATGCACCAATCAGCTGCCCCGTAGAATAGAAGGGGAGGCAGGGGGCGTGGCTTCCTGACTGCATTTTGACCCTAATAAAAAAAATGGCTTTACATTAAGGATGATTACATTAAGATAAACACAATTCCCAAGAACCTTTTCCCTCAGCACTCTTCAAGAAACCATAGAATTTAGGGTTTGCAAAAAGAAGGGTCATTTTACATCATGCAAATAGCAACAGAGGTACTACATAGAGTCCGTTTTTTTAAGAGGCGAAAATTCCATTCTATTTTAAGGTCTCATGGTTAAAATGATGCCTAATTTACCTGATAATATGGTTAACTATGATAAAATACAGCTGATATTAAGAAGAAGCATAGTATTCCCTTCTCCTGGCATCAAATATCAGACAGTAAGCAGCAAGGAGGCAGGATTTTTCGCCTTGTTAGCCTCTTCACGCCCAGATCTTTCCTTGGCTATATAAAATTGCCTGTTGTCAGCCATAAAATTACGAAAAGTCACTTAATATACCACATTAATTAGTGGACAAGGATACCAAACAGGTCATAGCTATAAAATATTGCTTATAGTCACTAAAAATCGTCTAATGGCACCCAAATTACAATGAATATTACGTTCTGGGCCTCAAGGGGTTCAAAAACAGAGTATACCATATCCCTCATCCCTCCCTCCCTCACCTCCATGCACAGTGGTGATGTGTGTGTTGAGGTGAGAGGATCTGGGCATGAAGGGGTAGACACATAGCCAAGGAAAGATCTGGGCGTGAAGGGGTAGACACATAGCCAAGGAAAGATCTGGGCGTGAAGGGGTAGACACATAGCCAAGGAAAGATCTGGGCGTGAAGGGGTAGACACATAGCCAAGGAAAGATCTGGGCGTGAAGGGGTGGACACATAGCCAAGGAAAGATCTGGGCGTGAAGGGGTAGACACATAGCCAAGGAAAGATCTGGGCGTGAAGGGGTAGACACATAGCCAAGGAAAGATCTGGGCGTGAAGGGGTAGACACATAGCCAAGGAAAGATCTGGGCGTGAAGGGGTAGACAGAGTAAGCATAGAGCCAGTCTCCCTCACCTGCATGCACGGTGGTGATGTGAGTCTTGAGGTGGGAGGACTGGGAGTAGCGGCCGCCACACTCCCCACACCGGTACTCCCCGCCCACCTGGTGCGTTCTCTCGTGCTTCAACAAACTGGGGACACATAGGGAACATAACAACATAAGAACATAAGAACATAAGAACATAAGGAAGCTACAAGAGGCCGGGAGGCATACGAACACAAAAACATTAGAAAATAAGGAAGCTACAAGAACACAAGAACATAAGAACATAAGGAAGCTACAAGAACATAAGAACATAAGGAAATAAGGAAGCTACAAGAACATAAGAGAATAAGAAAATAAGGAAGCTACAAGAACATAAGAACATAAGAAAATAAGGAAGCTACAAGAACATAAGAGAATAAGAAAATAAGGAAGCTACAAGAACACAAGAACATAAGAACATAAGGAAATAAGGAAGCTACAAGAACATAAGAACATAAGAAAATAAGGAAGCTACAAGAACATAAGAACATAAGAAAATAAGGAAGCTACAAGAACACAAGAACATAAGAAAATAAGGAAGCTACAAGAACATAAGAGAATAAGAAAATAAGGAAGCTACAAGAACATAAGAACATAAGAAAATAAGGAAGCTACAAGAACATAAGAACATAAGGAAATAAGGAAGCTACAAGAACATAAGAACATAAGGAAATAAGGAAGCTACAAGAACATAAGAACATAAGAAAATAAGGAAGCTACAAGAACACAAGAACATAAGAAAATAAGGAAGCTACAAGAACATAAGAACATAAGGAAATAAGGAAGCTACAAGAACACAAGAACATAAGGAAATAAGGAAGCTACAAGAACACAAGAACATAAGAAAATAAGGAAGCTACAAGAACATAAGGAAATAAGGAAGCTACAAGAACATAAGAGAATAAGAAAATAAGGAAGCTACAAGAACATAAGAACATAAGAACATAAGGAAGCTACAAGAACATAAGAACATAAGAAAATAAGGAAGCTACAAGAACACAAGAACATAAGAAAATAAGGAAGCTACAAGAACACAAGAACATAAGAAAATAAGGAAGCTACAAGAACATAAGAACATAAGAACATAAGGAAGCTACAAGAACATAAGAACATAAGAAAATAAGGAAGCTACAAGAACACAAGAACATAAGAAAATAAGGAAGCTACAAGAACATAAGGAAATAAGGAAGCTACAAGAACATAAGAACATAAGGAAATAAGGAAGCTACAAGAACATAAGGAAATAAGGAAGCTACAAGAACATAAGAAAATAAGGAAGCTACAAGAACATAAGGAAATAAGGAAGCTACAAGAACATAAGAACATAAGGAAATAAGGAAGCTACAAGAACATAAGAAAATAAGGAAGCTACAAGAACATAAGGAAATAAGGAAGCTACAAGAACATAAGAACATAAGGAAATAAGGAAGCTACAAGAACATAAGAACATAAGGAAATAAGGAAGCTACAAGAACATAAGAGAATAAGAAAATAAGGAAGCTACAAGAACATAAGAACATAAGAAAATAAGGAAGCTACAAGAACATAAGAGAATAAGAAAATAAGGAAGCTACAAGAACACAAGAACATAAGAACATAAGGAAATAAGGAAGCTACAAGAACATAAGAACATAAGAAAATAAGGAAGCTACAAGAACATAAGAACATAAGAAAATAAGGAAGCTACAAGAACACAAGAACATAAGAAAATAAGGAAGCTACAAGAACATAAGAGAATAAGAAAATAAGGAAGCTACAAGAACATAAGAACATAAGAAAATAAGGAAGCTACAAGAACATAAGAACATAAGGGAATAAGGAAGCTACAAGAACATAAGAACATAAGGAAATAAGGAAGCTACAAGAACACAAGAACATAAGGAAATAAGGAAGCTACAAGAACACAAGAACATAAGGAAATAAGGAAGCTACAAGAACACAAGAACATAAGAACATAAGGAAATAAGGAAGCTACAAGAACACAAGAACATAAGGAAATAAGGAAGCTACAAGAACACAAGAACATAAGAACATAAGGAAATAAGGAAGCTACAAGAACACAAGAACATAAGAAAATAAGGAAGCTACAAGAACACAAGAACATAAGGAAATAAGGAAGCTACAAGAACACAAGAACATAAGGAAATAAGGAAGCTACAAGAACATAAGAGAATAAGGAAATAAGGAAGCTACAAGAACACAAGAACATAAGGAAATAAGGAAGCTACAAGAACATAAGAGAATAAGGAAATAAGGAAGCTACAAGAACACAAGAACATAAGGAAATAAGGAAGCTACAAGAACACAAGAACATAAGGAAATAAGGAAGCTACAAGAACATAAGAGAATAAGGAAATAAGGAAGCTACAAGAACATAAGAGAATAAGAAAATAAGGAAGCTACAAGAACACAAGAACATAAGGAAGCTACAAGAACATAAGAGAATAAGAAAATAAGGAAGCTACAAGAACATAAGAGAATAAGAAAATAAGGAAGCTACAAGAACATAAGAGAATAAGGAAATAAGGAAGCTACAAGAACACAAGAACATAAGGAAATAAGGAAGCTACAAGAACATAAGAGAATAAGGAAATAAGGAAGCTACAAGAACACAAGAACATAAGGAAATAAGGAAGCTACAAGAACATAAGAACATAAGGAAATAAGGAAGCTACAAGAACATAAGAACATAAGAAAATAAGGAAGCTACAAGAACATAAGAACATAAGAAAATAAGGAAGCTACAAGAACACAAGAACATAAGAAAATAAGGAAGCTACAAGAACATAAGAGAATAAGAAAATAAGGAAGCTACAAGAACACAAGAACATAAGGAAATAAGGAAGCTACAAGAACACAAGAACATAAGAAAATAAGGAAGCTACAAGAACATAAGAGAATAAGAAAATAAGGAAGCTACAAGAACATAAGAACATAAGGAAATAAGGAAGCTACAAGAACACAAGAACATAAGAAAATAAGGAAGCTACAAGAACATAAGAGAATAAGGAAATAAGGAAGCTACAAGAACACAAGAACATAAGGAAATAAGGAAGCTACAAGAACACAAGAACATAAGGAAATAAGGAAGCTACAAGAACATAAGAACATAAGGAAATAAGGAAGCTACAAGAACACAAGAACATAAGAAAATAAGGAAGCTACAAGAACACAAGAACATAAGGAAATAAGGAAGCTACAAGAACACAAGAACATAAGAAAATAAGGAAGCTACAAGAACACAAGAACATAAGAAAATAAGGAAGCTACAAGAACACAAGAACATAAGAAAATAAGGAAGCTACAAGAACATAAGAACATAAGAAAATAAGGAAGCTACAAGAACACAAGAACATAAGGAAATAAGGAAGCTACAAGAACATAAGAGAATAAGGAAAAAAGGAAGCTACAAGAACACAAGAACATAAGAAAATAAGGAAGCTACAAGAACACAAGAACATAAGAAAATAAGGAAGCTACAAGAACATAAGAACATAAGAAAATAAGGAAGCTACAAGAACACAAGAACATAAGGAAATAAGGAAGCTACAAGAACATAAGAGAATAAGGAAATAAGGAAGCTACAAGAACACAAGAACATAAGAAATAAGGAAGCTACAAGAACACAAGAACATAAGAAAATAAGGAAGCTACAAGAACATAAGAACATAAGAAAATAAGGAAGCTACAAGAACACAAGAACATAAGGAAATAAGGAAGCTACAAGAACATAAGAGAATAAGAAAATAAGGAAGCTACAAGAACACAAGAACATAAGAAAATAAGAACATAAGAAAATAAGGAAGCTACAAGAGGACGTGAGACATAAGAAAATAAGGAAGCTACAAGAACATAAGAGAATAAGAACATAAGAAAATAAGGAAGCTACAAGAACATAAGAACATAAGAACATAAGAAAACATAACATTCATAACAGACATAACAACATAAGAAAATAAGAACATATGAGAATAACACATAAGAAAATAAGAACATAAGAACATAAGGAAGCTACAAGAGGCTGGGAGACCTACACGTGGTAGTTCCTGTTACTTAACACTACCTACATCCACCTTTCATCCCCATCCATAACACTGTCCAGCCTCCTTTTAAAACTCCCCAATGACTCAGCACTAACCACCCCACGACTGAGTCCATGCCAGTCATTCACCACCCTATTTGTGAACCAGTTTTTCCTTATTTCCTTTTTAAATCTACGCTTTTCCAGTTTGAATCCGTTACTTCTTGTTCTACCCTGGTTACTAGCCGTGAGAACTTTTCCTACATAGCCTTTATTGTATCCCTTTATCCACAATACATGACCATAGGTGAGGATACAGCACTTCAAGCATTCTCCTAGACTTATGCCAATATATTCTATACCTAGATATGTGTACATAATTTTACAGACCTTGATTTCTTTGATATTATCTTTCCTCAACGACCTATCTATTTCTATTTCCCTCTGCCTTTCAACAAGCCGTATTCATTGTTGATATACATATAGATACAATATAGAGTGTTGTCGTGATAAAGAGTGGTGGACGTGTCAATAGATTCCTTTACTACTACTTACTTGCTCTTCTGTTTGAATCATACTTGAAGGAAAGACTCTAATTTCTCTTCTATCTATTTATCTTATAGGGTGGATATGAAGAATCTTTGAAGATATATTAACCCCTTCACGCCCAGATATTTCCTTTGCTATATGAAATCATCTGTTGTTAGCCATAAAACTACAAAAAGTATCTGAATATACCAAATGAGTTAGTGGACAAGGATACTAAACAGGTCACAGCTATTAAATATTGCTTATATGTACTAAAAATCATCTAATGGTACCCAAATTACAATGGAAATTACGTTCTGGGCCTCAAGGGGTTAATTTGGCACTCACTTACTCTTCTGTTTGAATCATACTTGAAGGAAAGACTAATTTCTCTTATAGGGTGGATCAATCCATCCTTGGGGGCATACGCCGGGGGGCGCGTCGCCTCGCCCACCCTACGACGCCACTCCCGGGAGTCACCACGCGTGAGTTCCCATGCAGGCTCCTTTCCCATACCAAGCAACTCTCGACAAGAAGCATCAACTTGCCCCAGCCACGAGCCTTGTGGGCGCCCCCTTGGCCTCCTCCACGCCGGATTGTCTCTTACAGATACAACCCGATGGGAAGGATCGGTTTCAGGGTAGCGTGCCACATGCCCATATAGCCGAAGTTGGCGCTGACGGACTATGCAGGTAATAGGCCTCGATTCAGTCTCACGGTGCAATCGCTGATTTGACACATAATCATCCCAGCGATACCCCATGATTCTGCGAAGACACTTATTACCAAAGGCATTGATTCGTCTCTTCAAGTCACTATTTAGTGTCCATGTCTCACAACCATAGAGTAAGACAGGGATCACAAGCGGCTTGAAGATCCGGATCTTTGTCCTCCTGCACAGGTACCGACAACGCCAAATACTCCCGCTGAGCGAGTCCATAACACCGTGGGCTATGCCAATCCGCCGTAAGACTTCTTGACGTGACCCGCCGTCATTATGGACTGCGCTACCAAGGTATGTAAAACTTTCCAAGATCTCAATGTCCTTGCCACACGCATGAACAGACTGTACTGCTTCATCTAGTAAGTCTCCAAACACCTGGACCTTGGTCTTGAGCTAGGAGACGTCAAGTCCCAAAGGCTTTGCCTCCTCGTGCAGCGCCTCGAGAGCCATCACCAGGACCTCCAGCGACTCAGCAAAGATTACTGCATCATTGGCAAAAACAAGATCAGTGATCTTGGTGTTGCCGACGGATGCTCCACAATCACTTTGATCTACAACCTTGTCCAATACCCAGTCCATACAAGCGTTGAAAAGTGATGGGGCAAGGACGCACCCTTGCCTCACTCCTGTATTCACAGGAAAGAAGCTGGATACACCTGCCCCACACTTCACAGCACTCTCAGTCCCAGAATACAGACCAGTTATCAAACCAATAGTCCTTGCAGGAATCCCTCGAAGTCGCAGAAGATCCCAGAGTGACTCACGAAGCACTGAGTCAAACGCCTTCTTGAGATCAACATAGGCTGCAAGCATCCCCTGTCCAAACTCACGTCGGCGTTCCACCAGGACATGAAGCGCTAGGATACGGTCCGTTGTTGACTTACCAGGCGTGAACCCAGACTGCTGAGGTCTCTGATGCTTCACCAGATGACTGCGAATTCGTGTCAGCAATAGATGGGCAAGCACCTTGCCTGGTACGCTGAGCAGTGTAATACCGCGGTTGCAGTCCTGACGGTCCCCTTTCCCTTTCAGATAGGGACTACCAGCCCCCTTTTCCAGTCAGGAGGAATGGTACCTGATTGCCACACGGCAGTCAGGACAGCATGCAACCCGCGGATCATGGCCTCACCCCCAGCTTTGAGGAGCTCCGCACTGATATTACAAACACCAGCTGCCTTTCCACCCTTCAACTTTGCTACAGCCTCTCTGACTTCGTCAAGAGAGGGTGCGGTTTCGTCAATGGGAGGATCGGCATCCACTGCCTGTAATCCAGTGGTGTGAAGCTGCTCAGTTGGAGGGTCCACCGTGAACAACTGCCCAAAGTACTCAGCCCAACGAGCCATCTGCCCATCCATGTCCGACACGAGGCGCCCATCTGCTGTTCGAATAGCACTCGCCCGAGAAGGAGACTTGGAACGGAGCTTCTTCAGGGCTCGGTAGGCGGGTCGGAGGTCATTAGCGTTCAAATGACCCTCGACATCCTCAGCGAGACTCCTGACATACCTCTCCTTGTCTCTCCTCAGGAGGGTTCTAGTCCGGTGTGACAGAGCCCTGTGCTGGTCCCGGTTCCCAGCCAGCCTGGCAGCACGACTCTCCTCGATTTTCTCCAGAGTCTCCGTGGAGACAAAACCACGCCTTGACCTCGGGCGCTCCCCAATACACTCCTTGGCAGCCTGTAGAGTTTCACGTTTGAAGGTATCCCACAGTTCTACAGGATCCCCGAGAGCACCGAGCACATCAAACCGATTTGAGACTGCCACCGCATACTCATGAGCACATGTCAAGTCCTTCAGTTTCTCAAGATGAAACACAGTATGGTTACATATATAGGGTGGATAGGAAGATATATTAACCCTTTGAGAACCAGAACTAAATTTTCATTGTAATTTGGGTACCATTAGACTATTTTAATGAAGATAAGCCATATTCTAATAGCTATGACCTGTTTAGTATCCTTGTCCACTAACTAATTCGGTATACTCAGTTACTTTTCTAAATTTCATGGCTCGACAACATACAATCTTTTTATAGCCAAGGAAAGATCTGGGCGTGAAGGGTTAATTTCTCGAGTCTTATACAGGGAGGTCCCGTTATACGAGCATTCGGTATACGAGAATCCGATGATACGAGATGTGTAAATTAGGGTCTATTTTCAATATACGAGATCGAAAATCCAATGATACGACATTCAAACTGGGGTGAGTAAAATTATCAAGTTCAAAATGCGCGCCCTACCACTCCCGGGCTGGACAAAGGGGGATTTGGTTGACCCCAGTGAGGTCACCCCTAGCAAACCGTGACCTGAAGGGTAATTAAGCATATGGCGCGGCCTGACATTTAGGGGTAATTAGCAGGTGTGCGGCCCCAGCCTTGGGACTGCAGTCAGTGACCTGAAGGGTAATTAAGCATATGGCGCGGCCTGACCTTTAGGGGTAATTAGCAGGTGTGCGGCCCCAGCCTTGGGACCGCTACGCTACCTTCTCTTGTATCACGTGGCGTCCCCTACATTACAACGTCTTTTTTGCTTGTTATGCATGTTTTATGTTTAATTAATGTGCAGTTATGTTATTTTGTGTGCTATTTTCTCTTTCAGAATGCTTTTTCTACAGAATAGGTAGTACAGTGTGGGTAATATAGACGCTGTGTGTTTGTTGTGTTTGCTACAGTTTATTTTAGCTTGAGAAATGTCTTTTTTTTAATTAATGGGGTCCTGGAACCAAACCTATATTTTACCATTAGTTATGTGTTTCGTTATACCAGATTTCGCTTTACGAGTATGCCAGGTGGAACCTAACTGCTCGTATCTTCGGGACCTCCCTGTATCTATATTTCTCTTATATGGTGGATAATTATGAAGATATATTAATTTTATACTCACTTGCTCTTCTGTTTGAAGGTGAGGCCGCACTTGGCACAGATGAAGGCGGGGTCCTGGCTGTGTGTGTGTGTGTGCTCCACCAGGTTCCTGCGGTGCTTGAAGGCCACGCCACACACCACACACAGGTGGGGCCGCGCACCACTGTGACGCGCCAGGTGGCTCTTCAGCTGGCTCGGTCTGCGGAACGTTTTGCTGCAGTACGAACACTTCTCCCTCTCACTGCCTGGTGCTGGAGCCTCTGTCTCCTGTGTGCTGTCCTGTGCTGCCTCCTGTGTGCCGCCCTGTGCTGCTGCCTGTGTGCCACCCTGTGCTGCCTGTGTGCCGCCCTGTGCTGCTTGTGTGCCGCCCTGTGCCACCTGTGTGCTGTCCTGTGCTGCTGCCTGTGTGCTGTCCTGTGCAGCCTGTGTGCCGCCCTGTTCTGCCTCCTGTGTCCTGTCCTGTGCTGCCTGTGTGCCGCCCTGTTCTGCCTCCTGTGTGCTGTCCTCGTGCTGTTCTCTTGCCTCAGGGCTGCAATCTGTGTCTTCTTGAGATTCCTGTGATTTGCTGTGAACATTTTCCTCCCCGGCAGCTGTCTCTGTCTGGCCTGTTACTTGCTGCATCTGTCAGGGAGACGGGAACCTGCCATCACTCTAGGGTCTTAGCTTGTCTTAAGAACATAAAAACATGAGTGCTTATTGTCTCAACATGTCCCTATACATAAGAAAATAAGAACATAAGGAAGCTACTATAGAGGCCGTGAGACCTACATGTGGTAGTTCCTGTTACTTATCACTACCATTAGAACTACAGGTTGAAGTTCCCAAACTCGGCAACACCCAAAACTCGGCTATGGTTCCGGATTTTCCAAAACACGGCAGAACACCCAAAACCCGGCGCGTAGTTGCCGGGTCGGCCGCTGGGTGCCACCACACTAGGCCGCTTGGTTTCTCCCGCCGATTTGTTTGTTGTTATTGTTCAGTGGTGTTGTGACTGTAGAGTTGTGTACACTGTTATTTTGTGTACTTCTTCTATTTTTTTCATGTGATTTTCATGCTTTTTTTCCCCTTAATATATCTACGTTCTAAAAGTCGGAAAATTCCATGACTCGGCTCGGCGCTGGTCCCGAGGTTGCCGAGTTTGGGAACTTCAACCTGTACCACCTTCCTGTAGGTAGTGTTAAGTAACAGGAAGGTCTAAATTTTAGATATTCTTGATCCAGGTTATTTTGTAAATCTGAGTAACACAGTTGTCACTTTGGCCCTTCTAACCTGTAAAAACTCATTTAACCTTCTGAATGTAGATGTAGCAAATATCAGATATGTAGTTCTGTAAAGTTATCTATTCTAGGTTCAAAATAAAGTAATAAAGACACATATGCTTCCATTATTAGAAAACAAAGTCCAGTTGGCCAAGTTATAAACATTCTGAAGGTGTCGCAAAACATTCTGAAGGTGTCGCAAAACATTTTGAAGGTGTCGCAAAACATTCTGAAGGTGTCGCAAAACATTCTGAAGGTGTCGCAAAACATTCTGAAGGTGTC
>JACEEZ010001922.1:297110-384610 GCA_016584305.1 Chionoecetes opilio
GTAGTAGTAGTAGTAGTAGTAGTAGCAGCAGTAGTAGCAGCAGTAGTAGCAGCAGTAGTAGCAGTAGTAGCAGTAGCAGTAGTAATAGTAGTAGCAGCAGTAGTAGCAGTAGCAGTTAGTAGTAGTAAGTAGTAGTAGTAGATAGTAGATAGTAGTAGTAGCAGTAGTAGTAGTCAGTAGTAGCAAGTAGTAGTAGTAGTAGTAGTAGTAGTAGTAGTAGCAGTAGTAGTAGTCAGTATAGTAGTAGTAGTAGTAGTAGCAGTAGTAGTAGTAGCAGTAGTAGTAGTAGTAGAGTAGTAGTAGCAGTAGTAGCAGTAGCAGTAGTAGCAGTAGTAGAGCAGTAGTAGAGTAGTAGCAGTAGTAGAGTAGCAGTAGTAGCAGTAGTAGCAGTAGTAGCAGTAGTAGCAGTAGTAGTAGCAGTAGTAGAGTAGCAGATAGTAGCAGTAGTAGCAGTAGTAGCAGTAGTAGCAGTAGTAGTAGCAGTAGTAGCAGTAGAGTAGTATAGTAGTAGTAGTAGAGTATAGCAGCAGTAGTAGCAGTAGTAGTAGTAGTAGTAGTAGTAGCAGTAGTAGCAGTAGTAGTAGTAGTAGTAGTAGTAGAGTAGTAGCAGTAGTAGTAGTAGTAGTAGTAGTAGTAGTAGTAGTAGTAGTACAGTAGCAGTAGTAGTAGCAGTATAGTAGTAGCAGTAGTACAGTAGTAGCAGTAGTAGCAGTAGTAGTAGTAGTAGTAGTAGTAGCAGTAGTAGTAGTAGTATGTAGCAGTAGTAGCAGCAGTAGTAGCAGTAGTAGTAGTAGTACAAATAGTAGCAGTAGTAGCATAGTAGTAGCAGTAGTAGTAGCATAGTACTAGTTAGTCACGTATAGTAGCAGTAGTAGTATAGCTAGTAGTAGCAGCTAGTAGCAGTAGTAATAGCGTAGTAGCATATAATGTATAGCATTAGTAGTATGTAGCATATAAGATACTGATATGTAGTACAGTAAGAGCAGTAGTGTCACCAGTAGGCTAGTAGTAAATAATGCTATAGTAGAATACAGGCAGTCTATTAGCAGTAAGTAGCACAATAGTAGGACATGACAATAGGATAATACTGTTAGTTCACAATGAACTGAATTGGTGTGTCACCTTCATAAAACCTTGGATGATGCATGTGGAACCTATTCTCACCTCATAAGTCTGCATAGCTGCCCCAAACTGTCCACAGGCCATGCACGAAAATTCAACCTAGTGCTGATGATAATCAAGTGAGACATGTCTATGGAAGCAGTTAGTAACCATCAAAGGTGGATAGAAGTAACATTAAATAAGACTAAGGAGTCACAGAGCAGTGAGGACTACACGTGATAGTTCGTGTAGGCTACATACATAAATCCACCTTTCATCCCCATCCATGAACCTATTCAGACACCTATTGTAGAAGGTGCTAGGAGAGCTGTGCATGGTACTACGTGTCTATAGGTTCATGCAAGCAAATATCCCTCCACCCCTAATCCCACTAGTGTTATGTTGAGTGTCCCCAGCAGTACGTCAGTCGCCTCAAAAATCACAGTCTTTGAACGTATTAACTTGCAGAACAAAGCTAACGCTAACAGGTAGATTCGTCATATCAAACACGTGAATCTCTGGATAAGAGTTGTATAGTGTATATATGGGAGTTCTGGCACATGGAGTGTAGGTGCGACTATTATTTATCTGTGCACATGGGGCTAAAAACCACTGAGGTAACATCCGATAGGAAAGTAGGGCAGTTGAGAGATCAGACGGTTCATTTTGTGCTTCCTGTGTGAGCCTAATGGATACGTGCGGAAACTAAAAAAAGGTTGCCATCCAAATGAGACATCAAAACCTTTTTTGATGTTTGACGGAAAAACATCCTCACCTTCGTAAACCAGCAATAGCTAAAGACTATGCACACATAACCAACCCAGGGTGCAACCTTGTGCGCTGTCGCGAAACTACTGTGCCTCGGCCTCCCGACACCTACAAGCGAATCTGCCGGTGGCATTGTGGTGACATTTATATCATATTTTTGGACATGGGACACAGGAGGGGACACGTCGGTACAACAAAGTCCCGGTACATCGCGAGCGACAGGCGTTTTAAGAGTTGGCAGTGAAGGTACTCCATTTGTACGCTCCGGGGTGTGCTTCCTCATGAAGATAGAGACAGCTGCTATCTAAGAGAAGAAGGTGTCTTGGTTCCAGTGTGAATCATTCACTGCGTCGATAAACAAGACTATTAAAAAAATAAAAAAAATACATAGTGTCTATGTTACTGAGGCCCTGTGTCCCAAACACTAACCTTAGGCATTGTGGTATTCGCGTACAAGAACTCGCGAACAGGAGTTCATCTATTCACGTGTATCTAGGGTAACCGAGATGAACGGGTTATCGCGACAAAGTGGCCTCCGACGGAAAAGTACGTGTAACAGTTTGCGTTGCTTCAGACATAATTTTTCACATATCGTGCATGTTCAACTAAAATTGGCCATCAGCTATCGCACATCATAACCTTGGTATTATACATCCCGCGTGAAAATTGCAGAAACACCGCGTGAAATTGGAACACTCGCCGACGTGAAAAATTGGAACACTCGCCGACATGAAAAATTAGAGCACTTCGACGTCGGCGAGTTCCAATCGGCGAGAGTTCCAGGTAGCGCTCTCCGTCCCCTGCCTCGCACTCATAACAACATAAGGAAGCTACAAGAGGCCGCGAGACCTACACGTGGTAGTTCCTGTAACCACACGACTGTCACTGCCACCCACCACACCACCTCCACAGCCACTCTGCTACCCACCACACCACCTCCACAGCCACTCTGCCACTCCTATCTCCGCCACCACCACCTATAAGGCCTATGTCCTCACCTACTCATATGCTTATTCATTCATGTTCTAATGTTCTTACACACACACATACGGCAGTCGGCAGCCAGCGGTGTCAGCGTCACTGTTGACATCCGCCTGTCCACCTCGGCCTCGGCGCTGCTGCTCGGCTATACATGGACTATATATATATTATTACACTACATTATTTATATCTTAATACCACTACCTCAAATAATACCCATTACTACAATAAAAACACATTCTGGTACCGGTGTAGCACTGTAGCGATCTCACCAGCTACCCTGTGCCCGAGTAGCTACACTGCACCGGGTCTTCTTCTTCTTCTTCTTGTGACCTTAGTCGCTTAGTATCGCCTCATAGGTCCTCTTCCACTTCGTCTCCTTCGTTAACAAAACTTGTTAACTCTTCCCCTGTTTATTTCACCTGGGAAAGACATTTTGATCAGTTTTCAATCCTTTGATTATCCTCCTAATTCATTGTCTATTTTGTGTTCTGATCTCCCAACACTGCGTTAGGAACACTTTGGTGAGGTTTACAATACTTTCAGTTTCCTTTCTGTCCCCATACAGTCCTAACACCGTACACAGGGCCCCGTCTTTCTGCTCTAGTCTCCTGTCCCACTCCTCTCTGTCCCCATACAGCCCTAACACCGTACACAGGGCCCCGTCTTTCTGCTCTAGTCTCCTGTCCCACTCCTCTCTGTCCCCATACAGTCCTAACACCGTACACAGGGCCCCGTCTTTCTGCTCTAGTCTCCTGTCCCACTCCTCTCTGTCCCCATACAGTCCTAACACCGTACACAGGGCCCCGTCTTTCTGCTCTAGTCTCCTGTCCCACTCCTCTCTGTCCCCATACAGTCCTAACACCGTACACAGGGCCCGTCTTTCTGCTCTAGTCTCCTGTCCCACTCCTCTCTGTCCCCATACAGCCCTAACACCGTACACAGGGCCCCGTCTTTCTGCTCTAGTCTCCTGTCCCACTCCTCTCTGCCTAGGACTGTTACTATTGACGCTATAAGCTTTTCCTGGGTGAAGGGTGAAAAGTTGTTTGAAAAAAATGTCAAAAGGTGTCTTGCACGTGACGTCACAGCCTTGTTGTGGCTGCGACAGGCGCGGGAAATGCGAGCTGGAGGACCAACAAACTCCACTTGCCGCCCGTGTTTGCCAGCTTAATGGTAGTTTTCCACTACTAAATATATGTTTATCAGTATAAAAGATATACTGTTATCTTCGGAAATGTTTGTTCTATAATATTGTCAAATAAAAAACCGTAAAACACACGAAATAACTGCCATTATGAGACTTTCAAGAAATATGCATGAACTTAATATTCTATTAAACTCTTCGTCACTTGATATTTTGCTCGAAAACTTTTACATGGACAATATAAATAGAAGCGGAATTTCATTAGCTTGCCATTGATACATTTCGTTATCTGATAAATAAATTAGAACCATGCATAAATTAGCGTTAACTAAATAAATAACATGAAATCGGGTAATTTTTCCCGATTGATAGTGTTATTTATTTAGTTAACGCTAATTTATGCATGGTTCTAATTTATTTATCAGATAACGAAATGTATCAATGGCAAGCTAATGAAATTCCGCTTCTATTCATATACTCCATGTAAAAAGTTTTCTAGCAAAATATTAAATGACGAAGAGTTTAATAGAATATTAAGTTCATGCATATTTCTTGAAAGTCTCATAATGGCCTTTCTTTAGGGTGTTTTACGGTTTTTTATTTGACAATATTATACAACAAACATTTCCGAAGATAACAGTATATCTTTGATACTGATAAACATATATTTAGTACGGGAAAATTACCATTAAGCTGGCAAACACGGGCGGCAAGTGGAGTTTGGTGGTCCTCCAGCTCGCTCCGACGGGCGGCATTTGGCTTGAAGACGGCGGCATTTGGCTTGAAAGACGGCGGCATTTGGCTTGAATACGCTAGATCGTGACGTCAGTGCAAGACACCTTACCAATTCTGATTTGGGGTAAAACATGGTGGTGACATTGAATGTAGAGTAGTAATCAAAGCAGCACATAAAGCACATTCTCTCTCTCTCTGAGCCACTGTAGGCCTTCAGGATCAACGGACTATCAAATCAAATAAAATTCCTTGCGGTAAACAGTGAAGAAAATGAAACAGAAAAGCAAACATGAACAACAGCACAAAAGAAACATTAAGTTATCCACGAGAAGGGAACTGCAAAAAGAGAGAAAAAAAAACATTAAGTATTTCTCTACTTCAACCAGACATTTTTTCAACAATTATTTTTATTTTTTCCCTCACGACTCAATTAAAGAACCCTGGGGACGACCCCCTCCTCCCCTTCCCCACCTCCCCCCCGGGCAGGCTGATTAGTAATAGCCCGGCCCCTCGTGCAGCTTCTTAGGTAGGGGTTCCGAGACGAGCCCTGCAGCGATGAGACTCGGGGCATATTTTAGAATAGTCCACGATAAAACTTTGTTGTTTTCTCGTCGTTTTCTCGAGTACTGCTTTTGACGTCACTATTATAGCGTATTTTCGCGACCGCTCTGGCCCGGTCTGGACTGGGCTAGTCCCGGGCGGTCACTGTTTTTGCGAGGCAGTCTAGAACGGGCTAGCCCAGTCCAGTCCGGTCCGACCCACATACCAGGACCACCTTGGACCAGTGTGGGGAGAACTGGCGCATGCGCACTACAGTCAGCGGGGAAGGCGACCAGGAGCTTCTCGTGCTGCTGATAAGACATGAAACACCATGATGGCCGACCATAAGACTAAAGTATCACAGGCGTGGTAGTTGTAAAGTCTTCAGCACAGGTTAAAAGGCGGACGACAAAAAGGATATTGACAAGATGGACGCCTGCCGCCTCCACAGTTCAGTTCAGTACCGCCCACTCGATCCCCCAGCCAATAGGAATGACGAATGGGACGGGGCCAGTCTCGATGTATTTTCGCGACCATCAGTCCACCCTGACCCGGTCCGGACTGGACTGAACCAGGGCGGTGAACGTCACGAAAATGCGCTATAAGCTGTGCGCGATTTAACCCTGTAGTCTATAAACCCTGGTATGCCTTGATGTCCTCGGCAGGGGCGTATTTAGGATCTTGAAACATTGGGGGCTTAGCCCAGCCAAGAGATCTTTATATTTGTACAGGATAATTTTCAATTTATTTATGAGTGTAATGAATATAAGATGCGAGACACTGTGCTCTGCCAAAAGGCTCCGCTCATTTGCTTAGGAAAACTTTCGAAACATGAAATAAAAAAAAAATTAAGACAATCTGAGTTGGGGTTCAACTTCGTTATTATTTATATTTTCATCAATAGGAGTTTCCCTCAGAAAAAGACCTCGAGCTTTGGCGTGATGAAGCAGTCCTTCCTATAGATTGTATATTGCCAAGGCTTTGTTCAATGCTGAAATCTGACCAACTTCGGTCTTGTAACTACTTTTTTTATATTTTTACATCACAAAGGACTGGCCAAGGACACACAAAAATGCACTTGGAAATAAATGTACTTCTGTTAACTTTGTGTCTTGTCCATCTGATATTCTCTTCTTCACCTCTCCAAAAGGTCTTTTGGTGTCTCCTCTGTCATGCACTCCTCATCTCCTGTCATGTACTCCTCATCTCCTCTGTCATGCACTCCTCATCTCCTCTGTCATGCACTCCTCATCTCCTGTCATGCACTCCTCATCTCCTCTGTTATCTGCTCATCTCCTCTGTCATGCACTCCTCATCTCCTGTCATGTACTCCTCATCTCCTCTGTCATGCACTCCTCATCTCCTGTCATGTACTCCTCATCTCCTGTCATGCACTCCTCATCTCCTCTGTTATCTGCTCATCTCCTCTGTCATGCACTCCTCATCTCCTGTCATGTACTCCTCATCTCCTCTGTCATGCACTCCTCATCTCCTGTCATGTACTCCTCATCTCCTGTCATGCACTCCTCATCTCCTCTGTTATCTGCTCATCTCCTCTGTCATGCACTCCTCATCTCCTGTCATGTACTCCTCATCTCCTCTGTCATGCACTCCTCATCTCCTCTGTTATCTGCTCATCTCCTCTGTCATGCACTCCTCATCTCCTGTCATGTACTCCTCATCTCCTCTGTCATGCACTCCTCATCTCCTGTCATGTACTCCTCATCTCCTGTCATGCACTCCTCATCTCCTCTGTTATCTGCTCATCTCCTCTGTCATGCACTCCTCATCTCCTGTCATGTACTCCTCATCTCCTCTGTCATGCACTCCTCATCTCCTGTCATGTACTCCTCATCTCCTCTGTCATGCACTCCTCATCTCCTCTGTTATCTGCTCATCTCCTCTGTCATGTACTCCTCATCTCCTGTCATGTACTCCTCATCTCCTCTGTCATGCACTCCTCATCTCCTCTGTTATCTGCTCATCTCCTCTGTCATGCACTCCTCATCTCCTGTCATGTACTCCTCATCTCCTCTGTCATGCACTCCTCATCTCCTGTCATGTACTCCTCATCTCCTGTCATGCACTCCTCATCTCCTCTGTTATCTGCTCATCTCCTCTGTCATGCACTCCTCATCTCCTGTCATGTACTCCTCATCTCCTCTGTCATGCACTCCTCATCTCCTGTCATGTACTCCTCATCTCCTGTCATGCACTCCTCATCTCCTCTGTTATCTGCTCATCTCCTCTGTCATGTACTCCTCATCTCCTGTCATGTACTCCTCATCTCCTCTGTCATGCACTCCTCATCTCCTGTCATGTACTCCTCATCTCCTGTCATGCACTCCTCATCTCCTCTGTTATCTGCTCATCTCCTCTGTCATGCACTCCTCATCTCCTGTCATGTACTCCTCATCTCCTCTGTCATGCACTCCTCATCTCCTGTCATGTACTCCTCATCTCCTCTGTCATGCACTCCTCATCTCCTCTGTTATCTGCTCATCTCCTCTGTCATGTACTCCTCATCTCCTGTCATGTACTCCTCATCTCCTCTGTCATGCACTCCTCATCTCCTCTGTTATCTGCTCATCTCCTCTGTCATGCACTCCTCATCTCCTGTCATGTACTCCTCATCTCCTCTGTCATGCACTCCTCATCTCCTGTCATGTACTCCTCATCTCCTGTCATGCACTCCTCATCTCCTCTGTTATCTGCTCATCTCCTCTGTCATGCACTCCTCATCTCCTGTCATGTACTCCTCATCTCCTCTGTCATGCACTCCTCATCTCCTCTGTTATCTGCTCATCTCCTCTGTCATGCACTCCTCATCTCCTGTCATGTACTCCTCATCTCCTCTGTCATGCACTCCTCATCTCCTGTCATGTACTCCTCATCTCCTGTCATGCACTCCTCATCTCCTCTGTTATCTGCTCATCTCCTCTGTCATGCACTCCTCATCTCCTGTCATGTACTCCTCATCTCCTCTGTCATGCACTCCTCATCTCCTGTCATGTACTCCTCATCTCCTGTCATGCACTCCTCATCTCCTCTGTTATCTGCTCATCTCCTCTGTCATGCACTCCTCATCTCCTGTCATGTACTCCTCATCTCCTCTGTCATGCACTCCTCATCTCCTCTGTTATCTGCTCATCTCCTCTGTCATGCACTCCTCATCTCCTGTCATGTACTCCTCATCTCCTCTGTCATGCACTCCTCATCTCCTGTCATGTACTCCTCATCTCCTCTGTCATGCACTCCTCATCTCCTCTGTTATCTGCTCATCTCCTCTGTCATGTACTCCTCATCTCCTGTCATGTACTCCTCATCTCCTCTGTCATGCACTCCTCATCTCCTCTGTTATCTGCTCATCTCCTCTGTCATGCACTCCTCATCTCCTGTCATGTACTCCTCATCTCCTCTGTCATGCACTCCTCATCTCCTCTGTTATCTGCTCATCTCCTCTGTCATGCACTCCTCATCTCCTGTCATGTACTCCTCATCTCCTCTGTCATGCACTCCTCATCTCCTGTCATGTACTCCTCATCTCCTCTGTCATGCACTCCTCATCTCCTCTGTTATCTGCTCATCTCCTCTGTCATGTACTCCTCATCTCCTGTCATGTACTCCTCATCTCCTCTGTCATGCACTCCTCATCTCCTCTGTTATCTGCTCATCTCCTCTGTCATGCACTCCTCATCTCCTGTCATGTACTCCTCATCTCCTCTGTCATGCACTCCTCATCTCCTGTCATGTACTCCTCATCTCCTGTCATGCACTCCTCATCTCCTCTGTTATCTGCTCATCTCCTCTGTCATGCACTCCTCATCTCCTGTCATGTACTCCTCATCTCCTCTGTCATGCACTCCTCATCTCCTCTGTTATCTGCTCATCTCCTCTGTCATGTACTCCTCATCTCCTGTCATGTACTCCTCATCTCCTGTCATGCACTCCTCATCTCCTCTGTTATCTGCTCATCTCCTCTGTCATGTACTCCTCATCTCCTGTCATGTACTCCTCATCTCCTCTGTCATGCACTCCTCATCTCCTCTGTTATCTGCTCATCTCCTCTGTCATGCACTCCTCATCTCCTGTCATGTACTCCTCATCTCCTCTGTCATGCACTCCTCATCTCCTCTGTTATCTGCTCATCTCCTCTGTCATGCACTCCTCATCTCTGTTTTCTCCTCATCTCCTCTGTCATGCACTCCTCATCTCCTCTGTCATGCACTCCTCATCTCCTCTGTTCTCTCCTCATCTCCTCTGTCATGCACTCCTCATCTCCTCTGTCATGCACTCCTCATCTCCTCTGTCATGCACTCCTCATCTCCTCTGTCATGCACTCCTCATCTCCTCTGTTATCTGCTCATCTCCTCTGTCATGCACTCCTCATCTCTGTTTTCTCCTCATCTCCTCTGTCATGCACTCCTCATCTCCTCTGTCATGCACTCCTCATCTCCTCTGTTCTCTCCTCATCTCCTCTGTCATGCACTCCTCATCTCCTCTGTCATGCACTCCTCATCTCCTCTGTCATGCACTCCTCATCTCCTCTGTCATGCACTCCTCATCCCTCTGTCATGCACTCCTCATCTCCTCTGTTCTCTCCACCTCTCTCACGTCCTGCTCATAAAAAGGATGCCATCAGCATACGCTAAGTAACATCTAAAGCCGGCCACACACACACCGGCGCGGCCTGTCCGGCCGACGAAAAGTGGCGAGGCATCGTTCGCCGGACGAGACCCACACACACACCGGCCGCCTCATGAAAATATACAGTACACGTCGGACCACCGTGGTGACAACATGAATCCGCTGTCCGACAATGACTTGTTGGTGATGGCTGCATGTGCAGCCATATATAATACCTATATATAATACGTCATACTATATATAATACGTCATATATAATACCTATATTATCATAAATACAATTATAACTGGTACAATTAGTCATTATCTGGCCGAGCGAGGGGCGGGCCGCGCCGGAAGGCACCCACACACACGCAGGCGGCAGGCCGCGCCGGACGGAATTTTCAAGCGCCGACTGATTTTCATCCGGCCGCTGCGACAGCCCCGCCGGATGAAAAACACCCCCACACACACACCGGCCGCCTCTAGCCACGCCCCTTTTCGTCTGCCGGACAGGCGGCGCCGGTGTGTGTGTGGCCGGCTCAACACAATATCTTGTTTTTACTATAATTTTATGTTGGCCCCAGTCAGAGCTTATCGTATTTTTGTGAGAAAAAATAAATAATAATAAAAAAAAGAAGTAAAAAAAGTTATTTGAGATCCGGGGCTATTCATAAAACATTGGGGGTTACAGCCCCCAATGCCCAGGCCTAACTACGCCCCTGGCCCTCGGCATGGTGGTGGAGGAGGTAGAGAGCGTGAGGTAGATCAATTCTGCGCTGAATAAATGGTAAATGGTCTGGAGGGAGCAGGAATGGTGGAAGGCTGAGACACAAGCAGCGACACCCGGCTTGTCCCTCTACTCCCTCACTACTGAGGCCTTGAGGCGACCCTCTGTCTCACAGAGAGGGACTGAGAGGTGCCAGTTTGCCTATGCCAGTGAATATCCAAAAAAAAAATACGGATATTTTTCGGGGGGGAGGGGGGGTGTGTGTGAAAATCAGCCATAACTCTTTCATTTTTTCTTCTTTCTTTATAATACTGTCACAAGCTTGCTCAAGTGGTCAACTACGCATGATAATTTTGTCGAGAATTTTAATTCTTTTCGGAAATATTCGTGTGGCGCTCCCCTTAATTTGGCCACAAACCCGACCAACTATCTGGCAACCCTGACGCTACAGTGAAGGTGTGAACTCTGTGTGAGTCACGATTCAGTAACTTCAGTTGTTACTGAAGTTACAGTTATTGTTGTTCAGTTCAGGAAATATACAATAGTAAAGTATCCTTTATCCTTGATCAAGCATTGTATAGTGTTAATCATGAATTACTGAATACAGGTTAAAATTTGTGTGTATTTAAAAAGTATTTACAAATGTATTTAGATACAATTGATGTATTTAGTATTTAGTATTTAAATACATTCGTAAAATGTATTTAGTATTTGGTATTTAGATACATTTCTCCCATGTATTTAGTATTTAAATACATTGAATGTATTTAGTGGCCAGCTCTGGGACCAACACATAGCTCATAGCCATCTGTCACAGTGCCAGTAGTAGCATGGAAGTCGCCCAAGACAATGAGAGTGTCCGAGGAGGACACTGGTCTAATACAGAGTCCAGTTTGGCGTAGAACATCTCCTTCTCTTCAGTTTCACGCACCTCGGTAGGAGCGTACACTGCAACAAGAGACATGGAACCCAGAGTGTTTCATCCTCACCCGCATTATACGCTCATCAACCGGAGTAACCTCAACAACTGACGGCTGCAGTTTGCTGGAGATGCCTATAGCTACTTCAGTTGTTACTGAAGTGACCATTCAGTTCACGGTGACCATTGCTCATGCCGGACCAGTAGTAGGTGTAACCCCCACTGCTAATCTCGCCACTGCCAGGCCTTCTCGTCTCAGACAGTCCCACTATATCCACCCTCAGCCTACTGAGCTCGCCTGATAGGAGAGGTAGTCGATGATCGTCTGAGAGACTCTGAGCATTCCTGGAGCCCACACGAAGAACCCTGCGGAGTTTCTCACTAATGAAGGATTATTATTCCAAGGATCTTTCTTAGTATCAGAGGTTTACATATTATCATTATCTGGCTCTCTAGTATAAGTCAGCCACTGTTGTGCAACAGGCCAGGGTGTAGTGTGGACACACTCCCGTTTCGCAATGCTTTACGCAACACGTCGTGCAACTTGAGTCTGAGAGAGAGAAAATCTTGAGATCTTGGGAGAGACAGGAAAAATGTAATTTCTTTTTGGTCAATATTTATTGAAGCCCAATCAATACTGTGTGGTGATCTACATATTACAATTTAGGAAGATTTCATATTTTTTGACACTTCAGTCAGAGAAGTAGTGGACAGTGTTGTCAGGATGTCATCTCATAAAGTTCATATCACAGAATAAAACACTGCTTAGCATGGGTAGTGTTTGAGGCAGTTTATGTCATACGTCTTGCGGAGAAACCCACAGAGCGCTTCTTGTATGCTGTCCACCTGGTGTGGGGGGCAGTAGTCATCCACACTGGAGCGCGCCACAGTCACCATCACGGGCGGGGGCAGGCGGGCAACTAAGGAACAAAAAGCTTCCATGAGGGAGTCTATTTCCTCTTTGGAAGACAGGTGGTGAGGCAGCTGGTGGTCGTCGTCATCAATGGTACAGCCGGCATCGTGCACCATCTCCCAGTCCACCGCATCCTCCCCCTCCCCCTCCACCTCCTTCACCAAGTCCAGCACCAAGGCACTCAAACACTCCCTCTGCCCCGGGTCCTGCAGGGCCTGACACACACTGGCCACCTCCCTCCTGATCACTGCGGGGTCCTGAAGGCTGTGCAGGTGGCTGAACACTCCTTGCAGGGTCTGGATCTGACTACCTCGCCTCCTGACCTGCTTCTCCACCGTGTCGTGTGTCTTCTGCCGGGCTGTAATCAAACCTGTACAGCCGCTTGAGCCTCTGGTACATGTTGGCCTGGGCGTGCATGGTCAGGAAGGGGTTCAGGGTGGAGAAGTAGTCCAGGTCCACATCCAGCACGTAAAGGTTCTGGTGGGACTCAATCAGCTGCCCTAGATCCTGTTCCACCGTCTTGTCCCCCTCAGGGCCCAGCGTGAGGACGTGCAGACACACCTCCTTAGGGCTGTCCAGGTCCTCAGCCTTGCAGTAAAGCATCTCGCCCACAAAGTAAAGGGCTGGGCACGACACTCTGATCTGGTCTGTGCCTTTCTGCTCCCCGATGAGGAACGTGTAGCGGCCGTCTTCTATCTGGTTGGACCAAGGCGGCTTCACCCACACTATGGTGGAGACGTGGCCGGCAAAGGCAGCCACGAGGATCCAGTTCTCGATGCTCAGTTTGTCGAGCATGGTGGGCACGTCATACACCTCGGAGGCCTTCAGGTCGGCGGGAATCAGTAGGTCCGGGTGGGAGTCAAAGTGTATGAGGAGGTTGTTGTTGAGGGGCAGGTGTTTGGAGCCCAGGGCACGCAGGATGTGTTGTAGCGCCTCGTTGTGTTCCTCCACCACGTGCACCGGCAGCGCGGGGTACCTCCGCAGCGACGCCATGGCCGGCCCCTTACACTGCACTCTGGAACACACATGACACATAAGAACATAAGAATATAAGGAAGCTACAAGAGGCTGTGAGATCTACACGTGGTAGTTCCTGTTACATAACATAACCTACATTCACCTTTCATCCCCATCCATGAATTTATCCAGTCCCCTTTTAAAGCTCCCTATTGACTCCTCACTAACTACCTGACGACTGAGTCCATTCCAATCATTTACCACGCTATTTGTGAACCAGTTTTTCCCTATTTCTTTTTTAAATCTACGCTTTTCCAGCTTGAATCCGTTAATTCTTGTTCTACCCTGGTTACTAGCCGTGAGAACTTTTCCTACATCGCCTTTCACCACTTAAAAACTTCTATCAGATCGCCCCTTATTCTACGCACGACATTACTGTGATGTATACTATAGGACATTACTGTGCTGTGTGTTATAGGACATTACTGTGATGTATGCTATGTGACATTGTGATGTGTGCTACAGAACATTACTGTGCTGTATGCTATAGGACATTACTGTGCTGTGTGTTATAGGACATTACTGTGATGTATGCTATGTGACATTGTGATGTATGCTACAGAACATTACTGTGCTGTGTGCTATAGGACATTACTGTGCTGTGTGTTATAGGACATTACTGTGCTGGTGTATAGGACATTACTGTGCTGTGTGAGGACTTACTGTGCTGTGTGTATAGGACATTACTGTGCTGTGTGTTATAGGACATTACTGCTGGTATGGACATTACTGTGTTATAAGACATTACTGTGCTGTGTGTTATAGGACATTACTGTGATGTATGCTATGTGACATTGTGATGTATGCTACAGAACATTACTGTGCTGTATGCTATAGGACATTACTGTGCTGTGTGTTATAGGACATTACTGTGCTGTGTGTGATAGGACATTACTGTGCTGTGTGTGATAGGACATTACTGTGCTGTGTGTGATAGGACATTACTGTGCTGTGTGTTATAGGACATTACTGTGCTGTGTGTGATAGGACATTACTGTGCTGTGTGTTATAGGACATTACTGTGCTGTGTGTTATAGGACATTACTGTGCTGTGTGTTATAGGACATTACTGTGCTGTGTTATAGGACATTACTGTGTGTGTTATAGGACATTACTGTGCTGTGTGTGATAGGACATTACTGTGCTGTGTGTGATAGGACATTACTGCTATGTGTTATAGGACATTACTGTGCTGTGTTTTATAGGACATTACTGTGCTTTTGTTATAGGACATTACTGTGCTGTGTTATAGGACATTACTGTGCTGTGTGTTATAGGACATTACTGTGCTGTGTGTTATAGGACATTACTGTGATGTGTTATAGGACATTACTGTGCTGTGTGTTATAGGACATTACTGTGATGTGTTATAGGACATTACTGTGATGTGTTATAGGACATTACTGTGCTGTGTGTGATAGGACATTACTGTGCTGTGTTATAGGACATTACTGTGCTATGTGTTATAGGACATTACTGTGCTGTGTGTTATAGGACATTACTGTGCTGTGTGTGATAGGACATTACTGTGCTATGTGTTATAGGACATTACTGTGCTGTGTGTTATAGGACATTACTGTGCTGTGTGTTATAGGACATTACTGTGCTGTGTGATAGGACATTACTGTGCTGTGTGTGATAGGACATTACTGTGCTGTGTGATAGGACATTACTGTGCTGTGTGTTATAGGACATTACTGTGCTGTGTTATAGGACATTACTGTGCTGTGTGTTATAGGATATTACTGTGCTGTGTTTTAGGACTTTACTGTGCTGTGTTATAGGACATTACTGTGCTGTGTGTTATAGGACATTACTGTGCTGTGTTATAGGACATTACTGTGCTGTGTGTTATAGGACATTACTGTGCTGTGTGTTATAGGACATTACTGTGCTGTGTGTTATAGGACATTACTGTGCTGTGTGTTATAGGACATTACTGTGCTGTGTGTTATAGGACATTACTGTGCTGTGTTTTAGGACTTACTGTGCTTGTGTTATAGGACATTACTGTGATGTGTGTGATAGGACATTACTGTGCTGTGTGTTATAGGACATTACTGTGCTGTGTGTTATATGACATTACTGTGCTGTGTTATAGGACATTACTGTACTGTGTGTGATAGGACATTATGTGCTGTGTGTTATGGACATTACTGTGCTGTTATAGGATTACTGTACTGTGTGTTATAGGACATTACTGTGCGTGGGTTATAGGCATTATTGGCGTGTGTTATAGGACCATTAGTGCTGTGTGTGTAGACATTACTGTGCTGTAGTTATAGACATTACTGTGCTGTGTGTTATAGGCCATACTGTGCTGTGTGTTATGGACATACTGTGCTGTGTTATAGGACATACTGTGCTGTGTTATAGGACATTACTGTGCTGTGTGTTATAGGACATTACTGTGCTGTGTGTTATAGGACATTACTGTGCTGTGTGTGATAGGACATTAGTGATGTATGGAGTCATAACTATACTATATACTAATTTTACCTTTTTTCCCGCCGTATTCCCGGACGGCCGAGGAGGTGAGAGGCGTGTGGCAGCCTTAAACCATTGTACAGAGAGGGAAAAGTATCAACAGATCACCAGTGTGTTGTCAAAGCCGCTCCAAAGAATCTTTCCTATTCGACCGCTGGCAATCCTCCTGGACCACTTTCTCTGTCAATAAACTTCGCCTGATCAAACCCTCTATATCTCCATGGTCAAATCCTTACCACTCTATAGACGTTGAGACGCTCTCGCACGCTTACTCATAGCCATACCACCTCCACACTCCTATCTCATGTCACGCTCCTCCCAACCCTCTCACACCCTGTCACGCTCCTCCCAACCCTCTGCCACCCGTCACGTCCTCCCAACCCTCTGCACACCCTGTCACGTCCTCCCTCATCCCTCTGCACACCCTGTACGCTCCTCCCCAACCTCTGCACACCTGTCAAGTTCCTCTACTGTCCAACATGTCCTAATATCCTGCCCCTCTTACTCCTGCCCGTTCCAGTTCCTTCCTCATTGTCTCCTTTCCGACCTCCCTGTCTTGCAACATTCTCCCGAAGATGGAATCCCCCTCTTCTCCTGGACATGTAACCTCCTTCCTCCACAAATCCACATCCTGCATCTGACTAACATCCTGCTGTAACATTCCGTCTTTCCCCTTCCCTCACCGTCTCCTATTTCTTAATCATCCCTTTTTATGCTTGCCATAGTGTTCACTATGACTCTGATGTCTGGCACATCACCTTTTTTGGCATTAATCATCTTTTTCTTTTCTGTGACTTAGACGCTTAGTATCGCTTCTGGTCGTCTTCCACTTCGTCTCCTTCGTTAACAAGACTTATTAACTCTTCCCCTGTTTATTTCACCTGGGAAAGACATTTTGATCAGTTTTCAATCCTTGGATTATCATCCTAATTCATGGTCTATTTTGTGTTCTGATCTCCCAACACTGCGTTAGGAACACTGGTGAGGTTTACAATACTTTCAGTTTCCTTTCTGTCCCCATACAGCCCTAACACCGTACACAGGGCCCCGTCTTTCTGCTCTAGTCTCCTGTCCCACTCCTCTCTGCCTAGGACTGTTACTATTGACGCTATAACTTATAAGCTTTTCCCTCTGACTCCTATACTTGTTGCATTCCACAATGACATGTTCTACAGTTTCTTTCTCTCCTACCCTGCAGCTACAAGTCTGGTTCTCCAGTTCCCCGTTCTTTCCGTTGACTGCCAAGGCGCCTGTTCTTGCTTCTATCAATCGAAAAAATAACTTCGTCTCTTCTTCTTCTTCTTGTGACCTAAAATTTGTCCACAAGAATCAGCTGGTCGGTGTGTCTTTCCCTCGGCGCCCTGCCAGGCTCTTCTAGTCCTGGGTTTTGTTTTGACTTTATGGACACAGAGAGGATGCAAATGAATTCTTTGTCATATATATAATGGCTGTCTGGGTGGCTCAATGACATTACCATCCCTGTGTGTGTGTGTGTGTGTGTGACAGATACCCAGCGTCAATTGAAGGTGACTGGGCGAGCAACAAGTGCCGCCGTCAAGGTCGCCACAGCTTATCGGTCGACCACCCCAAAAAAATAGTTTCGTCCACCAAAGTGAGTTCGGTGTTCATCTGGATATTTACCTGATTTACCTTGGTTACTTGTGAAGACTGTTGCCCGTTATTGGCGGGGTTGAGGTGTAGTATCTACGGTAGGGTTTATGGAACTGTCGCCGATAGGAACTCGCCGAAACGACAACTGAGGACTCTCGCCGACAGTGGAACACTCGCCGACGTAGACTCCCCCGTTCCCAGGCCCGCTGTCATCGTGGGGGGCTTCGGGCCCGGGGATTGGGGCCTGACGCCATGGAGACGACCTGGTTACTCCCTTGGCTTTGGGCCCCTGTCCTCGGTCTGACTAATTTTGCCTGGCCTTTCCTGTCTCTCTCCTTTTCCCCTCCCTCCCTCTATCTCTCCTCTTGTACCTCCTTCTATCCCCCTTTCCTCCCAAGGTGTGAGAGCCGTGCTGATGGGATAGGAGGCTGGCTTCGGGTCAGTCATGAACGGCCTCAGGGTGCCCCGGGCACGGTATACCCTTGTACCTTTGCTCTTTCCCCTCATGGGGGTCTTGAGGGGATGACGGGTTATTTCCCCCTCTTTACTCCAGGCTCACCATGGCCAATGATGATAATTTAACCTTTATAGGGGCTTCAGGGCCGGCCCCTCTACCAAATGGCCCTACTGGTTTACCGACCCCTGCTCCTCTTTTGACTACGGCCCGGAATACTGATATGCCCGTACCCCAACCTCGACCCTCAGAGTCACTTAGTGCCCCTGAGCCCCCTAGCCAGATCATGACTCCATCCTCAGCACCAGGCCACACTCCAGCCCACAAACCCTCTACCTCTTCCACACCTTCTCCATCCTTGCCTCCCTGCTCTACCCCTCCAGATCCCTCCTCTACCCTTCCTCCTCCCCGACCTTCTTTGTCCCCCTCCTCATCCTGTGTAGCTACTCTTGCCCCCTACAACCCTTCTCCCGCCGGGAGAACTACAGTCCGCGCGGTCTCCTCTTCCTCACACCCACGCCCATCTACTTCTCACCCTCACCCCTCCTTCAACACTCTTTTTGGTCCTGCAAAGTGGGACCGTTTCTTCATCGTCCCCAGCACCGCCCCTTACTCTGCTAATGCCCTACGTTTCACGGCATGCCTCCAACGGCAAGTTGGCAAGGTTACATTCTGTACCAGCCCCGACCGGTCCCGCCTGGTGACTGTTGACACCGAGGCCCAAGCTCATGCACTGCTCAACCTTAAAGACCTGGACGACAACCCATCCTCTGCCGATCCTCTGCCCGCTGCCCTCTTTGTGCTCAACCTGGCCATGCTCGTTCCACGTGTCCTGCAACGGCTCCCACTTGTGCGAACTGTAGTGGTTCCCACAACGTCTTCTACAGGGGTTGCCCTGTCTACCACTTCGAATCAGAAGTGGCATCCATCAGATTTAAGAAGGGCTTCACTTTATGGGAAGCCCGCCAGGAAGTTCGCCGCCTAGGCTTTTCGCCAACCCCCGTCTCCCAGCTTATTTCCAATCCCACTTTTCCGGATCCTCCTGCTACAACCTCTCCTACCCTCTCTTTCCCTGTTCCTCCTCCTCCCACCCCTCGGCCTACTTTTGCCAGACGACCTAAACGTTCTTCCCCTTCCTCCCCCCCGAAACCTTCCACTGTCTCTCCCTTCTCAGTTCCTCACACCCCACTTTCTACGTCTCCTCCTACTAAGAAACCCTGTGCCTCCCAGGTCTCCCCTCCTGACTCTCCTGTTGAGACCATGGCTATGATCCAGGAGTACCTCGCTCAGCCTCAAGACATGACCCCTCTGCCCTCTTCACAAACTGCCTCATCATCCCCACCTTCATGCTCAACCCTCACAGTCTCAGCTGAGATACATCCTCTTCCATCCCACCTTCCACCTACCCTTCTTCATCCTTCTGCCTCCCAACATCCCCCCTGCCCCCCCTCTTCCCCGCCTTCTCCATCATTCTCCCCGCTGCACCCTTCCCCCCTTCCCTCTGATCACCCTATGTACTCTCCCTCTTCTTCTACTACCTCTAACCATCCTGCTGTGAAGTCTATTCTTAACTTACCCCTCCCTCCTGGCTGTACGAAAGACTCCCTTTTGTCTCAACCATCCCCATCCCTGTCCCCTCGCCCCCCTGACCCTACTGACTGTACTTCACCTACTACTCTTGAGCCCCCACCTGTTATCCTGATCCTGCTAACCCCTCTACTCCGGACGCTACCATTCCGACTATCCTCACCCGCTGACCTCTACACTCTGTCTGTTCTTCATTGGAACATTCACGACTTCTGATCCCACAGACAAGACCTTTGTCTCCTTTTTTCTTGCTATAAGGCTCAAGTTATCTGCATCACAGAAACTTTCCTTACTCAGCCCCCTGTCCCAATTCCGAATTTATGATCTCCTTCCCCCAACAAATACACATCCTTCCTCTGATCTAACCCTACTGCTACTCTTTTCCCCTTCCCTCACCGTTTCACTCTTTCTCTATAGCCCCTTCCCTTCATTATGCTTTGCCATAGTGCCATATGACCCCCGATGTCTGGCACATTTTCCCTTTTTTAGCATTAAATCAATCAATCGCCGACGTAGACATTTTCGGCGACAGTTCTACCTACTGCCCCACTCGTTCACTAACCTGGACAGCGGTCAACTGGCCAACATAACCTACGAGAGATCAAGAACTACGGTAGAACTCTCGCCAGAAATAGGAACACCCACCGAGGTCTGCGAGAATTCCTATCGGCGACAGTTCCAGGTGTATGTAGCTTCCTGTCCTTGCCTCCAGGACCAGTGAAGGTGGTACCTGGAACTGTGGCCGATCGGAACTCTCGCCGCCGTCGTCGAGTGTTCCAATTCTTGATATTACAGGACCCAATATATACATTTAATCAAGTGTTACCCGTGTTTGTGCATTCAGGGATGAAATACTATCGTTAGCTTGATCAGTTAGGTTAGATTAGGTGCCATTGTCCAGGTTAGGTTAGCATTTCCACGTCGACGAGAGTTCTAGTTTGTTGTTTCGGCGAGAATTCCCATCGGCGACAGTTCCATAAACCTCCAGGACCAGTGAAGGCGGTACCTGGAACTGTCGCCGATAGGGACACTCGCCGACGTCGCCGAGTGTTCCTATTTTTCACGTGGGCGAGTGTTCCTATTTTTCACGTGGGCGAGTGTTGCCATTACCCGTGTTTCTGCATTCAGGGATTAAATACCCATAATAGCCTGAATAGTTAGGCTAGGTTATGTGGTTAGGTGGGGGCGCCACATTGCCTGCACCATGTATACTACACAGCACATCTCCTACAAATTTAGCAGATTTTAGAGTAGTGACATATTTCCTACAGAGTTACAGCATATCTCCTACACACAGTAGGTGTAGGAGTTATGCCTGACACTTGTTTGTGTGTAGGAAATATGACCGCCTATGTGTAGGAGCTGTGACAGTATGTAAATATATGCATCTGTACAGCACATTAATTAAAATGGCACTTTTTATTTTTCACTAAAACATACGTATATACAATGAAACATTAAAACATTAAAATTGCGGATGTTCCTCTCAATACTAGCCATGCTGGTCCAGGAACAGTGGGGTACAAGGCTCCGAAATGCCGTCTGTCCCGACGAATGGAGAAAAACCTTAACTCGACTCCTGTCTGAATGTGAACGATACTTGTCTCTCTGTTTAGGTTGCTCCATAATACTGCGCAGAAAGGACATATAACAAGCTAAGTACTTGTTGACTGGTCAAGGTCGTCAGGAGTGTAGTGAGCCAGAAGCGCCGAGTACAGAGGCGCCCCACTAAGGGGGTGTAGGAGATACGCTGTAGCCTTGTAGGAAACATGTCACTACTCTCAAAACTGCTACATTTGTAGGAGGGTTTTGTGTAGGAAATGTGCTGGATACTGGTTTTGTGTAGGAAATATGACAGCCTATGTGTAGGATATGTGGCAGTCCTCCAACTATTGTAGGTTTGTAGGAGATGTGACTACGCCCCAGTTTAGGTTAGTTAGGTTAGGTTAGCTTCCTTTTCATACATTACAAGTTGAACTGTTGCCAAAAATTTCCAGGTCGGCGAGTGTTCCAGTGTCGGCGAAAGTTCTGGGTTGGTGTTTGGGCGAGAGTTCCATAAACCCTGAAGGCAGTGTGTTGTGAGTGGAGGTGCTGTATCCTGGTGTGGGTGGGTGGGTAGGTTAGGTTAGGGGGCATCTGGGGCAGCCTCGCCAGGTCATTCAGGTGATGTAACCAATGTCCATGTATTGTACTGAACTGCAGAGTTTTTTTGGAGAAAGCGAAAAATGTGGTGTCCAATAATCAAATACCACTTATTCTCCCTTGTCATTTATTACAAGTGGAACTGTTGCCAAAAATGTCCACGTCGTCCACGATTACATACTGTATTAAGGGTCTGGCAGCTCTGGGTGATTATACATGTACTGAATCTGTCCCCCCCCTTATCTCTCTCTCATTTATATTACTCAAAAATGACTCGTTTTTAAAAGAAACAGACTCTGTATTCTTAACTCCCATGACTAGAGAGGTGTCAACATTTTCACCGAAATC
Organism: Chionoecetes opilio; assembly: GCA_016584305.1. Classification (NCBI taxonomy): domain Eukaryota; kingdom Metazoa; phylum Arthropoda; class Malacostraca; order Decapoda; family Majidae; genus Chionoecetes; species Chionoecetes opilio. Next base: position 319,214 of record JACEEZ010001922.1, read on the forward strand.
TGCGAGGGGCGACCTCTTGGAATTTTGACGGTGTGTGAGTTGTCACTAGAAGGTTCCCATGGAGTAACGGGGAAGCACAGCCGCCCGGCAAGCGGAAGGTCCCGGGTTCGAGTCCCGAGCGGTGCAACCTTTATTGGTGAGACCCCCTACTCAACAGTGGAAACTAATGTTTATTTTTATATGTCTAGTATAACTTTAAAGCTATGAGGTGCACTTCAAGAAACATATAGACTGTTAGATTAGCAATGAATCGAAGTTAGATTAGCAATGACCTCTCCTTTTGAGCCATAATAAAATCAATTTGAAATTTTGAGTAATTGAAAAAATGGCACATATTAGTTTCATTTGCCACAAGTGTCGCATGTAACAACTATTTATTTCACTCACAAAACATTGTTCAGTACATTCCTTGCATGTAGGTTATATTGAATGTGTTTTGACACTTTCAGGGCATGATGGGGCACCTTGAAGCAGTGGATGGCCAGCACAGGAAGGGTCCAGACCAGGTGAGGGTTACAACTATCTAGGGTAATAGTCTCATGGCGCTGCAACAACTTGGCTATGGGAGAGTGTGTCATGGGGGGGGGGTCTTCTTGTTTCTTACTCCTTCTTATCTTCTCTCTTGTGTTTACTGTTGCTGGCTGTTGAGGTATTCTGAGGGGACTCCTGAAGGGCAGTCTGGGTCAGGGGGTCTAGCCAGGCCCTGTGGACACAGACTTGGATAGTGGCCCTAAGATGGAGCCAGGTGATGCTGCCATGAGATAACGTCAGATCTGACAGGGGCTTCACGTTGCCCTGGGCCACAGTTACCTTTTGAAATCCCGTCAGTATGTCCTTCCAACAGACAAGGGTCTCAGGCTGGTCATTCATAATTCGGAAATAAATAATTTCTTTTACAAGGAAATGTAATCTCGCGAGGATTTGAACCGTCGCTAACACCAGAAATTGCACCACAATCCGGCGCGTTGCCGCCCTGGCCAGAGGGTTTACCCATGGGTTGTATGGTTTCCGGTGTATTTATTTATGTTCATTACAAATGCATCAATTGTTCTAGATTCCAAAATAAGATAGCGTTAACTGCAAGATGGATGTAATTGGTCTAGTTGGTATAGGCTTGTGTGGTGGCTCCAGGAGTGTTGTATGGGGCTCTGGGCAATGAGGGTGTCTGGTTCTCCTGCCCACATCATGGTTTTACTAGTGTTTTTGTACTTTCAGGCTATAGCGCCTGTAGCCTGTGAGTCCAGGGTGGTGATGGCAGCCTGGGGGTCAGTTGAGGCTGTCATGGTTGACCCGCAGGGGTGCGCAGCAGGATTTGTAGTGACGCTTTGGGTGATTAGAGGCTCATGCCGCCCCCTGTGCTCTGATGACGTGCATCGAAGGTAGAGTGATGGACCATGTGGTGTTATATTTATAGAGGTCCAGAAGGTTTAGAATTTGCAGGTTCTTGTACGAGACCAGACGCACCGCTGGCTGGTAATTTAATGCCGGAGGGTAGAAGGAATTCGACCACATCCTCGTTAGTACTCGTTGGAGGATCTCAGAACTGCAGGTTTACCGAGTGCTGAGTTCTTGGACAGACCTCAACTGTTGTTGCTACACTTAAGCTCTGTCAGTCAGAGAATCTCAGATGTAACATACTGTGTTTCATCTTGAAACTGAAGACTTGCCATGAGTATGCGGTGGCAGCTCCCAATCGGTGTTTATGTGCTCGGTGCCTGGGACCATAGTAGAAGTGGGATACTTCAAGTGGAAATCTCCAAGGAGTGTATTGGGGAGGCTGCTAAGGAGTGTATGGGGGAGCGCCCGAGGTCAAGGCGTGGGTTTGTCTCGACAGAGACGCTGGAGAATATCGAGGAGAGTTGCGCTGCCAGGCTGGCTGGGAACCGGGACCAGCACAGGGCTCTGTCACGCCGGACTAGAACCCTCCTGGGGAGAGACAAGGAGAGGTATGTCAGGAGTCTCGCTGAGGATGTCGAGGGCCATTTGATCGCTAATGACCTCAGACCCGCCTACCGAGCCCTGAAGAAGCTCCGTTCCAAGTCTCCTTCTCGGGCGAGTGCTATTCGAGCAGCAGATGGGCGCCTCGTGTCGGACATGGATGGGCAGATGGCTCGTTGGGCTGAGTACTTTGGGCAGTTGTTCACGGTGGACCCTCCAACTGAGCAGCTTCACACCACTGGTTACAGGCAGTGGATGCCGGTGTTGCATAAAATAGGAAATGCCGCGAAATAAGTCTGCGCTTACCTCACAGCCCGCCGTTCTTTACTTATTTACCACAAAAACTCCTTTGTAAGTGATTAACCAGGACGTGTGTGGTAGTGTGGTTGCTGGAGGTACTGGAGGAGACAGGAGAGAAGAGATTGACGTATAACACTATAGTCTATTCACTTAAGCTGGATTCTTGGAGCTGCTCGCTGCCTAGCCGAGTTTGTAAGGACGTCGCTGATTGGCTGATAGACTCGGGCTGGGTGGCGATGGTGGTGGTACTTGCCTCGCCGCAACCCAAAACCCTTGCGTTGCCTCAGAAAAATATTCATATTTCTTGGCTTTACTCATCTCTTACACAAGATAGGCCTATTTTGTTTGCATCAGTAAATCAGGCAGTGATTGTTCAACAACAACACGCCATTCATAACTCAATAGGGTAAAAAATAAAGTCATGACTGACTATCACACGAGTAGGCGGACTTTTAGGTTTTCAGTGCATTGAAATGTTGTACTCCTACCCGATATTACCAAGCTACCAGATGATATTTATGAAAGCTGAGCCTACCATCGTGTTCATAATACATTGCTGCATATCATGAGCATAAAAAAATTGCAGTAAGACTACACTAATATTAAGATAATTGAAGGAAAGTAAAAGAGTGTATAAACATTTTTTCTTGCTTAGTTAGTAAGAAAGTTAAAACTACTACTGCAAACTGGCACAGTGACGGGTGAGCATTGCTCCCTATATAGGAGAGACTGTTTTCGGGAGAGCTATCAGAGACTCCACCCGTCACGGCACCAGTTTGAAACAGTTTAAATTTCTTAGCCATTTTGACCACCTACTCTTTTCCTTATTGGTACGTGCTACATACCACAGGTAGCGGAAAAGTATAAGGATTTTGAAACAGTTCTTGAAAATTGAATGTGACCAAAACTTATGGAGTTTGAGCGAGTTGAAGCAAACTAAGCAAGAAAAAATGTTTATACACTCTTTTACTTTCCTTCAATTATCTTAATATTAGTGTAGTCTTAGTGTAATTTTTTTATGCTCATGATATGCAGCAATGTATTATGAACACGATGGTAGGCTCAGCTTTCATAAATATCATCTGGTAGCTTGGTAATATCGGGTAGGAGTACAACATTTCAATGCACTGAAAACCTAAAAGTCCGCCTACTCTTGTGATAGTCAGTCATGACTTTATTTTTTACCCTATTGAGTTATGAATGGCGTGTTGTTGTTGAACAATCACTGCCTGATTTACTGATGCAAACAAAATAGGCCTATCTTGTGTAAGAGATGAGTAAAGCCAAGAAATATGAATATTTTTCTGAGGCAACGCAAGGGTTTTGGGTTACGGCAAGGCAAGTACCACCACCATCGCCACCCAGCCCGGGTCTATCAGCCAATCAGCGACGTCCTTACAAACTCGGCTAGGCAGTTCCCAGCTCCCAGCCCAGGAATCCAGCTTAAGTGAATAGACTATAGTCACACAACCATCAGCTGACGCCCTCACTCACATAGACCAAAGCTAATGAAAATGTTTTAGTATCCCAGGTGAAATAGACAAGGGAGGAGTTGACAAACCTGTTAACGAAGGAGACAAAGTTTGAAGAGGACCTATGAAGCGATACTAGGCATCAAAGGCCACAAGAAGAAGAAGACTAATCGAGAGACAGAGATGGAAATTTTTAACACGATATCCCTTCACCTGCCTTGTCATACATATAAGCACACTTAACATAGCCATAAGACGTGTACAGCGCTAGATCACTCAATGCCTTGCTCTTACTAACTAATCACTACACTAATGCTTTCCTCCCTTCTCTACGGTACCTCCAATGCCTTCCTCTCTTCTCTCCTGTCTCCTCCAGTACCTCCAATGCCTTCCTCTCTTCTCTCCTGTCTCCTCCAGTACCTCCAATGCCTTCCTCTCTTCTCTCCTGTCTCCTCCAGTACCTCCAATGCCTTCCTCTCTTTCTTCCTGTCTCCTCCAGTACCTCCAATGCCTTCCTCTCTTCTCTCCTGTCTCCTCCAGTACCTCCAAGGCCTTCCTCTCTTCTCTCCTGTCTCCTCCAGTACCTCCAATGCCTTCCTCTCTTCTCTCCTGTCTCCTCCAGTACCTCCAATGCCTTCCTCTCTTCTCTCCTGTCTCCTCCAGTACCTCCAATGCCTTCCTCTCTTCTCTCCTGTCTCCTCCAGTACCTCCAAGGCCTTCCTCTCTTCTCTCCTGTCTCCTCCAGTACCTCCAATGCCTTCCTCTCTTCTCTCCTGTCTCCTCCAGTACCTCCAATGCCTTCCTCTCTTCTCTCCTGTCTCCTCCAGTACCTCCAAGGCCTTCCTCTCTTCTCTCCTGTCTCCTCCAGTACCTCCAGCAACCACACTACCACACACGTCATGGTTAATCACTTACAAAGGAGTATTTTGTGGTAAATAAGTAAGGAATGGCGGGGTGTGAGGTAAGAAGCGACTTATTTCGCGGCGTTACCTAGTTTATGCAACACCGATCCTCCCATTGACGAAACTGCTCCCTCTCTTGAAGAAGTCAGAGAGTATTAAGTCCTCGCGGGGAATGGAAAAAGGAAATTATTTATTTCCGAATTACACACAAGTGTTCATCAATGATCTTCTAAGTCTAACTCAAAGCCCTATCCACTCCTACGCTGATGATTCTACCCTGCATTTTTCAACGTCGTTTATCAGACGTCCAACTCAACAGGAACTAAGTGATTCACGGAGAGATGCCACCGAGCGCCTAACTTCTGATCTTTCTATAATTTCTGATTGGGGCAAAGCAAACCTTGTTTTGTTCAATGCCTCAAAAACCCAATTTCTTCACCTATCTACTCGACAAAACCTACCAGATAACTATCCCCTCTTCTTCAATGACACTCAACTGTCTCCTTCTTCTACAATGAACATTCTAGGACTATCCTTTACTAAAAATCTGAACTGGAAATCTCACATCTCATCTCTTGCTAAAACAGCTTCTAGCGCAGTCCATAATGACGGCGGGTCACGTCAAGAAGTCTTACGGCGGATTGGCATAGCCCACGGTGTTATGGACTCGCTCAGCGGGAGTATTTGCCGGCGTCGGTACCTGTGCAGGAGGACAAAGATCCGGATCTTCAAGTCGCTTGTGATCCCTGTCTTACTCTATGGTTGTGAGACATGGACACTAAATAGTGACTTGAAGAGGCGAATCGATGCCTTTGGTAATAAGTGTCTTCGCAGAATCATGGGGTATCGCTGGGATGATTACGTGTCAAATCAGCGATTGCACCGTGAGACTGAATCGAGGCCTATTACCTGCATAGTCCGTCAGTGCCAACTTCGGCTATATGGGCGTGTGGCACGCTACCCTGAAACCAATCCTTCCCATCGGGTTGTATCTGTAAGAGACAATCCGGCGTGGAGGAGGCCAAGGGGATGTGTCGTCGTAGGGTAGGCGAGGCGACGCGCCCCCCGGCGTATGCCCCCAATGATGGATTGATTGATGTGGGTGTTCTTAAGCCACTCGACGGTGCAGAAAGATTTTGGCACCCTTCGGGGATCAAACTTGGCACACCGAGCACGCCACTTGCAGGCCCTAACCACTCTGCCACCGCCTCCCCAAAATGCACAGTCAGGGCTGCCAATCGTCATTATGGTAACGTTGATGATCTAAGGATGTAGGGAAACCTGAAGTGGAATCTACCACTGCCTCTGGGCCTCTGGTGCAGACCATACTGTGGGGAACAGGCCTATGTAGGGCAGCCAGCAGCTTGTAGGTGGACAGCCAGATAGTGGGAGGCTCACCCACCTCATCAGCCTTGCCATGGCATCATCAGCCTTGCCATTGCATCATCAGCCTTGCCATTGCATCATCAGCCTTGCCATTGCATCATCAGCCTTGCCATTGCATCATCAGCCTTGCCATTGCATCATCAGCCTTGCCATTGCATCATCAGCCTTGCCATTGCATCATCAGCCTTGCCATTGCATCATCAGCCTTGCCATTGCATCATCAGCCTTGCCATTGCATCATCAGCCTTGCCATTGCATCATCAGCCTTGCCATTGCATCATAAGCCTTGCCATTGTATCATCAGCCTTGCCATTGCATCATCAGCCTTGCCATTGCATCATCAGCCTTGCCATTGCATCATCAGCCTTGCCATTGCATCATCAGCCTTGCCATTGCATCATCAGCCTTGCCATTGTATCATCAGCCTTGCCATTGCATCATCAGCCTTGCCATTGCATCATCAGCCTTGCCATTGCATCATCAGCCTTGCCATTGCATCATCAACCTTGCCATTGCATCATCAGCCTTGCCATTGCATCATCAGCCTTGCCATTGCATCATCAGCCTTGCCATTGCATCATCAGCCTTGCCATTGCATCATCAGCCTTGCCATTGCATCATCAACCTTGCCATTGCATCATCAGCCTTGCCATTGCATCATCAGCCTTGCCATTGCATCATCAGCCTTGCCATGGCCAGGGATGAAGAAATTGTGAATGACACATGTAGTATAATTCCTCAGTTTAGAGGGAAACAGTTGCCCTTTCATCTTATATAATATCTAGTTTATTGGAATTTTTAACTATTAAATGTTGATTGCAATAGTATGGCCTCTCCTCCTGGACTGATTGCTTCACCTGTGTGTTCCCTGTGGCGAGGCATTGCATACCCTGCACGCTGTGGCCAGGGAGGATGGAGACCTTCAGAAAAAGTTGTAATAATGTTCTAATGCCTTGTAATATTTAGCTATTATTAATGTCGGGAATACAATGGTGTGATGAAAACTCCTCTATCCACAAAGCACACAGTTGGCAAAATACCTTTACCATTACTGTGAGTCAGGAGTTGGGTGTAATATTGAAGTGTGTGGCACTCCGAGGCAGAGGCTGTCACGGAGGATCCCTGTGCCGGGCAGTGCCAGGGTGTGCCGCTGTACTCACTCCCGGTCAGGGTCAAGGCTGATCACGGTAGCAAAGCCTTGTGGTGCCCGCTGAGGTCACCCACTGCACAGCATGTTTGTGAAAAGTGACTCTAGAAGACAGTAAACCCTCGATAAACCAAACCAATTGGAGGGAAGGATCGATCGCAATATCCGATAGTTTGGTTTATAGAATGGTTTATACAGCCAAATTCCCAACATCCGACTTCCAAACATCCGACTTGTCCAAACAACTGACTTTTTTCACCACCACATTGTGTCTTGTTTTGGCCATTTATTTTACTTCGTTTTTTTAAAGTTTTTAGAAAACATTGATTTGTGGCTTTATTTATGCATGAATTTTACTTTCGCGTCTACCACTGGCTCGGCCTTCAAGAGCTGCATCTTTTATGTTCTATACCATTTTGTCCTTACGTTTATGGTTACTGTGATATCCGAACATCCGACTATTCCAATTATCCGACCTACCTTCAGTCCCCCCAAGGTCGGATAATTAATACTTACCTGTAGAGTGATCCGTTGTCCGCCTCATAAACCGAATGAGGGGCCTTTTTCGGTCATACGTGTTCAAACAAAGTTAACTATGTACAATACTGTACCGGGTAGTAGGCACTGTACACAGGCAGGTAAGTGCCCTGTAACACGTGGGATGAGAGAGCACTGAGGGAGTAGGGCACACGCCACGAGGGCCCAGTGTAAGCCCAGACACACGGGCCGGCCAACATGTTCGCCGGCTCACCAATCGCCGCATAGGCTGAATTAGAGTTCGGTATATCAGAGTCTTGTTCGAAGGCAACACGGCGCTCGGTTTATCCAAAATTCAGTTTAACGAGGTTTGGTTTATCTAGAGTTTTCTGTATTATTCTGTGGTCTGGTTGCTTCTAGTCACAGGCGTCACTATAACAATCCTGCCTGCGCCACCACGGGTGAGGGCCAACCATCACAGCCCTCAAGTGTGCCTCCAGGGCCTGCCATCCCGCCTCTGGAGCTCACTGCCTACACGCGCTATAAATCCCTAGGCTATAAATTTAAAAAAACAAAAGAACAAAATTGTTACATGGACTACAGGTTGAAGTTCCCAGACTCGGCATCCCAAGACTCGGCAACACCCAAAACTCGGCTATGGTTCCGGATTTTCCAAAACACGGCAGAACACCCAAAACCCGGCGCGTAGTTGCCGGGTCGGCCGCTAGGTGCCACCACACTAGGCCGCTTGGCTTCTTATCGGTGAAATATAGCTTTTTTCCTACATATTGAAGTATACAATCCTCTTTTTAGAATAATTTCGTCACCCTCACCACATTATAATGGACTCAGTGACATAGTTTCGGGGTAGGGAGGGATTATCTAACTACCTTCATTTTTTTCATGTGATTTTCATGCTTTTTTTCCCCTTAATATATCTACGTTCTAAAAGTCGGAAAATTCCATGACTTGGCTCGACGCTGGTCCCGAGGTTGCCGAGTTTGGGAACTTCAACCTGTAGTAGTAATGGTAGGAGAATATAATGGTTGTAGGGATGGTAGTATAATAGTAATAGTAGTAGTAGTAATGGTAGGAGAATATAATGGTTGTAGGAGTAGGGTAGGAGAATTGTAACCTGGACTATTAGGTAAATGGAGACACCTCAATATTCATACTAATTGCATTTTCTATTTTATTTTACAAGATTATCCCGGCAACATCTTTCAAGACGTGGGAGGCGGAGGGCGCGGTGCAGCTGCTGTTGTCGCCGGGGGAGCGTGCGTCCTACCAGCCCATGTCCGTGCACAGCATGCTGAGGGGGAAGGCACGCCACCACCCCGACCACCCCGCACTGGCCGTCAAGAGAGCAGGGGTGTGGAAGTAAGTGGAATGATTTATTATTGTGGTTAATATGATATAATGTAATGTAATATAAAAGAACATAAGAACATAAGACAGTAAGGAAGCTACAAGAGGCCGTGAGACCTACACGTGGTAGTTCCTGTTACCTAACTCTACCTACATCCACCTCTCTTCCCCATCCATGAATTTATCCAGACTCCTTTTAAAGACCCCAATAGACTCCGCATTGACCACCTGACGACTGAGTCCATGCCAATCATTCACCACCCTATTTGTGAACCAGTTTCTCCCAATTTCCTTTTTAAATCTACGCTTTTCCAGCTTGAATCCGTTACTTCTTGTTCTACCCGGGTTACTAGCCGTGAGAACTTTTCCTACATAGCCTATATTGTATCCCTTGATCCACTTAAAAACTTCTATCAGATCGCCCCTTACTCTGCGCCTCTCGAGTGAGTGTAACTTTAATAGTTTCAATCTCTTTAAAAGTAAGTGTTTTCCAATTATGTTTGTAGTGTGTGGGTTTGTAATCTTAAAGTCATCGTCCAGACCATTTCATCATTAATGATTTAATGCAATAAAATTATAGCCATTAACGAGTGTATCAACAATATGTCGTCACTTTTTGCATCCAGTCAGCCGTTTTTAAATAATCCGCAATCAAAATCTGTAAATTCCCCGAGTCCTTAAAACACTCATCAAGGCTTGCAGACGACACACCACGGCTCGGTGACGTAACAAGTGGGAGGCTCCTCTCCCCGTGCTGATCAGAAGCATGTAAACACGAGATAAATATAGTACTTGAAGATTTTTGGGTGTTTCTGATAGATTTTTTTTGCGATATGCCACATGCATGCATCCTTTATGGGTGCAGCAAGACAGCTGCCAGGAAGGAGAGAGAGAGAGAGAGAGAGAGAGAAGAGAGAGAGAGAGAGAGAGAGAAGAGGAGAGAGAGAGAGAGAGAGAGAGAGAGAGAGAGAGAGAGAGAGAGAGAGAGAGAGAGAGAGAGAGAGACTTCCTCCTGTGACGTCATCAATAACATCCGTAGCTCTGTTGGAGGGAAGAAAAACAAATTCGCGCGCTTTTTACAAAAGTCGTGTTTTTACGGAAATAAGGCCTGGAAATCAATTATTTTTGGTGGATGAGGTGTTTTGAATAATACATATATTCAATACATAATTAATTCCATACATTCAACATAATTAGGCAAAAAAAAAAGGGTCTGGACGATTACTTTAAGAAGTAGTGGAATGTTGTGGAAGTAGGGGGCACTATTTGTGTTTGTGGCACAGTAAACTCTCTCTAGTTTATACTAATTGGGAGGAAACCTGGGTCGCATTTGCCGAACATCCGAATTCTCCGATGGTTCCCTCGAGCCCCTCCACACTATAACTTACTCAAGCATGTCAAAACAGCACTGATTGTATTACTTGTACTCACCAAAACATGGCTGACACTGAAGGAACTACAGTAAAACCTCTCATATTGGGACTAATTGGGCCAAGGAGTGGTCCGAGGAATGCAAGGATCCGAATAATGGGGGGATAGGTATAAAAAAAAAAAAAAATCTAGGCATATGTAAATTATATAGCTAGGAAATTTCGACCCCTGAAAAAAAAAAAAAAAAAAAAATTCTAGGCGTATATAAATTATATAGCTAGGAAATTTCGACCCCTGAAAAAAAAAAAAAAAAAAAAAAAATTTAGGCGTATATAAATTATATAGCTAGGAAATTTCGACCCCTGAAAAAAAAAAGAAAAAAAAATTCTAGGCGTATATAAATTATATAGCTAGGAAATTTCGACCCCTGAAAAAAAAAAAAAAAAAAATTATAGGCGTATATAAATTATATATAGCTAGGAAATTTCGACCCCTAAAAAAAAAAAAAAAAAAAAAAAAAAAAAAAAAAAATCTAGGCGTATATAAATTATATAGCTAGGAAATTTTGACCCCTGAAAAAGAAAAAAAAAAAAAAAAAAAAAAAGGAAGTTCCGAATAATGTCAATGTCCGAATAATGAGGGTCCGAATACGAGAGGTTTTACTGTAGTACTAGGTGAGACAAGTCATTTTTGTGGTAGTGTTATATAAAAGTAACAGTGTTGTCCAATCATCTATTCTCTTACTGTCTTGATAGGGACTGCCAACTAAGCGGCCTTTTGTTACATCTATTTTTGCCCTTGGCCAGTCCTTTGTGATGTAAAAAAAAGAATAAATAATGATAATAATAATGTTTGTAACGTGTGGGTTTGTAATCTTAAAAATACAGTTATATATCAGTGAGCCACCGTCAATAACACGAGTCGCCACTGCACTAATGTCGCCAGGCAAATATTATAGGCGAATATTACAAATGTTAGCATCATCACAGACTTGTATGTGCCACTAAAGACAGGTACATAATATACACTTATAGTCATGCCTCTTCAGTGGCACATACAAATCTGTAGTGATGCTAAAATTTGTAATATATGGCGCCTGGCGACATTAGTGCAGTGGCGACTATAGTGTTGTTGACGGTAATGGTTTGTAATCTTAAGAATGCAGTTAGATATGAGTGAGCTAGTGTGATGGTATGGGGAGTTTTCTAATAAGCTCACGCTCAAGCCTGTTTCTCGCACTCTCATATCCTCTGCCCTTTGAGCGTGAATGATCTATCATTTACCGTAAACTCCCTGTACTTTTTCGGGACCTATCAGAATTACCCTTCAATACAACAACTGAAACAGTTCTTAATAAAAAATGTAGTTTATCATTTTGTTTTTCAGCACTTGAAGAAAATATTGGCAAAACATAGAATACTTGAAAACTCAATTTCTTAAAATAGTCATTTCATGGAAACACTGCACGTTCAAGCTGAATGAAGCTTCAGGAAGTATGTACTTGTATGTAAGCTTTCACTGAGTACCTGTTTTGGGTGTATATGTCTCTCTTACGACGAACATTTAACCAAGAAGTAATTTAAGTAATTGGCACCTCAACGAACAGTCCTCTATCGAAGACAATACATGGGTCTTGTTTACTTGTTGTCTTGAAAAAGAGCGGGCTGCAGGAACGCATGCATCCGCCGTTATCTGCCTCACCTGTGCCTTCCTGAGGAGACAGGTCAACTACCACGCCTGTAATAGCATCATAGGACATCACCAGGGCTCATAGTGTTCCCCAAGGGATCCTCGCAGCCCTAAAACAAGAACAAAACAAGACTCTTCCCCCCAGCCGTGGATAAGAAGTGACTGATATCAGATCCCGACATCGGGATGGTTTCTTCGGAGATGCTGAACGCCACACTATTTCTTGGTTAAATGTTCGTCGCAAAAGAGACAGACACATCCAAAACAGGTACTCAGTGAAAGCTTACATACAAGTACACACTTCCTGAAGCTTCATTCAGCTTGAACGTGCAGTGTTTCCATGAAATGACTATTTTAAGAAATTGAGTTTTCAAGTATTCTATGTTTTGCCAATATTTTCTTCAAGTGCTGAAAAACAAAATGATAAACTACATTTTTTATTAAGAACTGTTTCAGTTGTTGTATTGAAGGGTAATTCTGATAGGTCCCGATAAAGTACAGGGAATTTACAGTAAATGATAGATCATTCACGCTCAAAGGGCAGTGGATGTGAGATGCGCGAGAGACATCTGGCGGCTTAGCTTTGAAAACTCCCCATTGAGATGTCTGTAGTGTGTGGGCTTGTGATCTTAACCCTTGAGGCCCAGAGCGTTATTGCCATTGTAATCTGGGTACCATTAGACAATTTTTAGTGACTATAAGCAATATTTTATAGACATGACCTGTTTAGTATCCTTGTCCACTTCCGTAGATAACAGTAAAGTCGCCAGTTCTACGTTTCTTTGTTATTTACAGCCGTGTGGTGGCGTTAATACTTACATTTGTACATCCATGATTTCAGGAAAGTTAGAAGGGGCTATCTGGAGAGTCTGTGTCAGTTTGTGTCTTCATCTGTGTCATATTAGGGCTATAAATGAACAAATGACAAAAATAAAACCGAGTGGCGACCTCACTATACCTACTACAGTAAAGTCGCCAGCTAGTATTTTAACCCAACAGTTGAGTCGCCACTCTGGGGAATTCAGGGAAATTAGAGGTAAGTAAAACAAAGTCTCTATATATATTAGCTGCGGAAGATGCTTGGATATATAAGAATTCCTCTGCCAACGTGAAATAAGTTCTATTCAAGTTTGAAAGATCTGGCAAGTCTTGTGTCCTGCCGCCCAAAAAGGCTATTGTTTACTGTCTGTCTCGCGCGAAGAAAAACATGAAAAGGCAAAATGCGCAACAGTTATATTTGCAGATACAAAGCATAAAAACAATGCTAAAAACAGGGTAGATTATACAGCCATGATATAAACTACTGTGTAACATCTTCAGTGGCACATACAAATCAGTAGTGATGCTATCATTCATAATATTTGGCGCCTGGCGACTTCACTGTAGATGGCGACTTCACTGTAGGTGGCGACTTCACTGTTATCTACGGTAGCTAATTTGGTATATTCAATGACTTTTTGTAATTTTATGGCTCAACAACAGACAATTTTTTATAGCCAAGGAAAGATCTGGGCGTGAAGGGGTTAAGAGTCACTTAAGAATGCAGTTATATGAATGTTATAGTGAATGAGTATAGTGAATGTTATGTAGTTATAGTGAGGTAATGTGATGCCTTGTTTCAGACAGTGGACGTACAGGGAGTACTTTGAGGAGGCCAGGACGGTGGCCAAGGCCTTCATCAAGCTGGGTCTGGACAGGTTCCACGGCGTGTGCATCATGGGCTTCAACGCGCCAGAGTGGGTCATCGCTAACTACGGTAAGACAAATATTCATACACCTCGCACAGTCCTCCCCATATTTTTAATATAAAAATTATGTGGTCAAAATGTTTAAAAGGCTACTGAAACTGGCGCCGTGACGGGGAGCCTCTTGAAGACCTCCCAGAAACTTCCCTCTCCGTTAGGAGCAAGGCTCACCCGTCACGGCGCCAGCTTCAGTAGTTTTACTTTATGAACCACTTTGACCACATAATGTTTTCCTTATTGGTACGTGCTACATGCCTTAAGAATTGGAAAATTGTGAGGATTTTGAAACCGATTCAAAATTTAATGGGAGCAAAACTAATGGAGTTACAGCGAGTTGAAGCCAAAATAAGCAAGATAAAATTTTTATACACTGTTTTTCTTTCCTTTAATTTTCTTAAAAATTGGGTATCTTACTGAAATTTTTTATGCTCAAGATACAGCAATGTACCCTGAACACGATGGGGAGGCTCCAGTTTACCTAAAACATTGTTTGCTTGGTAATATGGGTGGAGACAACATTTCAATGCACTGAAACCTGAAAATCCGCCTAACCCCGTGATAACCCGTCAGACTTTATTTTTACCCTATGAGTTTGAATGGCGTGTTTTTGTTGACCAACACTGATGATCACTGTAAACAAAAAGGCCCCATCTGGTAAGCTCTTTTCAGTTGGAAAAGACACCTACAAGCTACAAATTGTAGGTACGCCCAAAAACCGGGGGAAAAGAAAGCAGCAGACAGACACTCGGACCGGTTACTGAGAAAAAACAGTAGATTTTACACTTCCGATCGGTAAAAATCTTTTTTTTTTTCTTAGAAATTTTTCCAAAACATGGTGGTCTTCCAAGCTGCCCGCGTCTTAAGGGGCCGTACCAAAACTGTAAGTCCGGGAAAGGTCATCGTCACAAGTAACAAAAAAGAAAGTAACGGACTCAAAAAAAGGAAAAAACGTAGATTTTTTAAAAAAGGGAAAAAGGGGAAAGTGGTTCACAAATAGGGGGTTAAAAGATTGGAATGACTATTGGCAGCCCTGACTTGCTTTTTGGGGGGCGGTGCAGAGGGGTCAGGGCCTGCAATGTTGCTCGGTGTGCCCAAATTCGACCCCAAGGGGGTGCCAAAAAACTTTCTGCACCGTCGAGGGCTTAAGAAACCCACACAATCAATCAATCATTGGGGGCATACGCCGGGGGGCCGTCGCCTCGCCACCCTACACGCCACTCCCGGGAGTCCCCCCACGCGCCAGTCCCCATGCAGGGCTCCCTTCCCATACCAAACAGCTCTCGACAAGAAACATCAACTTGCCCCAGCCAGGAGCCTTGTGGGCGCCCCTTGGCCTCCTCCACGCCGGATTGTCTCTTACAGATAAAAAACCCGATGGGAAGGATCGGTTTCAGGGTAGCGTGCCACATGCCCATATAGCCGAAGTTGGCGCTGACGGACTATGCAGGTATAGGCCTCGATTCAGTCTCACGGTGCAATCGCTGTTTTGGACACGTAATCACCCACGATACCCACATGATTCTGCGAAGACACTTATTACCAAAGGCATTGATTCGTCTCTTCAAGTCACTATTTAGTGTCCATGTCTCACAACCATGAGTAAGACAGGGTCACAAACGACTTTAAGATCCGGATCTTTGTCCCCTGCACAGGTACCGACAAAGCCAAATACTCCCGTAGCGAGTCCATACACCGTGGGCTATGCCAATCCGCCGTAAGACTTCTTGACGTGACCCGCCGTCATTATGGACTGCGCTACCAAGGTATGTAAAACTTTCCAAGATCTCAATGTCCTCGACTCACGCATGAACAGACTGTACTGTTTCATGTAGTAAGCCACCAAACACCTGGACCTTGGTCTTGAGCCAGGAGACCTCAAGTCCAAGGCTTTGCCTCCTCGTGCAGCGCCTCGAGAGCCATCACCAGGACCTCCAGCGACTCAGCAAAGATTACTTGCATCATCGGCAACACCAGATCAGTGATCTTGGTGTTGCGAGGGATGCTCCACAATCACTTTGATCTACAACTTTGCCCAATACCCATCCATACAAGTGTTGAAAAGTGATGGGGCAAGGACGCACCCTTGCCTCACTCCTGTATTCACAGGAAAGAAGCTGGATACACCTGCCCCTCCACTTCACAGCACTCTCCAGTCCCAGAATACAGACCAGTTATCAAACCAATAGTCCTTCCAGGAATCCCGAAGTCCAGAAGATCCCGAGTGACTCACGAGCACTGAGTCAAACGCCTTCTTGAGATCAACATAGGCTGCAAGCATCCCCTGTCGAAACTCACGTCGGCGTTCCACCAGGATACGAAGCGCTAGGATACGGTCCAATAGAATAGACAAAGAGAAATATAAGAAATATATACTTCTCTGCACTGTTAGAAACAGTGCAGAGAAGGATGACCAAAATGATACAAGGGATGCATAACTTTAGTTATGAGAAGAGATTGAAGTTATTAAAATTGCACTCACTCGAGAGACGCAGAGTAAGGGGCGATCTGATAGAAGTTTTTAAGTGGATAAAGGGATTTAATAAAGGAGAGGTAGGAAAAGTTCTTTACGGCTTTTAAACCAGGTAGAACAAGAAGTAACGGGATTCAAGCTGGAAAAGCGTAGATTTTTGAAAGGAAATAGGGAAAAACTGGTTCACAAATAGGGTGGTGAATGAATGGCATGGTCTCAGTAGACAGGTAGTTAGTGCTGAGTCATTGGGGAGCTTTAAAGGGGGCTGGATAGGTTCATGGATGGGGATGAAAGGTGGATGTAGGTAGTGTTAAGTGACAGGAACTACCACGTGTAGGCCTCGCGGCCTCTTGTAGTTTCCTTATTTTCTTATGTTCTTATGTATAAGCTGGCCTATTCTGACATACTAAGCAGAAGTTCAAAACTTTATGGATAACATGACATACAGTTTTAAGATCCATACATGCATAACTTTTGTTGTGTTAAATATAATTGGCAGCTCGCTTCGCTCACTGCCGCTTACCATAAGACCCGTGGAACCAAGTTTCCGCCAAAAAGTGTATAACTACTCCTAAATATTGTCGGACTGATCTGAAATTTGACATGCAAGTAGTGCTGTCAAAATCAATGGTGGTCGTTGGAAGAAACTTTTTGCGTAAAACAAGCCCTTAATGAGTAATTAGCGTAAACTACTCCTAATTATTGTCGGATTGAGCTGAAATTTGACAGGCAAGTAGTGCTGTCAAAATCAATGGGGGTCTGTGCAACAAACTTTTTGCATAGAACAATCCCTTAATGAGTAATTAGCGTAATGAGTTAATTGGCTGGAACGTGACTCACTGCCACGTTCCAGCCCCAAGAACTGAGCCAAAAGCAAAGGGGCCAGAGGCTGGACGTCTATACTTGATGTAACTTTAATAGACATAGAGAAGTAGATATGAAATTATACACTATGAAGGAAGTAATGAATCAATAGTGTGTTAGCAAGCCATTGATGCCAAGTAGTAAGTTGATCAGCAAATAGTAGGTTCTTCTGTCTTATAAAAGAACATAAGAACATAAGGAAGCTACAAGAGGCTGTGAGACCTACACGTGGCAGTTCCTGTTACTTAACACTACCTACATCCACCTTGCATCCCCATCCATAAAGCTTTCTAGCCTCTTTTTAAAGCTCCCTAATGACTCCGCACTAACTACCCCACGACTGAGTCCATTCTAATCATTCACCACACTATTTGTGAACCAGTTTCTCCCTATTTCCTTATTAAATCTACGCTTTTCCAGCTTAAAATGTTGAGATCAGTGCAGTGTGCCCCTAAGGTTGATGGACTCACTGTTTGTTAATGTAAACTTTTGCCACTCACGTCTTTACCTGCCCGCCTTGAAGCCTGAAGAATGTAGCCTTGACAGTGAAGGCAGAAATCAAGGCACCGTGTGTCAGGTAGTTGATGGGGCACACAGGCTTCCCATCTGTGTGTGGGAATGTGAGAGTGTTGTGGCGGCGCCCTAATCCTTCCTGCCTTCTCTTAACCCCTGGAGGCCCAGCAACGTAATTTCCATTGTAATTTGTGTACCATTAAATGATTTTTAGTGACTATAAGCAATATTTTATCGCTATAACCTGTTTAGTATCCTTGTCCACTAACTAATTTGGTATATTATTATATATAGGTATTATAATTATATATATATATATATATATATATATATATATATATATATATATATATATATATATATATATATATATATATATATATATATATATATATATATATATATATATATATATATATATATATATATATATATATATATATATATATATATATATATATATATATATATATATATATATATATATGAGGCGCCCCGCGGCAGAAGGGTACTATGCGACAAAATCAATATTGGTCAGAAAACGCAGTTGAAGATTGGGAATGTTTGGGAATGAGTATCTCAAGAACTGTTTGAGTTAGAATGAAGGGTTGCATATCAAATAAAAGCTGAGGAACTCGGCTTTTATTTGATGTAGAAAAAAAATATAATCACAAATTATTATTGGTACTTATTTATTTTCTTTCTATTCAGCCATCCATGCCTAGACAGCCTAGTCTTGACTTCCACTTTCATTTCCCCCGCCCCTCTCCCTTCCCCTCAACCCTCCCACCCCACCCTCCAGGCCTTGACTGGTACTCCAACGGCTCGTCCAGGTCATCGGGGTCTTCGTCAGGTGGGACGTCTTCGGTTAGGCCAACTGTGTGTGCGTCGATTATGTTGTTGTAGAAGGTTTGTTTGTTGACAGGCATGAGGTCGAGGAGGTACTGAAGGTCACGCACTTTTTCCTTTATGAAGGCTAAGGGGCGGCTGTAGTGCTTGGGGAGGCGGGGGGCGGAGAGGTCAAACACCTTACGGGACCAGGCTGCCCATCCCTTCTGCAGTCTGACCTCGGGGATGTTCTCGCCGTCAGCCTCGTAATCTGACTTCAGTAGGCAGCCCTCACGGAATGCCAAACGCGGGAGTATTTTCACTGGCACTATTGTCACTGCTGGAATAATCCATGATAATGGCGAAAGTAATGCGTCAATCCAGAGAAAGCACTCGTTGCTTTCTCTGGATTGGGAGGGAAGAGAGGGAAGGAAGGAAGGCGGGGCTTAGGCGGCAGTGGTGGCGATCCGACGCTCTCATTGGCTCAACGCTCTGACGTCATGGAGTGCGTCTCATCTCCCATTGGCTGGCTGAGCGCGGTGAGGAGATAGTACCCTTCTGCCACGGCCCTCCCTGCCTGAATGTGTTCCAAGTAATCGAAGCAGAAAATCACTTTGTAAACAATAGGACTTTCGACCTTATGGAAATGTGGGAAGAAGGATGCTAACTCCACCATCCTGTAGAGCGGGGATTGAGCTCTCTGTCGATGTAAAAATCTCATTTTTGACCCTGGTGGCGCTTAGTACCCTTCTGCCATGGGGCGCCTCATATATATATATATATATATATATATATATATATATATATATATATATAATATATATATATATATATATGGGGAGGCATATTGTATGTTCCTTCCTTCTCTTTGTTTCCGAGCCAGTAGTCTCTCATTGTGTTTCTACCATCTTTGTTATCAGCTTAAAAATTGTTATTAAGTCTCCTCTTTCTCTTCTCTGTCAAGTGTTGGTAACTTTATTGTTATCTTTATTTCCTTCAACCTTTCCTCATAAGTAAGCTGTAGCTCTGGTACCATCCTTGTTGCCAGTCTCTTCTTTGGCGTGTGTGTTGGTAGTCCTGGGTCCCGGCGCTACCCCAGCCTTCCTCCCCAGGGGCGGTGTTTGCCGGGGGTCTGTCTGCCGGCGTGTACACCACCAGCTCCCCGGAGGCCTGCCGCTACCTGGCCGACCACTGCCGGGCGCAGATCATCGTTGTGGAGGACCTGGCGTGTCTCAACAAGTTTTTGGCAGTGAAGCGCTTCCTGCCGGGCATAAAGGTGAGATATATTCCTCCTGCGTCTTTTTGTTCTGCTTCAGACAGGGGGCGATTACTGTTGTAGTGTAATCGATTACGATTACGATTACCGTATTATACGGCTTATAAGAAACACCTTCTTCCCCTAAAAAATATCCTTAAAAACATTCAATGTGTCTTCCAAGAGGAATGTTGTAGGAGGTTAGCTTAGGGAGCTATTCAATTCAGCCTCTTATATGATGTAACCTCAGTACTTAACTGTTAAGAGTATTTAGAATACCATAAGACATTCAAATCAACTACCAATCTGTCTTCACGCTGTAATGTTTACACGGTACTGGCGGGAGCCTTTCCGCCCCGGCAGATTGGCACCAACAGCCATTGCGTGTATAAGGAACTTTGAATAAAATTTGAACACACTATATTCACTGTCCACCTCCCATCTCTCCTCTACTAGTATATTCACTGTCCACCTCCCATCTCTCCTCTACTATAGTCTATTCACTTAAGCCTGGATTCCTGGCTGGGAGCTGCTCGCTGCCTAGCCGAGTTTGTAAGGACGTCGCTGATTGGCTGATAGACTCGGGCTGGGTGGCGATGGTGGTGGTACTTGCCTCGCCGCAACCCAAAACCCTTGCGTTGCCTCAGAAAAAGATTCATATTTCTTGGCTTTACTCATCTCTTACACAAGATAGGCCTATTTTGTTTGCAGCAGTGAATCAGGCAGTGATTGTTCAACAACAACACGCCATTCATAACTCAATAGGGTAAAAAATAAAGTCATGACTGACTATCACAAGAGTAGGCGGACTTTTAGGTTTTCAGTGCATTGAAATGTTGTACTCCTACCCGATATTACCAAGCTACCAGATGATATTTATGAAAGCTGAGCCTACCATCGTGTTCATAATACATTGTTGCATATCATGAGCATAAAAAAATTACACTAAGACTACACTAATATTAAGATAATTGAAGGAAAGTGAAAGAGTGTATAAACAGTTTTTCTTGCTTATTTTGCTTCAACTCGCTGTAACTCCATCAGTTTTGGTTGCATTCAATTTTCAAGCACTGTTTCAAAATCCATATACTTTTCCGCTACCTGTGGTATGTAGCATGTACCAATAAGGAAAAGAGTAGGTGGTCAAAATGGCTAAGAAAGTTAAACTGTTTCAAACTGGTGCCGTGACGGGTGGAGCCTCTGATAGCTCTCCCGAGAAGTCTCTACTGTACAGTAGGGAGGGAGCAATGCTCACCCGTCACTGTGCCAGTTTGAAACAGTTTAACTTTCTTAGCCATTTTGACCACCTACTCTTTTCCTTATTGGTACATGCTACATACCACAGGTAGCGGAAAAGTATATGGATTTTGAAACAGTGCTTGAAAATTGAATGCAACCAAAACTGATGGAGTTACAGCGAGTTGAAGCAAAATAAGCAAGAAAAACTGTTTATACACTCTTTCACTTTCCTTCAATTATCTTAATATTAGTGTAGTCTTAGTGTAATTTTTTTATGCTCATGATATGCAACAATGTATTATGAACACGATGGTAGGCTCAGCTTTCATAAATATCATCTGGTAGCTTGGTAATATCGGGTAGGAGTACAACATTTCAATGCACTGAAAACCTAAAAGTCCGCCTACTCTTGTGATAGTCAGTCATGACTTTATTTTTTACCCTATTGAGTTATAAATAGCGTGTTGTTGTTGAACAATCACTGCCTGATTCACTGCTGCAAACAAAATAGGCCTATCTTGTGTAAGAGATGAGTAAAGCCAAGAAATATGAATCTTTTTCTGAGGCAACGCAAGGGTTTTGGGTTGCGGCGAGGCAAGTACCACCACCATCGCCACCCAGCCCGAGTCTATCAGCCAATCAGCGACGTCCTTACAAACTCGGCTAGGCAGCGAGCAGCTCCCAAGAATCCAGCCAAAGTGAATAGACTATAGTATATTCACTGTCCACCTCCCATCTCTCCTCTACTAGTATATTCACTGTCCACCTCCCATCTCCTCTACTAGTATATTCACTGTCCACCTCCCATCTCTCCTCTACTAGTATATTCACTGTCCACCTCCCATCTCTCCTCTACTAGTATATTCACTGTCCACCTCCCATCTCTCCTCTACATGTATATTCACTGTCCACCTCCCATCTCTCCTCTACACGTATATTCACTGTCCACCTCCCATCTCTCCTCTACACGTATATTCACTGTCCACCTCCCATCTCTCCTCTACACATATATTCACTGTCCACCTCCCATCTCTCCTCTACTAGTATATTCACTGTCCACCTCCCATCTCTCCTCTACACATATATTCACTGTCCACCTCCCATCTCTCCTCTACTAGTATATTCACTGTCCACCTCCCATCTCTCCTCTACTAGTATATTCACTGTCCACCTCCCATCTCTCCTCTACACGTATTTTCACTGTCCACCTCCCATCTCTCCTCTACGCGTATATTCACTGTCCACCTCCCATCTCTCCTCTACTAGTATATTCACTGTCCACCTCCCATCTCTCCTCTACTAGTATATTCACTGTCCACCTCCCATCTCTCCTCTACTAGTATATTCACTGTCCACCTCCCATCTCTCCTCTACTAGTATATTCACTGTCCACCTCCCATCTCTCCTCTACTAGTATATTCACTGTCCACCTCCCATCTCTCCTCTACTAGTATATTCACTGTCCACCTCCCATCTCTCCTCTACTAGTATATTCACTGTCCACCTCCATCTCCTCTACTAGTATATTCACTGTCCACCTCCCCATCTCCTCTACTAGTATATTCACTGTCCACCTCCCATCTCTCCTCTACTAGTATATTCACTGTCCACCTCCCATCTCTTCTCTACTAGTATATTCACTGTCCACCTCCCATCTCCTCTACTAGTATATTCACTGTCCACCTCCCATCTCCTCTACTAGTATATTCACTGTCCACCTCCCATCTCCTCTACTAGTATATTCACTGTCCACCTCCCATCTCTCCTCTACACGTATATTCACTGTCCACCTCCCATCTCTCCTCTACTAGTATATTCACTGTCCACCTCCCATCTCTCCTCTACTAGTATATTCACTGTCCACCTCCCATCTCTCCTCTACTATAGTATATCACTGTCCACCTCCCATCTCTCCTCTACACGTATATTCACTGTCCACCTCCCATCTCTCCTCTACTAGTATATTCACTGTCCACCTCCATCTCTCCTCTACACGTATATTCACTGTCCACCTCCCATCTCTCCTCTACACGTATATTCACTGTCCACCTCCCATCTCTCCTCTACTAGTATATTCACTGTCCACCTCCCATCTCTCCTCTACAACGTATATTCACTGTCCACCTCCCATCTCTCCTCTACTAGTATATTCACTGTCCACCTCCCATCTCTCCTCTACTAGTATATTCACTGTCCACCTCCCATCTCTCCTCTACACGTATATTCACTGTCCACCTCCCATCTCTCCTCTACTAGTATATTCACTGTCCACCTTCCATCTCTCCTCTACTAGTATATTCACTGTCCACCTCCCATCTCTCCTCTACTAGTATATTCACTGTCCACCTCCCATCTCTCCTCTACACGTATATTCACTGTCCACCTCCCATCTCTCCTCTACTAGTATATTCACTGTCCACCTCCCATCTCTCCTCACACGTATATTCACTGTCCACCTCCCATCTCTCCTCTACTAGTATATTCACTGTCCACCTCCATCTCTCCTCTACACGTATATTCACTGTCCACCTCCCATCTCTCCTCTACTAGTATATTCACTGTCCACCTCCCATCTCTCCCCTACTAGTATATTCACTGTCCACCTCCCATCTCTCCCCTACTAGTATATTCACTGTCCACCTCCCATCTCTCCCCTACTAGTATATTCACTGTCCACCTCCCATCTCTCCTCTACTATAGTCTATTCACTTAAGCTGGATTCTTGGGAGCTGCTCGATGCCTACCCGAGTATGTAAGGACGTCGCTGATTGGCTGATGCACGCGGGCTGGGTGGTGATGGTGGTGGTATTTTGGTAGCCTCAGCCAATCAGCGACGTCCTTACATACTCAGGTAGGCATCGAGCAGCTCCCAAGAATCCAGCTTAAGTGAATAGACTATAGTATATTCACTGTCCACCTCCCATCTCCCCTACTAGTATATTCACTGTCCACCTCCCATCTCTCCTCTACTAGTATATTCACCCTCTAAGGTGTTGTCATTGTTTATTTACCCATATATCTTGATTTTTCTTTGATTTATGTAGCATGTAGGTAATTGTTGTCAGGAACTATCATGTGTAGGTCTCGTGGCCTCTTGTAGCTTCCTTATTTTCGTATGTTCGTATGTCATGTCAGTCATCTCGTCTTCCTTCCTCTCAAAACCTCACCAGTCCACAATGATGGCATACACTGAGCTGTCCCCCCATGTGTCAGGCCATCATCCAGTGGAGTGGAGTGCCCGGTGCCCCCGGAGTGTTGTCGTGGGCCGAGGTGATGGCCGTGGGACTGGCCGAGGCAGACGCGGCGCTGGAGGTCAGACTGTCCCTGGCGGCCGTGAACCAGTGCTGCACCCTCATCTACACCTCGGGTAAGGCTGCTACCAGGGCCTCATGGCTACTGCCAGACTACTGTGTGCTTGACCCCTTCAGGCCCAGAACGGAATTTCCATTGTAATTTAGGTACCATTAGACAATTTTTAGTGAATATAAGTAATATTTTATTGCTATGACCTGTTTAGTATCCTTGTCCACTATCTAATTTGGATATTGAATCCGGTGTTAGGATTCATTACCAGAAGCGTTAAAAGTAGAAGTGCTGAGGTTATTCTAAAGCTTTATTTGGCTCTACAGTACCCTCCCGAGTTTCACACTACGCGAGTTTCGCGATCCTCGAGTTTTGCGCCGAGTCCTAAATTCTTACCATCCTGACTTTCGTGCATTATCTCCTCGAGTTTCGCGCTGCTTCGTACACGTTTTTTTTTTTGTGTGTGTGTGTGTGTGTGTGTGTGTGTGTGTGTGTGTGTGTGTGTGTGTGTGTGTGTGTGTGTGTGTGTGTGTGTGTGTGTGTGTGTGTGTGCCTATAGCGCCGTTTGGCAGTGACCTCCAGGGGTGGGATGGCAGGCCCTGCACTCCAGGGCTGTAATGGTTGGCCCTCGCCGTGGTGGTGCAGGCAGGATAAGAGTCAATGGGCTGCATTAGTAGAAGCAAAATTGGATTAGCTTGCCATTGATATATTTCGTTTTCTGATAAATGAATTAGCACCATGCATAAATTAGCGTTAAATAAATAAATATGATCACCAATCGGGGTATAAACAAGCGCGCCACCCTCAGCACTCACTGATTGTGTAAGTGACTGGGTGAGGCTCTCTCCCCCGGCCTCTGCCCCCACACACCACAGTCACCATTCCTCTCACGCACACAGTAGTAGCTACAGCTTATTATTATTACTACTACTACTACTACTACTACTACTACTATTATTACTACTACTACTACTACTACTACTACTACTACTACTACTACTACATACTACTTACTACTACTATTATTTCTACTACTACTACTACTACACTAACTACTACTACTACTACTACTACTACTACTACTTACTAATACTACTAACTACTACTAAATACTATATTATTACTACTACTACTACTACTACTAACTACTACTAATACTACTACTACTACTACTATACTACTACTATTATTACTACTACTACTACTACTACTACTACTACTACTACTACTACTACTACTACTACTACTACTACTACTACTACTACTACTACTATACTACTACAGGGAGGTCCCGAAGATACGAGCAGTTAGGTGCCACCTGGCATACTCGTACAGTGAAATCTGGTATAACGAAACACATAACTAATGGTAAAATATAGGTTTGGTTCCAGGACCATCAATTTAAAAAAAAAGAAAAAAAAAAGATGTTTCTCAAGCTAAAATAAACTGTAGCAAACACAACAAACACACAGCGTCTATATTACCCACACTGTACTACCTATTCTGTAGCCAACACAACAAACACACAGCGTCTATATTACCCACACTGTACTACCTGTTCTGTAGCCAACACAACAAACACACAGCGTCTATATTACCCACACTGTACTACCTATTCTGTAGCAAACACAACAAACACACAGCGTCTATATTACCCACACTGTACTACCTATTCTGTAGAAAAAACATTCTGAAAGAGAAAATAGCACACAAAATAACATAACTGCACATTAATTAAACATAAAACATGCATAACAAGCAAAAAAGACGTTGTAATGTAGGGGACCCCGCGTGATACAAGAGAGGGTAGTGTAGTGGTCCCAAGGTTGGGGCCGCACACCTGCTAATTACCCCTAAATGTCAAGCCGCGCCATATGCTTAATTACCCTTCAGGTCACGCCTTGCTAGGGGTGACCTCACTGGGGTCAACCAAATGCCCCTTTGTCCAGCCCGGGAGTGGTAGGGCGCGCATTTTGAACTTGATAATTTTACTCACCCCAGTTTGAATGTCATATCATTGGATTTTCGATCTCGTATATTGAAAATAGACCCTAATTTACACATCTCGTATCATCGGATTCTCGTATACCGAATGCTCGTATAACGGGACCTCCCTGTACTACGTTTGCAGTGCTTAAGCTGTGTATTAAACTGCAGTGTGAATTGACTAGTCTTTAAGAATTGTAGACATGGGTAGAGGGATTAAATATACTTTACAAGCTCACAAGGTAGTGGTATATATCACTGGCGTAATAAGCCTGGAGGATCGCCACCAAGCAGAGTCGTGACGTCCTGCCATTTGTGCCGCGGTATGTTATATGGATCTATATTCCCTATTTCCTTACATTCCTTACATCCTTACATTCCTTATTTCATTTACATTTACAGATGAACACCATCCATCACTTTCCCAGCCCTCAAAAAAGAGATTAGTAACCGTGAGTGCCGCGTTGACAGGGGAGGTAATATCTGCCCTTTGTTTACATCACCGCACGGCCACTGTCGTCTGTCGGCCAGCCATGTGCTCGGCGCGGACCACTCGGCCACCGCCTCTCCCAGCGGTGAGCCGAAAGTGTCTTTCTGTTGGTCTGTTGCCATTTTCTTTGGCGTATCGTATGACTTCTAGCTTGTATGTGATAGTATTAGTAAATCATTTTGATGAATTCGCCATGGGTGATAATTTCCAGGACTGAAAAGAGCTTGTGATACGTGTGACAGCCTGGTGGTGAACGATGCGTCAACACTAGCAGACCATAGATGGCGCTGTTGGTGGCAATCGCGGCAATCTGCCGCCAAAAGGGGGAATGTAAACATACCAGCGGGAGGACAGATTACGTAGTTGATTTGAATGTCTTATGGTATTTGAAATACAGAGAGGTCCCGTTATACGAGCATTCGGTATACGAGAAATCAATGATACGAGCTGAGTCAATTAAGGCCTATTTTCAATATACGAGATCGAAAATCCAATGCTACGACATTCAAACTGGGGTGAGTAAAATTACCAAGTTTAAAATGCGCGCCCTACCCTGTATGCATCTGGGCTGTATCAAAGCCATCTCTGTAGAAAGCCTGCGTCTGGGAGGCGAGATGGACGGTGACGTCATCATCAGAGTCAGCTCCACAAGTCAGTAGGTGCCGAGCTTTCAGCGAGTGAGGACGTACAGCTCTCATTGCACCCACCTTGCACCCACTGTTAACTCTTCGCCATTTAATATTTTGCTCAAAAACATTTTACATGGAGAATATCAATAGAAGCGGAATTTAATTAGCTTTCCATTGATATATTTCGTTTTCTGATAAATGAATTAGCAGCATGCATAAATTAGCGTTAACTAACTAAAAAGATCATGAAATCGGGTAATTTTTCCCGATTGATGATGTTATTTATTTAGTTAATGCTAATTTATGTATGGTTCTAATTAAGTTATCAGAAAACGAAATATATCAATGGAAAGCTAATTAAATTCCGCTTCTATTGATATTCTCCATGTAAAATGTTTGCGAGCAAAATATTAAATGGCGAAGAGTTTAAGTTCATGCATATTTCTTGAGAGTCTCATAATGGCATTTCTTTAATGTGTTTTACTGGTTTTTATTTGATAATACGTATTAAAGAACAAACATTTCCGAAGATAACAGTATATCTTTTATACTGATAAACATATATTAGGTAAGTAAACTTGTCATCTCGGTGGCCTCGTACAGACTCCGTCCGTGATGTCCTCAATCTCAGGCGCAGGCTTTTACATACAGACGCCTTTGGCTGTATGATGATGCACAGAGACGAGTTTGTGGGCAGTGGAAGAGGTCTGCACCCCTCCCTTGTCCCTTACCTACCTAACACAGCGTTCACACACAAGTTTATTACGGCGGGAATGTAGGTAAGCACATCGGAGTGATGCCACGAGGAACACAGGGAGAGGAGTGATGTGTTGCCTCTGTCGTGGTAGGGAGGTAACTGCCTGAATACAGGACTCCCGGGCTGGACAAAGGGGGATTTGGTTGACCCCAGTCAGGTCACCCCTAGCAAGGCATGACCTGAAGGGTAATTAAGCATATGGCGCGGCCTCACCTTTATGGGTAATTAGCCAGGTGTGCGGCCCTAACCTTGGGACCGCTACACTACCCTCTCTTGTATCACTCGGCGTCCCCTACAGTACAACGTCTTTTTTGCTTGTTATGCATGTTTTATGTTTAATTAATGTGCAGTTATGTTATTTTGTGTGCTATTTTCTCTTTCAGAATGCTTTTTCTACAGAACAGGTAGTACAGTGTGGGTAATGTAGACGCTGTGTGTTTGTTGTGTTTGCTAGAGTTTATTTTAGCTTGAAAAACATGTCTTTGATGGGGTCCTGGAACCAAACCTATATTTTACCATTAGTTATGTATTTCGCTATACAAGATTTTGCTTTACGAGTATGCCAGTTGGAACCTAACTGCTCGTATCTTCGGGACTTCCCTGTACTTGTAACAGGTAAGTACTGAGGTACTGAGTACTGAGGAAGTACTACAACATTCCTCTTGGAAGACCATTAGTATTTTTTTGGGGAAAACGTGAGTCTTAAGAGCCGTAAAATATGGTACTACGCCTCGCACCGGACTAAATAAGCATTTTTACAGGGTTTTCAATACCAGAGTTTCACGATCCGCGAGTTTAGCGCTGTGCCTTGGGAATAAAGCAAGCGCGAAACTCGGGAGGGTAGTGTAGTCAGACCTCACCTAGACTGTGCGGTTCAGTTTTAGTCTCCATATTACAGGATGGATATAGCCTTGTTAGAATCAGTGCAGAGAAGGATGACCAAAATTATTCAAGGGATGCATAACTTTAGTTATGAGAAGAGATTGAAACTATTAAATTTACAGTCACTCGAGAGGTTCAGAGTTAGGGGCGACCTGATAGAAGTTTTTGAGTGGATAAAGGGATTTAATAAAGGAGAGGTAGGAAAAGTTCTTACGGCTATTAACCAGGGTAGAACAAGAAGTAACAGATTCAAGCTGGAAAAGCATAGATTTAGAAAGCAAATAGGGAAAAACTGGTTCACAAATAGGGTGGTGAATGAATGGCATGGTCTCAGTAGACAGGTGGTCAATGCGGAGTCTATTGGGGTCTTTAAAAGGAGTCTGGATAAATTCATGGATGGGGATGAAAGGTGGATGTAGGTAGTGTTAAGTAACAGGAACTACCACGTATAGGTGTCACGGCCTCTTGTAGCTTCCTTATTTTCTTATGTTCTTATGTTCTTAAATACAACACATTAATACAGGTAGGTAAAGACACTCTCATTGGGAAAATCAAACTAATCTCTCATTATTATTATATTCAGCTTAAGGAACACTCATATTTTACCTCACAAAACATTCCTTCTCACACCTGTCCCTGCCCTCCGTCCCGCAGTCTCTATTTCTCTCTTTTTTTCTCTCTTTTTTTCTCTCTATTTTTCTCTCTATTTTTCTCTTTTTTTCTCTCTTTTTTTCTCTTTTTTTCTCTCTATTTTTCTCTCTTTTTTTTTTCTCTTTTTTTCTCTATTTTTCTCTTTTTTTCTCTCTTTTTTTCTCTTTTTTTCTCTTTTTTTCTCTCTATTTTTCTCTCTTTTTTTTTTCTCTTTTTTTCTCTCTTTTTTTCTCTCTTTTTTTCTCTCTTTTTTTTCTCTTTTTTTCTCTCTCTTTTTTTTTTTTTTTTTTTTCTCTCTTTTTTTCTCTATCCCTTTTTTGCTCTCCTTTATCTCTTGCTCTCGCTCTCGCTCTCTCGCTTCTCTTCCTCTCTTCTCCTCTCGCTCTTTCGCTCTCGCTCTCTCGCTTTCGCTCTCTCGCTCTCGCTCATTCGCTCTCGCCTCTCGCTTCATTTTCTTGCTCTCGCTCCTCGCTCTCTCGCTCTCGCTCTCTCGCTCGCTCTCGCTCTCCTCTCGCTCTCGCTGCTCTCGCCTCTCGCTCTCCCCTTCGCTCTCGCTCTCATCGCTCTCGCTCTCTCGCTCTCGCTCTCTCGCTCTCGCTCTCTCGCTCTCGCTCTCTCGCTTCGTCTCGTCTCCTCTCTCGCTCTCGCTCTCTCGCTCTCTCGCTACGCTCATCGCTCCTCGCTCTGCTCCTCTCGCTCTCGCTCTCTCGCTCTCGCTCTCTCGCTCTCGCTCTCTCGCTCTCGCTCTCTCGCTCTCGCTCTCTCGCTCTCGCTCTCTCGCTCTCGCTCTCTCGCTCTCGCTCTCTCGCTCTCGCTCTCTCGCTCTCGCTCTCTCGCTCTCGCTCTCTCGCTCTCGCTCTCTCGCTCTCTCGCTCTCTCGCTCTCGCTCAAGCTCGCTCTCGCTCTCTCGCTCTCTCGCTCTCGCTCTCGCTCTCTCGCTCTCTCGCTCTCTCGCTCTCTCTCTCTCTCTCTCTCTCTCTCTCTTTTCCCAAACACGACATAGGAAAGGAGTATTTAGGAATTTATAGAAGAAAAAAACTAACATATGATTATTTTGCCTATGTTCTTATGTTGTTATGTTCCCAGGCACGACGGGTCCCCCCAAGGGCGTGATGTGCTCGCAGGACCACCTCATCTGGGCCAGCCACCAGTACAAGACTAGGAGCGCCCTGCAGGAGGGAGGGGAGTGCACCGTGTCCTACCTCCCCCTCAGCCACCTCGCCGCCCACCTCCTCGACATCTACATCGCCTGTGTCTCCGCCGGCACCGTCTACTTCGCCCAGCCTGACGCGCTCAAGGGATCCCTGCTCAACACACTGCTCGAGGTAAGCTGTCCAACTTCCTAATGCAAGAGTTAACCAATATCTTCGCTCTTTCGGTATCTGCTCTCTCACACACAAAAATTATACTTTTACACCACACACACTCACACACACTCACACACTCACACACTCACACACACTCACACACTCACACACTCACACAAAACACACTCTCACACACACATGCACAAAATAAACACACACACATACACACACGGAGTCAAATATGGGAAGATGGAGTCAACTATGGGAAATGGAGTTTAATGCCAAAAAGTGTAAAGTGATGGAAATGGGCAGTAGCAAAAAGAGACAGAGAGGAAAGTATTCGATGGGAAATGAATGATAAAAACAAAGGTCGAAAAAGATCTGGGAGTCTGGATTAAGGACAATTTGTCACCAGAGAAGCATATAAACAAGATCACAGGAGATACATACCAGTTGCTGAGGAATATAAGAATGGCATTCAAATATCTGGATGAAGAGATGATCAAGAAATTGATAACATCTCTGATTCGACCAAGGTTGGAATATGCGGCAGTGATTGGGTCACCACATAAAAAGAAGGATATAAGGAAGATTGAGAGAATACAAAGAGCAGCCACAAAAATGGCTCCAAGCCAGAGAGATTTACCATATGAAAAAAGACTTTCAAGACTAAAACTCCCAACACTTGAGAAAAGAAGAGAAAGGGGAGATTTTATAGCAATGTATAGAGCATCAATGGGTCTGGAAAAAATTGATAGAAATGATCTGTTTGTGTGGGACGACAGAAGTACAAGAGGTCATGAGAAGAAATTGAAAAGGACAACATGCAAGAGGGATATAAAAAAATACAGCTTCCCGTATAGAAGCCTAGAAGCCTGGAACAACCTTGATGCAAAAGTGATTAATGCAAGAAGTATTCAGGACTTCAAAGGCAAGCTGGATAATAGTAGCTTTGGAGACGGGACAGTACGAGCATAGCTATTATCCTGTATGTTACAACTAGCTAAAGACAACTAGGTCAATACACAAAAAAGCTCGAGGTAAGCTCATCTCCCTCCCTCCTGCTGGTACTCATTCTCATCCCTATTCTGTCCATCTTCCTAATGCAAGAGTTAACCAGCATCTCCACTCTTTCAATATCTGCTCGAGGTAAAGATACACGAAGAGGAGAAAAGAAGGAGAAGAAAGTGGAAAAAAGGCCAAAAAGAAACGAATAACAGTGGAAAAAAAGGCCAAAATGAAACAAATAACTGGAAAAAAGGCCAAAAAGAAACGAATAGCAGTGGAAAAAAGGCCAAAAAGAAACTAATAACAGTGGAAAAAGGCCAAAAAGAAACAAATAACTGGGAAAAAGGCCAAAAAGAAACGAATAACAGTGGAAAAAGGCCAAAAAGAAACGAATAACAGTGGAAAAAAGCCAAAAATAAACGAATAACTGGAAAAAAGGCCAAAAAGAAACGAATAACAGTGGAAAAAGGCCAAAAAGAAACAAATAACTGGAAAAAAGGCCAAAAAGAAACGAATAACAGTGGAAAAAAGCCAAAAAGAAACGAATAACTGGAAAAAAGGCCAAAAAGAAACGAATAACAGTGGAAAAAGGCCAAAAAGAAACAATAACTGAAAAAAGGCCAAAAAGAAACGAATAACAGTGGTAAAAGGCCAAAAAGAAACTAATAACTGGAAAAAAGGCCAAAAAGAAACTAATAACAGTGGAAAAAGGCCAAAAAGAAACTAATAACAGTGAAAAAAGGCCAAAAAGAAACGAATAACAGTGAAAAAAGGAAAAAAAGAAACGAATAACAGTGAAAAAAGGCCAAAAAGAAACTAATAACTGGAAAAAAGGCCAAAAAGAAACGAATAACAGTGAAAAAAGGCCAAAAGAAAGGAATAACAGTGAAAAAAGGCCAAAAAGAAACGAATAACAGTGAAAAGAGGCCAAAAAGAAACGAATAACAGTGGAAAAAGGCCAAAAAGAAACTAAACCGTGAAAAAAGGCAAAAAGAAACGAATAACACTGGAAAAAAGGCCAAAAAGAAACGAATACTGGAAAAAGGCCAAAAAGAAACGAATAACTGGAAAAAAGGCCAAAAGAACTAATATACAGTGGAAAAAGGCCAAAAAGAAACTAATAACAGTGAAAAAAGGCCAAAAAGAAACGAATAACAGTGAAAAAAGGCCAAAAAGAAACTAATAGTGAAAAAAGGCCAAAAGAAACGAATAACTGCGAAAAGGCCAAAATGAAACAAATAACAGTGGAAAAAGGCCAAAAAGAACGAATAACAGTGAAAAAAGGCCAAAAAGAAACTAATAACCGTGAAAAAAAGGCCAAAAAGAAACGAATAACAGTGAAAAAAGGCCAAAAGAAACGAATAACCGTGGAAAAAAGGCCAAAAAGAAACGAATAACAGTGAAAAAAAGGCCAAAAAGAAACGAATAACAGTGGAAAAAGGCCAAAAAGAAACGAATAACAGTGAAAAAAGGCCAAAAAGAAACGAATAACCGTGGAAAAAAGGCCAAAAAGAAACTAATAACAGTGAAAAAAGGCCAAAAAGAAACGAATAACAGTGAAAAAAGGGCCAAAAGAAACGAATAACTGGAAAAAGGCCAAAAGAAACGAATAACAGTGAAAAAAGGCCAAAAAGAAACGAATAACTGGAAAAAAGGCCAAAAAGAAACTAATAACAGTGAAAAAAGGCCAAAAAGAAACGAATAACAGTGAAAAAAGGCCAAAAGAAACGAATAACTGGAAAAAAGGCCAAAAAGAACGAATAACAGTGAAAAAAGGCCATAAAGAACTAATAACTGAAAAAAGGCCAAAAGTAAACTAATAACAGTGGAAAAAAGGCCAAAAACAACAATAACTGGAAAAAAGGCCAAAAGAAACGATAAACAGTGAAAAAGGCCAAAAGAAACGAATAACAGTGAAAAAAGGCCAAAAAGAAACGAATAACAGTGAAAAAAGGCCAAAAAGAACTAATAACAGTGAAAAAGGCCAAAAAGAAACTAAACAGTGAAAAAAGGCCAAAAAGAAACTAATAACAGTGAAAAAAGGCCAAAAAGAAACGAATAACAGTGAAAAAAGGCCAAAAGAAACGAATAACAGTGAAAAAAGGCCAAAAAGAAACTAATAACAGTGGAAAAAAGGCCAAAAAGAAACGAATAACAGTGGAAAAAGGCCAAAAAGAAACTAATAGCAGTGAAAAAAGGCCAAAAAGAAACGAATAACAGTGGAAAAAGGCCAAAAAGAAACGAATAACAGTGAAAAAAGGCCAAAAAGAAACGAATAACTGGAAAAAGGCCAAAAAGAAACGAATAACTGCAAAAAAGGCCAAAAAGAAACGAATAACAGTGAAAAAAGGCCAAAAAGAAAGTAACAAAGAGGAATGAAGGCAGAAAAATGTGAGAAAAGAAAGAAAGAAGAGAGGGAAGAGCCAGTGCATAACAAGAAGGCAGGCGTCACGCTGGGGACTGGTGAGGTCAGGTCGTCAGGGCTTCAGGTGCTTAACCCCTTCAGGCCCAGAACGTAATTTCCATTGTAATTTGGGTACCATTAGACGATTTTAACGAGTATGAGCAATATTTTATAGCTATGACCTGTTTAGTATCCTTGTCCACTAACTAATTTGGTATATTCAGTAACTTTTTGTAATTTTATGGCTCAACAACAGACAATTTTTTTATAGCCAAGGAAAGATCTGGGGGTGATGGGGTTAATGTGGTGGAGGCGATGTGGAGGCTGGCTGACGAAGTGGATGGCACAGAGGAGGTAGAAGATGCTGCAGAAAACTCCGCCAATTCGAACAATGGGCGGACAAATCAAGCTTCACTTCGGATTGTGGGAAGTTGTTGAAAAATTCGAACTGGGCCTCAAACAGGTGGAATTACCCAAAGTTTGAATTATATGGGTTTGAATTAGAGAGTGTTTACTGTATCTTAATGAGGAGAGAGAGAGAGAGAGAGAGAGAGAGAGAGAGAGAGAGAGAGAGAGAGAGAGAGAGAGAGAGAGAGAGAGAGAGAGAGAGAGAGAGAGAGAGCGCTTGTCATGATAAATAATGGTGTTAACAGAGAGAACACTATTACACTTCTACACTATAACACTTGTGTAGTGTCGGGTAAAGAAACAAGGAGTGTTTGTGAAGGCTGCCAGGCAGTAACTGGCGCTTTATTCATTTCACTATGCCGAGTCACGTCGCGTGAACCTGAACCCTCGTTCCAGCGATACATCGGAACACTACACCAATTCCCCCGCTTTATTAAAGCAACATGTATCCCCACATATAGTAATATATGTATGTACATTTATTACACAGTAACATGATCCCAATATTGAAAAGTTCCGTAACCACAGTTTACATAGTGGCCAATCCCAATCTGATGAACAATCACCCAACAACATCCCGTACCATAAGGCATGTTACATTTGCAGCCAGTCTGGCCGCCAGCGTACGCGTCCCCTGCTAGATGGCGGCAGCTCTCTGTTGCTTCTACTTCCAGTGTCTGCGGTGTCATTTTCGCCATAGCCCTCGACGTCACCCGTGCCCATACGTTGCCCGACAGTGTCTGCGGTGTCGGTGTTTTCACCGTCGTCCTCGACATCGCTCGCGTCCATACATTGTCCTCCGTACGCACCTCCTCCACTGTTACTTGTAGCCATTTCACCTTTGGAAGGAGGTAAGGCCTCATTCGTTTCGTCGCTGCCTGCCAGCGGTAGTGGTTTAGTCGCTGGCTGCCAGCGGTAGTGGTTTAGTCGCTGCCTGCCAGCGGTAGTGGTTTAGTCGCTGCCTGCCAGCGGTAGTGGTTTAGTCGCTGCCTGCCAGTGGTAGTGGTTTAGTCGCTGCCTGCCAGGGGTAGTGGTTTAGTCGCTGCCTGCCAGCGTGTAGTGGTTAGTCGCTGCCTGCCAGCGGTAGTGGTTTAGTCGCTGGCTGCCAGCGTAGTGGTTTAGTCGCTGCCTGCCAGCGGTAGTGGTTTAGTCGCTGCCTGCCAGCGGTAGTGGTTTAGTCGCTGGCTGCCAGCGGTAGTGGTTTAGTCGCTGCCTGCCAGCGGTAGTGGTTTAGTCGCTGCCTGCCAGCGGTAGTGGTTTAGTCGCTGGCTGCCAGCGGTAGTGGTTTAGTCGCTGCCTGCCAGCGGTAGTGGTTTAGTCGCTGGCTGCCAGCGGTAGTGGTTTAGTCGCTGGCTGCCAGTGGTAGTGGTTTAGTCGCTGGCTGCCAGTGGTAGTGGTTTAGTCGCTGGCTGCCAGCGGTAGTGGTTTAGTCGCTGCCTGCCAGCGGTATGGTTTAGTCGCTGCCTGCCAGCGGTAGTGGTTTAGGTCGCTGCCTGCCAGCGGTAGTGGTTTAGTCGCTGCCTGCCAGCGGTAAGTGGTTTAGTCGCTGGCTGCCAGCGGTAGTGGTTTAGTCGCTGGCTGCCAGCGGTAGTGGTTTAGTCGCTGGCTGCCAGCGGTAGTGGTTTAGTCGCTGGCTGCCAGCGGTAGTGGTTTAGGTCGCTGGCTGCCAGCGGTAGTGGTTTAGTCGCTGGCTGCCAGCGGTAGTGGTTTAGTCGCTGGCTGCCAGCGGTAGGTTTAGTCGCTGGCTGCCAGCGGTAGTGGTTTAGTCCGCTGGCTGCCAGCGGTAGTGGTTTAAGTCGCTGGCTGCCAGCGGTAGTGGTTTAGTCGCTGGCTGCCAGCGGTAGTGGTTTAGTCGCTGGCTGCCAGCGGTAGTGGTTTAGTCGCTGGCTGCCAGCGGTAGTGGTTTAGTCGCTGGCTGCCAGCGGTAGTGGTTTAGTCGCTGGCTGCCAGCGGTAGTGGTTTAGTCGTGCGGGCCAAGTGGGCGGCGCTTCTCCTGGAGCCATCACTGAGGAGAAATGTAGCTGGTCTGAGTTGCCGCTCAATCCTCACTGGATGGGAGTACCGGGGAACCATTTTCTCTCCCATCCTCTGGTTCTGGACGTGCACGTATTCTCCTCGTCTGAAGTCGGGTGTTCTTACTCCATAACGTCCGTCGTAAGTGCGTTTGTTCCTTTGCTGCTGATTACGCACCCTCCTTTCTACGTCTGGGTCTTCCAGGGCGCTTTTTTCAACCAAATCTCATCACGCGGCCATGGAGCATCTCTGAAGGTGACTTGCCTGTGCTACAGTAGTTGCTCTGTAGAGGCTCAGCCCACGGCGTACCTCCTCTTGGAATTTCATCGTGCTTGGCATCCCGGAGATCCAGCTCATGAATGTATGGTTAAATCTCTTGACCGCACCATTACCACGAGGCCAGTAAACACTTGAAAAGGCGAGTTTGATGCCATGATGTTGTAAATAGTCTTCCAGCTCTTGGCTAATGAACTGGGGGCCATTATCGCTCACCAGCTCCTTCGGAAATCCTTCTCTTGCCCACAGTGTCAAAAAACCTGATCAGGTTTCCCGTTGTAACACTTGCAGCCAGCCCGACCTCTACTCACTTTGACCTGTAATCCACGAGAGTGATTGCGTATCGGCTAGAGGCCGGTGCCCCGTCAATCGGCCCAACAACGTCAACACCTAACTTGGACCAAGGCCGGCTGGGTAGAGGAACTGGTTGGAGCGGGGCGAGGCGAGTACGTTGTGACACCACTCTGTCGCTCGTCTGGCACCGGTTGCATTCCCGCACCATGTCCTCTACGGCTTTATCCATGCGAGGCCACCACGCTACCCTCCGTAACAGTTGTTTGGTGCGTGCCACGCCATCATGAGCCCCATGAGCCAGCTCGAGGTACCGAACGCGTAGTGACGTCGGTGCTATGACTTGTGACCCTCGTACGACTATTCCGTCCATGTCGCTCAGTTCGTGCTGAAACTGGTAAAATGGCCGCACCTCTGCAGTACACTGGTAAAGGAGTAAGGCATTAACCTGGCCTGCCAGCTTGCCACCCTCGCTCCAGCTCGGCCGGAGTACTTTGACGACAACATTGTCTGAAGTGCCGAATGGTCGGTCCGGAGCGTGAAGTATCGGCCCCACAGGTAGAGCTGCCATCGCTCCACTGCGCTGACAGCAGCCAGCGCCTCCCTTTCAGACACAGAGTACTTGCGTTCCGCTGGGGTAAACTGCCGGCTCCAGAATGCCACCACACTCGCCGCCCCGCAGCCATCCTTCTGTGACAGCACAGCACCAATGCCCTTGTCGCTCACGTCTGACGTTACCTCCGTTGGAAGCGAAGGATCAAATGGTTGCAATGCCTTACAGTTTGCTATTTGAAGTTTAACCATTTGGAATGCTTTTTCCACGTCAGTTGACCACACAGAAGGCACATCCTTCTTTAGTAGAGTTGACATCGGGCTCACCGTTGCAGCGTATTCGGGAATGAAATGGAAAAACCATCCACATAACCCCCGGAAGGTCTTGAGCTCCTTGATATCAGTAGGAGCTGGAGCCTTCAGGATTGCGTCTGTGTGGCTCTGGAGTGGCGATATCTCATCCTTGGAGAGGCGGTAACCACAGAAGTCCACGTGAGGCTGTGAAAACACGGATTTACTTGTGTTAATGGTGACGCTGGCTTTTCGTAATTTCTCGAGCACTAGTCTCGGTCGTCTGTCGTGCTCCTCTTGGTTCCTCCCGGTGCACACTATGTCGTCGAGATAATGTTCACAGCCAGGTATGCCGGCCAAAACCTTATCTAGCACCTTCTGGAACGCAGATCCTGAAGACGCCAAACCGAAGGGGACCCTGGTATGTTGGAATAACCCGTCGTGTGTTATGAACGCAGTAACAGGAGCTCGAGAACCAGTTGGTGGTAAGCAGATTTTAGATCGATCTAACTAAACACCACTCCCTATAGTTTTGACTGAAGCTCCGAAATAGTGGGAAGTGGGTACACCTCAGAAATGAACGGGCTGTTTGGCCCTCTCAAATCCACGCACAGGCGGATGGATCCATTTTTCTTACGGGCCACCACGACAGGGCTTATCCATTCAGACGTATCTATACGCTCAATAACGCCTGCTTCTTCCAGTCGTCGCAGTTCTCGAGACACCTGCTCACGGATGGACAGCGGCAACCTCCGGAGGCCGTGGCGGATTGGAACAGCTCCTTCCGGTAACACAATCCTGTGTTGGTAATTCCGGATTACTGGTAACGGTGTTTGCTCTTCATGTCCTTCTACGACGTTGTAGACTGATCCTGTGGCCGGATGAACAGTTAGACCTAACTTAGCCATTATATCCAGTCCCATAATGGCTTCGTTGCCGCTCGTATGCACCAAGTGAAAGTTAGCATTTGCGGATTTGTCGTTGATCTTCACAATTGCAGGAAGAGTACCGGCGACTTTCAGAGGGTTACGACCAACTCCAAAGAGCTTGGTGGTCGTAGGGAGAACTGTTGCTCCCTTAAAGTGTTGCCGAGCTACAGCCACACTAAGAACAGAGACAGTCGCCTCAGTATCCACCTGAAGTTCTAATTCATCACTCATTTCTTCCACTACCACTTGGGCTACGCATGACACACGCTGTGGACGAATGCCCAAACAACACAGGACGGTCAGTTCCTTACTGTCCTTGGGTGTGGTTTCCCTTCTACTTTGCTTAGCACGGCACACGACGGCCCAGTGGCCACGCTTTGCTTAGCACGGCACACGACAGCCCAGTGGCCACGCTTTGCTTAGCACGGCACACGACAGCCCAGTGGCCACGCTTTGCTTAGCACGGCACACGACAGCCCAGTGGCCACGCTTTGCTTAGCACGGCACACGACAGCCCAGTGGCCACGCTTCCCACACCTACGGCACACGCTTCCTCTGGCAAGGCACTGCACAGAACGAGATAGCTGTCCTGTTTCACCACAATTGAAGCAAGTCCTTAAACTCGTAGAGTTGTTGCCTCGTTGACTGGAGTTAGCCATCATCACACAGGCTTCTTGTAATTCCGGCTCCTGTGCGGTGCCCAGCGTTGCCACCTGAACGGGCGCGCCGGCACTCAAGCTGTCCGAAGCTTCCAGCATCTTCGATCCACGTATAGATATCTCAAACGCCTCCGCCTGTTGCAGCAGTGTGGTCAGGGTCAGATCCTTGTTTGGTAGGAATCGTTCCCGAAGAATGGGATGCACAGTCTTTTCCACCACTTGATCCCGGAGCAATTCTTCCAGCAGCACGCCCAATGTGCAGTGTTTGGCCAGACCACGCAGTGCAGCAACATACTCTGCTGTCGTTTCCCCAGGGCGCTGGCTTCGCTGGCGGAAGTTGAATCGTTCCACCACAGCGTTTACCTGCGGAGTGTAGAACAAGCGTAGTTGTCAATGTCTCAGGGTAGTGTCGTATTCATCTTCACCTTCTTCCTTAGTTACTGTTGGCTGGCTACGATGAATGCGATGTGCCTCGTCACCCACGCAGTGTAGCAATAGTGCCTTCCTCCTGGTTGCCGAATAGGCAGCTGCTCCAACTGCAGTGAGGAACGTAGTGAACCTTGTCTCCCAGTCACTCCAAGTCGTACTCGGGCGGTCACCAGGTTCCTGCAGGTACGTTGGAGGCGGAACCATTCCCGCGGACTCCATGCTGATCCTTTTCGCTGTGCCAAATGTAGTGTCGGGTAAAGAAACAAGGAGTGTTTGTGAAGGCTGCCAGGCAGTAACTGGCGCTTTATTCATTTCTCTATGCCGAGTCACGTCGCGTGAACCTGAACCCTCATTCCAGCGATACATCGGAACACTACAGCTTACACTATAACACTATTACTGTTACTATGTGTCTTTAAGAAGGGATACCCAAGACTAACACACACCTTGTTTCCCCTTGCAGGTTCAGCCCACCAAGTTTCTGGCTGTTCCCCGGGTGTGGGAGAAGATCTATGAGAGGATGCAGGAGGCGGGGGCCGGCGTGGGGGGCGTGAAGAGGGCCGTGGCCACCTGGGCCAAGCACCACGGCCTCAACTACTACACCGCTATCAAGGAGGGAAGGTACTGGGGGAGGGGAGTTTATTATTTATTTATGTTAACCCCTTGAGGCCCAGAACGTAATTGCCATTGTAATTTGTGTACCATTAGACGATTTTTAGTGACTATAAGCAATGTTTTATAGCTATGACCTGTTTAGTATCCTTGTCCATTAACTCATTTGGTATATTCAGTTACTTTTCGTAATTTTATGGCTCACAACCTATGATTTTCTATAGCCAAGGAAAGATCTGGGCGTGAATTTCTCAGATTTTGTCCCTTAGAAAACCCCTGTGTTAACCAGCAATAAAGACAACATGAACACAAGGCAAACCAACAAAGGAAGGTTTATATTGGTGGTTAATTTTAATTCTATATACATACATACATAAGAACATAAGAAGAACATAAGAAAATAAGGAAGCTACAAGAGGCTGGGAGACCTACACGAGGTAGTTCCTGTTACTTAACACTACCTACATCCACCTTTCATCCCCATCCATGAATTTATCCAGACTCCTTTTAAAGACCCCAATAGACTCCGCATTGACCACCTGACGACTGAGTCCATTGCCAATCATTCATCACCCTATTTGTGAACCAGTTTCTCCCTATTTCCTTTTCAAATCTATGCTTTTCCAGCTTGAATCTGTTACTTCTTGTTCTACCCTGCTTACTAACCTTAAGAAATTTTCCTACATCGCCTAACATGCTTGTTTAATGCAGGCTCGCTTTATTAAAATTCAGAGTTACACATTGTTCTTTGTTGTACCAAAATTTGCTTAACTCTTAAAAAAGTTTCCGTTACAGAAAATTATTCACAAATCTTTAACTTAAAAAAACACTCATGTTTAAAATCAGAAATGTCACTTATGTTTACTTTTTTTCCATTACGTTCTTCATTTGTACTTTATTTTCTGAGATCCATAAAAGACGTAAGAAAGATCCATAAATAAATCCATACATAAATCCATAAAATAAATCCATGAAAAGATCCACAAATCCTCCAGGTCAAAGGTCAACAGTTTTGATGATGATTCTATATGTTGTGGCTGTGTACGTGACCCTGATTTTCTCCCCACAGAACATTGACCTCCTATGAGACGCTGGCCAACTCCCTCGCTAAATCCCTCATCCTGAACAAAGTCAAAGCAGCGATTGGCATGGGGCGTGCATCCGGCCTGGCCTCCGGTGAGTCTGTAGGGACTGTGGTTACCTACCGTAGATAACAGTAAAGTCGCCACCTGCAGTCATGTCGCCAGCCGCCAAATACTACGAATGATAGCATTACTACTGATTTGTATGTGCCACTGAAGATGTTACACAGTAGTTTATATCATGGCTGTATAATCTACCCTGTTTCAGCGTTGTTTTATGCTTTGTAGCTGCAATGTAACTGTTGCGCATTTTGCTTCTCAAGTTGTTCTTGGCGCGACGACAGACAGTAGCTCATCACCTTTCGGGCAGCAGGACACAGACTTTCCAGATCTTTCAAACTTGAATAGAATTTGTTTTCACGTTGGCAGAGGAATTTTTATATATCCAAGCATCTTCCGCAGGTAATATATATAGAGACTTGTTTTACTTTACCTCTAATTTCCCTGAATTCCCCAGAGTGGCGACTGAACTGTTGGGTTAAAATACTAGCTGGCGACTTTACTGTAGTAGGCATAGTGAGGTCGCCACTCTGTTTTATTCTTATAATTTGTACATTTATAGCCCTAATATGACACAGATGAAGACACAAAATGATACAGACTCTCCAGATAGCCCCTTCTAACTGTCCTGAAATCATGGATGTACAAATGTAAGTATTAACGCCACCACACGGCTGTACATAACAAAGAAACGTAGAACTGGCGACTTCACTGTTATCTACGGTAGCTATATTTACCTATAATCTATTTTATTTTATAGTGAATAATAACAAGCTTGATCAATGCTTACAATAGTTCAATCAGACAAAACAATACATTTCAAGGTCTACCAGCAACAACAATCTAGTGAATGACCCCGTATATGTGTATTGACCTAGTTGCCTTGACCTACACTACTAGACTCTGGTGTTTTTAACGAGGTGAAGAATCCTGACCCCTTGCTGCTTACTGACTGATATTTGATGCCAGGAGAAGGGAATAGCACAGTTCTTCTTAATTTTAGTTGTATTTTATCATAGTTAACCCTATCATCAGGTAAACATAGGCATCATTTTAACCATGAGACCTTAAGATAATGGAATTTTTGCCTCGTTAAAAAAATAGACTATAGTTGTGTTTTCCAGGGCCTGAGCTACACTGGTGGGGTCCCGTCTCCGTGTCTACGTTTATCCAGTCTTTCTTACAACTGGTGCACATTCTTTGCTGATATCACCTCCTCATTTAGTCCATTGCAAACTTCTATCTTTCTATGACGGTGTGTGAATGTCTGTATAAGATATATAAGATCAGTTTTGCTGTGTGGTTCTGAGACAAGGGCTTTGACGAAGAAGTTGGAGGCTGTGTTGGTTGGGTGTGATGGGAGAATGTTGAGATATATGACTGGGATCACATGGAGAGATGAAGTGTCCAGTGAAGAGGTGGCAAGATGTGGATTGAAGGAGGTGAGTACAGTGCTGAGAGTAAGGCGATGGAGGTGGTTTGGGCACGTGAAGAGGAGAGAAGGTGAGGAAGGAAGGTGAAGATGAAGAGGAAGAAGTTGATGAGTAGTGTTACGTGGCTATATCAGGTTCTCTCCGAGGGCCAAAGAAACTGTGATCTCCGGCTTGTGTTTATTTCCTTTTTGGTTTTACAGCTT
The DNA here is from genome assembly GCA_016584305.1 of Chionoecetes opilio. Classification (NCBI taxonomy): domain Eukaryota; kingdom Metazoa; phylum Arthropoda; class Malacostraca; order Decapoda; family Majidae; genus Chionoecetes; species Chionoecetes opilio. The sequence goes on from JACEEZ010001922.1 coordinate 362,833, forward strand.
CCTTTTTATATACAAGATATATATATCACTGCCCCTTGGCAGCGGCTAGGCACCAGACTCCCAAGTTCTCCTCAGGTACCCACAGGACAGGGAGCGAGCGTCCCGGGGGGAGTGGCTTGAGGCGGTGCGGTGTTTTCAGTGAGCTGGACGCCCAACGGGAGAGGCGGCCAGGAGTCTCACCGTGGTTGGCCTCACCACCGATGCCTCTGCGGCTCGGTGAAGGCGTGATGGGGGAGGTAGGGAAAGGCACCGCCAGGAGCGCCTTTAACTGACGGCGTGCGTGGGCCAGCCGGGGTGTAGGGCGGGGAACACCGCGACCCCCCTTCACCAGCTGCACGGGGATCCACCACGGCCTCCTGCAGACAATGGAAGAGAGGAACGGAACGGGGAGGACAGGCAGGGAATAACGGAGTGGGAGTGGGAGTGGAGGTGCTCTCACGGTGACGAGCGGGCGTCGACGCCGGAGTAGGAGTGCTCTCACGGTGACTATTGGCTGTCTTAACCGGAGTAGGGAAGGTTAGGTGAGGATGAGGAGAGGAAGTCTTGGGGTGCACCAACCAGGACTGCCTGTCCGTGGCTCCTCGCTCATTATATACACCCCGCTCTCCTCCTGGAGCGAGGCCAGTGCTTGGGCCATGCAGATCCTCCCTGTGTTCTGCTTGTGGCTGTCTCTCCCTCACAAGTAGGACATTTTATTCATATATTTTGTGCCTTTTTCTGCTGTTCTTCTCTTGTCTTCCGTTGCATGGGACATTTTTATGATAGTTTGTTTGTTGTGTTGAGGAGCTGCTGCGCCCATCCCCATAAACACTTCAAGACAATGTAATAAGTAAATATGTTGTTTAGCTAATTTTTTATTTTATATATAAATGATTTATTTTGTACTTTTTTTTTATCTTCGTGTGTAGGAGCGGCGCCGATATCGAAGGAGGTGTTGGAGTACTTCATGAGCCTGGACCTGCCCATCATGGAGGCTTACGGCCTGTCCGAGAGCATGAGCATCTGTTCCATGGGTCAGGTGGAGGAGGGCATGTTCAGGCTGGGCAGTGTGGGCAAGGTAAGGAAGTCTTATACACTGCATCCTCGTACAACACCATCCAATCAATCCACGTACAACACCATCCAATCCATCCACGTACAACACCATCCAATCCATCCACGTACAACACCATCTAATCAATCCACGTACAACACCATCCAATCCATCCACGTACAACACCATCCAATCAATCCACGTACAACACCATCCAATCAATCCACGTACAACACCATCCAATCAATCCTCGTGCAACACCATCCAATCCATCCACGTACAACACCATCCAATCAATCCTCGTGCAACACCATCCAATCCATCCACGTACAACACCATCCAATCAATCCACGTACAACACCATCCAATCCATCCACGTACAACACCATCCAATCCATCCACGTACAACACCATCCAATCAATCCACGTACAACACCATCCAATCCATCCACGTACAACACCATCCAATCCATCCACGTACAACACCATCCAATCAATCCACGTACAACACCATCCAATCCATCCACGTACAACACCATCCAATCCATCCACGTACAAACACCATCCAATCAATCCACGTACAACACCATCCAATCCATCCACGTACAACACCATCCAATCCATCCACGTACAACACCATCCAATCAATCCACGTACAACACCATCCAATCCATCCACGTACAACACCATCCAGTCAATCCACGTACAACACCATCCAATCGATCCACGTACAACACCATCCAGTCAATCCACGTACAACACCATCCAGTCAATCCACGTACAACACCATCCAATCAATCCACGTACAACACCATCCAATCAATCCTCGTACAACACCATCCAATCAATCCACGTACAACACCATCCAATCAATCCACGTACAACACCATCCAGTCAATCCACGTACAACACCATCCAATCAATCCACGTACAACACCATCCAGTCAATCCACGTACAACACCATCCAGTCAATCCACGTACAACACCATCCAGTCAATCCACGTACAACACCATCCAGTCAATCCACGTACAACACCATCCAATCCATCCACGTACAACACCATCCAATCAATCCACGTACAACACCATCCAATCAATCCTCGTGCAACACCATCCAATCAATCCTCGTGCAACACCATCCAATCCATCCACGTACAACACCATCCAATCAATCCACGTACAACACCATCCAGTCAATCCACGTACAACACCATCCAATCAATCCACGTACAACACCATCCAGTCAATCCACGTACAACACCATCCAGTCAATCCACGTACAACACCATCCAATCAATCCACGTACAACACCATCCAATCAATCCTCGTACAACACCATCCAGTCAATCCACGTACAACACCATCCAGTCAATCCACGTACAACACCATCCAATCGATCCACGTACAACACCATCCAGTCAATCCACGTACAACACCATCCAGTCAATCCACGTACAACACCATCCAATCAATCCACGTACAACACCATCCAATCAATCCACGTACAACACCATCCAGTCAATCCACGTACAACACCATCCAATCAATCCACGTACAACACCATCCAGTCAATCCACGTACAACACCATCCAGTCAATCCACGTACAACACCATCCAGTCAATCCACGTACAACCCCATCCAGTCATCCACGTACAACACCATCCAATCAATCCACGTACAACACCATCCAGTCAATCCACGTACAACACCATCCAGTCAATCCACGTACAACACCATCCAGTCAATCCACGTACAACACCATCCAATCAATCCACGTACAACACCATCCAGTCAATCCACGTACAACACCATCCAGTCAATCCACGTACAACACCATCCAGTCAATCCACGTACAACACCATCCAATCAATCCACGTACAACACCATCCAATCAATCCACGTACAACACCATCCAGTCAATCCACGTACAACACCATCCAATCAATCCACGTACAACACCATCCAGTCAATCCACGTACAACACCATCCAGTCAATCCACGTACAACACCATCCAGTCAATCCACGTACAACACCATCCAATCAATCCACGTACAACACCATCCAGTCAATCCACGTACAACACCATCCAGTCAATCCACGTACAACACCATCCAGTCAATCCACGTACAACACCATCCAGTCAATCCACGTACAACACCATCCAATCAATCCACGTACAACACCATCCAGTCAATCCACGTACAACACCATCCAATCAATCCACGTACAACACCATCCAGTCAATCCACGTACAACACCATCCAGTCAATCCACGTACAACACCATCCAGTCAATCCACGTACAACACCATCCAATCAATCCACGTACAACACCATCCAGTCAATCCACGTACAACACCATCCAGTCAATCCACGTACAACACCATCCAATCAATCCACGTACAACACCATCCAATCCATCCACGTACAACACCATCCAATCCATCCACGTACAACACCATCCAGTCAATCCACGTACAACACCATCCAGTCAATCCACGTACAACACCATCCAGTCAATCCACGTACAACACCATCCAATCAATCCACGTACAACACCATCCAGTCAATCCACGTACAACACGGTGGGGCTCTGAGCAACCCACTTCATCCACACAACACTATTAATATTCATACAACACCATCTGGCGATCAGAAAGCAAGGCAATTCCACCCTTACCCGCTCTGCACGGTGCTGCGCTGCACAACATGCAACTCCAGTACTTCCTCAGTACTCAGAACCTCAGTACTTACCTGTTACAAGTATTTCAAATACCATAAGACATTCAAATCAACTAATCTGTCCTTACGCTGTAATGTTTACGTTCTGCCTCGGAGGCTCGGCAGATTGCCACCAACAGCTCCATCTATCATCTGCTAGTGTTGATGTATGTGAACAGAGCAACAGAAGGACCACCAAAGAGCATGGGAACAGAGCAACAGAAGGACCACCAAAGAGCATGGGAACAGAGCAACAGAAGGACCACCAAAGAGCATGGGAACAGAGCAACAGAAGGACCACCAAAGAGCATGGGAACAGAGCAACAGAAGGACCACCAAAGAGCATGGGACCAGAGCAACAGAAGGACCGCCAAAGAGCATGGGAACAGAGCAACAGAAGGACCACCAAAGAGCATGGGACCAGAGCAACAGAAGGACCGCCAAAGAGCATGGGAACAGAGCAACAGAAGGACCACCAAAGAGCATGGGACCAGAGCAACAGAAGGACCACCAAAGAGCATGGGACCAGAGCAACAGAAGGACCGCCAAAGAGCATGGGACCAGAGCAACAGAAGGACCGCCAAAGAGCATGGGAACAGAGCAACAGAAGGACCACCAAAGAGCATGGGACCAGAGCAACAGAAGGACCACCAAAGAGCATGGGACCAGAGCAACAGAAGGACCGCCAAAGAGCATGGGACCAGAGCAACAGAAGGACCGCCAAAGAGCATGGGACCAGAGCAACAGAAGGACCGCCAAAGAGCATGGGACCAGAGCAACAGAAGGACCACCAAAGAGCATGGGACCAGAGCAACAGAAGGACCGCCAAAGAGCATGGGAACAGAGCAACAGAAGGACCGCCAAAGAGCATGGGACCAGAGCAACAGAAGGACCGCCAAAGAGCATGGGACCAGAGCAACAGAAGGACCGCCAAAGAGCATGGGACCAGAGCAACAGAAGGACCACCAAAGAGCATGGGACCAGAGCAACAGAAGGACCGCCAAAGAGCATGGGACCAGAGCAACAGAAGGACCGCCAAAGAGCATGGGAACAGAGCAACAGAAGGACCACCAAAGAGCATGGGACCAGAGCAACAGAAGGACCGCCAAAGAGCATGGGACCAGAGCAACAGAAGGACCGCCAAAGAGCATGGGACCAGAGCAACAGAAGGACCACCAAAGAGCATGGGACCAGAGCAACAGAAGGACCACCAAAGAGCATGGGACCAGAGCAACAGAAGGACCGCCAAAGAGCATGGGACCAGAGCAACAGAAGGACCGCCAAAGAGCATGGGACCAGAACAACAGAAGGACCGCCAAAGAGCATGGGACCAGAGCAACAGAAGGACCGCCAAAGAGCATGGGACCAGAGCAACAGAAGGACCGCCAAAGAGCATGGGACCAGAGCAACAGAAGGACCGCCAAAGAGCATGGGACCAGAGCAACAGAAGGACCGCCAAAGAGCATGGGACCAGAGCAACAGAAGGACCGCCAAAGAGCATGGGAACAGAGCAACAGAAGGACCGCCAAAGAGCATGGGACCAGAGCAACAGAAGGACCGCCAAAGAGCATGGGACCAGAGCAACAGAAGGACCGCCAAAGAGCATGGGACCAGAGCAACAGAAGGACCGCCAAAGAGCATGGGACCAGAGCAACAGAAGGACCGCCAAAGAGCATGGGACAGAGCAACAGAAGGACCGCCAAGAGATGGGACCAGAGCAACAGAAGACCCCAAAGAGATGGGAACAGAGCAACAGAAGGACCGCCAAAGAGCATGGGACCAGAGCAACAGAAGGACCGCCAAAGAGCATGGGACAGAGCAACAGAAGGACCGCCAAAGACATGGGACCAGAGCAACAGAAGGACCCCAAAGAGCATGGGACCAGAGCAACAGAAGGACCGCCAAAGAGCATGGGACCAGAGCAACAGAAGGACCGCCAAAGAGCATGGGACCAGAGCAACAGAAGGACCGCCAAAGAGCATGGGACCAGAGCAACAGAAGGACCGCCAAAGAGCATGGGACCAGAGCAACAGAAGGACCGCCAAAGAGCATGGGACCAGAGCAACAGAAGGACCGCCAAAGAGCATGGGACCAGAGCAACAGAAGGACCCCAAAGAGCATGGGACCAGAGCAACAGAAGGACCGCCAAAGAGCATGGGACCAGAGCAACAGAAGGACCGCCAAAGAGCATGGGACCAGAAGCAACAGAAGGACCGCCAAAAGAGCATGGGAAACAACAGAAACGCAGAGCAGGCCAAAGAGCGCCAAAAGAGCAAGGGACCAGCAACAGGACCAGCAAAGAAGGGCCCAAGAGCAAGGAAAGGACAAGACCCAAAGAGCATGGGACAGAGCAACAGAAGGACCGCCAAAGAGCATGGGACCAGAGCAACAGAAGGACCGCCAAAGAGCATGGGAACAGAGCAACAGAAGGGACCGCAAAACAAAGAGCATGGGACCAGAGCAACAGAAGACCCCAAAGAGCATGGGACCAGAGCAACAGAAGGACCGCCAAAGAGCATGGGACCAGAGCAACAGAAGGACCGCCAAAGAGCATGGGAACAGAGCAACAGAAGGACCGCCAAAGAGCATGGGACCAGAGCAACAGAAGGACCCCAAAGAGCATGGGACAGAGCAACAGAAGGACCGCCAAAGAGCATGGGACCAGAGCAACAGAAGGACCGCCAAGAGCATGGGACCAGAGCAACAGAAGGACCCCAAAGAGCATGGGAACAGAGCAACAGAAGGACCGCCAAAGAGCATGGACCAGAGCAACAGAAGGACCGCCAAAGAGCATGGGACCAGAGCAACAGAAGACCCCAAAGAGCATGGGACCAGAGCAACAGAAGGAACCCCAAAGAGCATGGGACCAGAGACAGAAGGACCGCCAAAGAGCATGGGACCAGAGCAACAGAAGGACCGCCAAAGAGCATGGGACCAGAGCAACAGAAGGACCGCCAAAGAGCATGGGACCAGAGCAACAGAAGGACCGCCAAAGAGCATGGGACCAGAGCAACAGAAGGACCGCCAAAGAGCATGGGACCAGAGCAACAGAAGGACCAGCCAAAGAGCATGGGACCAGAGCAACAGAAGGACCGCCCAAAGAGCATGGGACCAGAGCAACAGAAGGACCGCCAAAGAGCATGGGACCAGAGCAACAGAAGGACCGCCAAAGAGCATGGGACCAGAGCAACAGAAGGACCGCCAAAGAGCATGGGAACAGAGCAACAGAAGGACCGCCAAAGAGCATGGGACCAGAGCAACAGAAGGACCGCCAAAGAGCATGGGACCAGAGCAACAGAAGGACCGCCAAAGAGCATGGGAACAGAGCAACAGAAGGACCGCCAAAGAGCATGGGACCAGAGCAACAGAAGGACCGCCAAAGAGCATGGGAACAGAAGCAACAGAAGGACCGCCAAAGAGCATGGGACCAGAGCAACAGAAGGACCGCCAAAGAGCATGGGACACAGAGCAACAGAAGGACCGCCAAAGAGCATGGGACCAGAGCAACAGAAGGACCGCCAAAGAGCATGGGACCAGAGCAACAGAAGGACCGCCAAAGAGCATGGGACCAGAGCAACAGAAGGACCGCCAAAGAGCATGGGACCAGAGCAACAGAAGGACCGCCAAAGAGCATGGGACAGAGCAACAGAAGGACCGCCAAAGAGCATGGGACAGAGCAACAGAAGGACCGCCAAAGAGCATGGGACCAGAGCAACAGAAGGACCGCCAAAGAGCATGGGACCAGAGCAACAGAAGGACCGCCAAAGAGCATGGACCAGAGCAACAGAAGGACCGCCAAAGAGCATGGGAACAGAGCAACAGAAGGACCACCAAAGAGCATGGGACCAGAGCAACAGAAGGACCGCCAAAGAGCATGGGACCAGAGCAACAGAAGGACCGCCAAGAGCATGGGGAAAAGAGCAACAGAAGGGCCGCCAAAGAGCATGGGACAGAGCAACAGAAGACCGCCAAAGAGCATGGGACCAGAGCAACAGAAGGACCGCCAAAGAGCATGGGAACAGAGCAACAGAAGGACCCAAAGAGCATGGGACCAGAGCAACAGAAGGACCCCAAAGAGCATGGACCAGAGCAACAGAAGGACCGCCAAAGAGCATGGGACAGAGCAACAGAAGGACCGCCAAAGAGCATGGGAACAGAGCAACAGAAGGACCGCCAAAGAGCATGGAAGCCAAACCCAGAGGACAAGAACAGAAGGACCGCCAAAGAGCATGGGAAAAGAGCAACAGAAGGACCGCCAAAGAGCATGGAACAGAGCAACAGAAGGACCGCCAAAGAGCATGGGACCAGAGCAACAGAAGGACCGCCAAAGAGCATGGGAACAGAGCAACAGAAGGACCGCCAAAGAGCATGGGACCAGAGCAACAGAAGGACCACCAAAGAGCATGGGAACAGAGCAACAGAAGGACCACCAAAGAGCATGGGAACAGAGCAACAGAAGGACCGCCAAAGAGCATGGGAACAGAGCAACAGAAGGACCCCAAAGAGCATGGGACCAGAGCAACAGAAGGACCGCCAAAGAGCATGGGAACAGAGCAACAGAAGGACCGCCAAAGAGCATGGGACCAGAGCAACAGAAGGACCGCCAAAGAGCATGGGACCAGAGCAACAGAAGGACCACCAAGAGCATGGGACCAGAGCAACAGAAGGACGCCAAAGAGCATGGGAACAGAGCAACAGAAGGACCGCCAAAGAGCATGGACACAGAGCAACAGAAGGACCGCCAAAGAGCATGGGAACAGAGCAACAGAAGGACCGCCAAAGAGCATGGGAGCAGAGCAACAGAAGGACCGCCAAAGAGCATGGGAACAGAGCAACAGAAGGACCGCCAAAGAGCATGGGACCAGAGCAACAGAAGGATCGCCAAAGAGCATGGGAACAGAGCAACAGAAGGACCGCCAAAGAGCATGGGAACAGAGCAACAGAAGGACCGCCAAAGAGCATGGACCAGAGCAAAGAGGACCGCCAAAGAGCATGGACCAGAGCAACAGAAGGACCACCAAAGAGCATGGGACCAGAGCAACAGAGGATCGCCAAAGAGCTGGGAACAGCAACAGAGGACCGCCAAAGAGCATGGGACGAGCACAGAAGGACGCCAAAGAGCATGGAACAGAGCACAGAAGGACCGCCAAAGAGCATGGGAACAGAGCACAGAAGGACCGCCCAAAGAGCATGGGAACAGAGCAACAGAAGGACCGCCAAAGACATGGGAACAGAGCAACAGAAGACCACCAAAGAGCATGGGAACAGAGCAACAGAGGACCACCAAAGAGCATGGGACCAGAGCAACAGAAGGACGCCGCCTACTGAGAAAAGGGTGATTTAATACGTTTTACTATCGTAGAAAATCTTTTATTTTTATTTTTGTCTTAGAAATTCTTCCAAACTTTCTCCACATTAGAATTAAGGTGAGGACTAGATGAGTTGTGTTACTATATATGGTATTGTAAAGGCAATGTATGTATTGCAATGTGTTAATAAGGGAAAAAGTACAACATTTTGGAGGTGGCCACCATGAGTACATTATAACATGGGTTTCTATGATTCCTACAACACGCTTTTGTACAACCCGGCGTGCTGCGGCGCCCACAAAGCCGTGCTGTATGAGGATGCAGTGTACGCCATGCATCGCACAGTGGTCTATAGTCAATTCTTTTTAACGAGGTAAAAATTCCATTCTATCTTAACCCCTTGAGGCCCAGAACGTAATTTCCATTGTAATTTGGGTACCATTAGACAACTTTTAGTGAATATAAGCAATATTTTATAGCTATGACCTGTTTTGTATCCTTGTCCACTAGCTAATTTGGTATATTTAGTTACTTTTCGTAATTCTTTGGCTAAAAACAGACGATTTGATATAGCCAAGGAAAGATCTGGGTGTGAAGGGGTTAAAGCCTCATGCTTAAAGTTATGCCTATGTTTACCTGATAATGTGGTTAACTATGATAGAATGCAACTGAACTTAAGAAGAAGTGTAGTATTCCCTTCTCCTGGTATCAAATATCAGTCAGCAAGCAGCAAGAACTGTATTCTGGGACTGAGAGTGCTGTGAAGTGTGGGGCAGGTGTATCCAGCTTCTTTCCTGTGAATACAGGAGTGAGGCAAGGGTGCGTCCTTGCCCCATCACTTTTCAACACTTGTATGGACTGGGTATTGGACAAGGTTGTAGATCAAAGTGATTGTGGAGCATCCCTCGGCAACACCAAGGTCACTGATCTTGTTTTTGCCGATGATGCAGTAATCTTTGCTGAGTCGCTGGAGGTCCTGGTGATGGCTCTCGAGGCGCTGCACGAGGAGGCAAAGCCTTTGGGACTTGAGGTCTCCTGGCTCAAGACCAAGGTCCAGGTGTTTGGAAGCTTACTAGATGAAGCAGTACAGTCTGTTCATGCGTGCGGCGAGGACATTGAGATCTTGGAAAGTTTTACATACCTTGGTAGTGCAGTCCATAATGACGGCGGGTCACGTCAAGAAGTCTTACGGCGGATTGGCATAGCCCACGGTGTTATGGACTCGCTCAGCGGGAGTATTTGGCGTTGTCGGTACCTGTGCAGGAGGACAAAGATCCGGATCTTCAAGTCGCTTGTGATCCCTGTCTTACTCTATGGTTGTGAGACATGGACACTAAATAGTGACTTGAAGAGACGAATCAATGCCTTTGGTAATAAGTGTCTTCGCAGAATTATGGGGTATCGCTGGGATGATTACGTGTCAAATCAGCGATTGCACCGTGAGACTGAATCGAGGCCTATTACCTGCATAGTCCGTCAGCGCCAACTTCGGCTATATGGGCATGTGGCACGCTACCCTGAAACCGATCCTTCCCATCGGGTTGTATCTGTAAGAGACAATCCGGCGTGGAGGAGGCCAAGGGGGCGCCCACAAGGCTCGTGGCTGGGGCAAGTTGATGCTTCTTGTCGAGAGCTGCTTGGTATGGGAAGGGAGCCTGCATGGGGACTCGCGCGTGGTAACCCCCGGGAGTGGCGTCGTAGGGTGGGCGAGGCGACGCGCCCCCTGGCGTATGCCCCCAATGATTGATTGATTGAAGCAGCAAGGGGTCAGGATATTTCACCTCGTTAAAAAAAACTGTCTAGCTATGTCTATGTGTAAAAGTCTGCATTGAAGGAGCTGAGTACAGTGCTGAGAGTAAGGCGATGGAGGTGGTTTGGGCACGTGAAGAGGAGAGAAGGTGGTGAGGCATTGGGGAGAGCTGTTGGAGTGGAAGTGCCAGGTCGCAGTCCACCGGGCAGGCCAAGGAAGACATGGAGGCAGTGTGTTGAAGAGGATCTGGCAGCATTGGCCATTGAAGAAGTTGAGGCATTGGATAGAGATAGTTGGAAGTGTATCATCGACTGTCTAACCTCATAAAAATTGTGAGGGCCTAAAGGAAAGCAAAGGAAAGGAAGGATAGTAGGATATAATAAATAAGGGAAGGAGAGAGAATCTCTGATAGCAGTAGTGGAGGTGAGAGGCGACGAGGGTTTTCGCTGATGCAAGTTTTCCTTATCAGTCCCGCGAAGGGGTGGGCAGCCGCCACCTGCAAAGTCGCTGACGATTAGGTATTCTGCAGATGAACGTCCGCGAGGGGAGGGTGAGAGAGGGTGAGAGAGGGTGAGAGAGTGAGAGAGGTGATAGAGGGTGAGGGAGAGTGAGAGGGCGAGGAGAAGGAGGAATAACGCTGATTCTACACTCTTCTCTCCTCGCCGTCACCTTGCACCTCACTTCATAGCTGTCAGACTGATAGGACCTTTGGCCCGTGCCCACCCACACACGGGGGTTTCTTCCTGAAGACAAGGGAGAGAGGATGGGATTCTATATACCCTGCGGTGTGGCCACACGTCGGTTTGGGTCGCGGTGACCTCTTTTACGAAACTTGTGTATTAGTGAAGAGAAGGAGAGATACTTTGGTGTCCCTTCGTGAGTGTGGGGACTCAACTTGCACCTGTACTTCAACGAGGCTCCCCGGGGACGCAGCTCGGGACCGCTCCGCCACGCCCCGAGGCTGCCTGCGTGCCCGTGGGCCGGAGGTGAAACTCTACGCGACTACAACGCCCTACTAGATACCTCCTTCAGGAGGTTTTCCCCGGGTTTCCCCCCCAGAACCCCGGGGCATTACGAGACATCTGCAACAGGATCTTAGGACCTCTTGAGCACCACATACAGGTCCTCCTGAAGGCGACGCAGCAGATGGTGACGTATTGCCATATGATTGACAGTGCATGACAGGGGCGGGCAATAATGGATGACCCCGGGGCAACTATGCAAGCTACCGTAGATAACAGTGAAGTCGCCAGTTCTACGTTTCTTTGTTATGTACAGCCGTGTGGTGGCGTTAATACTTACATTTGTACATCCATGATTTCAGGACAGTTAGAAGGGGCTATCTGGAGAGTCTGTGTCATTTTGTGTCTTCATCTGTGTCATATTAGGGCTATAAATGAACAAATTACAAAAATAAAACCGAGTGGCGACTTCACTATACCTACTACAGTAAAGTCGCCAGCTAGTATTTTAACCCAACAGTTGAGTCGCCACTCTGGAGAATTCAGGGAAATTAGAGGTAAAGTAAAACAAGTCTCTATATATATTAGCTGCGGAAGATGCTTGGATATATAAAAATTCCTCTGCCAACGTGAAAATAAGTTCTATTCAAGTTTGAAAGATCTGGTAAGTCTGTGTCCTGTCGCCCGAAAGGCTACTGTTTACACTCTGTCATCGCGCGAAGAAAAACGTGAGAAGCAAAATGCGCAACAGTTATACTTGCAGCTACAAAGCATAAAACAATGCTGAAACAGGGTAGATTATACAGCCATGATATAAACTACTGTGTAACACCTTCAGTGGCACATAAAAATCAGTAGTGATGCTATCATTCGTAATATTTGGCGCCTGGCGACTTCACTGCAGGTGGCGACTTCACTGTTATCTACGGTAGGGGCCTCGGGGGGGACAGGGAGGGTCGCCCCCCTCCGGCAAAGACCGGGGGGTTATAAGCCTGGGGAGGTAAGCTCCCCGTATCTCCACAGCTACGGGCACTGTCCCGTGTACCCTCCGGTACAAGGAGATAAGCCCAACCCAGCACCTTCAGGTAGGGGTGCCGGGGTTAATTGTCATGCCACGACCAGCGACCGATCGGATAGAACCATGGCGGGTTGGGGGGACGCTAAAACAGGAGCTACGTATATCAACAACCCCCCGTTGAGCCCGCACACGCAATTTCCTTCCTTCCCCACTTCGGGAGTAGCGGAGGGCGGCGTCGGAGCTTAACAAAAATTATTGGAAAAACTGCCGTTAAACCTCAAGAATAAGAAGAATGGTGTAGGCAGAACAAAGGCCAATAAGAACACAGGCCTGGCATCCTTTATGTTTGTTGTATCCTCCGTGCCTGTACTTTATTATATTGTGCCTCAGTGTTTTATCCTGGACCTTATTTGCTGGTACATAAGATCCACTTTTCATCAAGATCATTAGAAGACTGCCCAGCGTCTGATGTGGCCGTGTGGGGATATCGAAATTTTCTAGCTAATTTTTTTTTTTTTTTAGGGGTCGAAATTTCCTAGCTAGATTTTTTTTTTTTTTTTTTTTTTTTAGGGGTCGAAATTTCCTTTTTTTTTTTCTTTTTTTTTCTTTTCTTTTTATAGGAGTCGAAATTTCCTAGCTATATACACACCTAGAATTTTTTTTTTTTTTTTTTTTTTTTTTTACCTATCCCCCCCTATAACCCTCTCTATAACAAGCCAACTGGGGGCAAGGGGGTGACGTTATATCCAAAAATTCGTTCGTTATATCCGAGGGATCCAAACTTTTCGCATATAACAAACTGTATTCATTATATGAGGTGAAAGTTTGCTATTTCTGACCCTATCCTTGTATAATGAACTTTGTTACATTAGATGAAAGTTTGTATACCTATATACATGCAGACATTACAAATACTACATGCATACAGGGACATTCAAACAATATGTGATGAGGCACGGGAGGCAGGCAATGTAGTGAGGCACGGGAGGCAGGCTATGTAGTGAGGCACGGGAGGCAGGCAACGTAGTGAGGCACGGGAGGCAGGCAACGTAGTGAGGCACGGGAGGCAGGCAACGTAGTGAGGCCACGGGAGGCAGGCAACGTAGTGAGGCACGGGAGGCAGGCAACATAGTGAGGCACGGGAGGCAGGCAACGTAGTGAGGCACGGGAGGCAGGCAATGTAGTGAGGCACGGGAGGCAGGCAACGTAGTGAGGCACGGGAGGGCGTGAGAGGAGGTGCTTACACTCGGGCCGACAAAGCCAGACTGATCCGTGCGCCGCCGTGCACCGCCTGGTCGGCTTTGTTTTCACTGCCACTGTCCGACCGGTGTGGACATGTTCGGCCGGCCCACCACCGAACCTAACCCCTCATTTACCTAATTTATTTGGTAAATCCCCGCATATATCGGACTGGCAGAAAAAGTTCGTTAAAGCCGAAATTTGTTATATCGAGGTCCGTAAAAATGAGGGTTTACTGTATGTGGTTTAGATTTGTCTGGTTTGAAAGAGCTGAGTACAGTGCTGAGAGTAAGGCGATGGAGGTGGTTTGGGCACGTGAAGAGGAGGGAAGGTGGTGATAACTAGGGTATGAATGGTAGGAGGGAAGGTGGTGATAACTAGGGTATGAATGGTAGGAGGGAAGGTGGTGATAACTAGGGTATGAATGGTAGAGGGAAGGTGGTGATAACTAGGGTATGAATGGTAGGAGGGAAGGTGGTGATAAACTAGGGTATGAATGGTAGGAGGGAAGGGGGGTGATAACTAGGGTATGAATGGTAGGAGGGAAGGGGGTGATAACTAGGGTATGAATGGTAGGAGGGAAGGTGGTGATAACTAGGGTATGAATGGTAGGAGGGAAGGTGGTGATAACTAGGGTATGAATGGTAGGAGGGAAGGTGGTGATAACTAGGGTATGAATGGTATGTTGAAGCACACTTTAGTTCTTGTGTAATCTAATATATGACAACTAGCTAAGACATTGACTAATAAATAGTTCCCCTCCAGATTGCCCCTCACACTGCCTGCCGCCTGGAGCACCTTGAGGGAGGCAAGCCGGGCGAGGGAGAAATACTGATCAAAGGCCGTAATGTGTTCATGGGCTACCTGAAGATGCCTGACAAAACCAATGAGACGGTGAGTATTGCCTTGTAGAAGCATTATAGATTCTGTTATTATGTTAAGTAGAACATAAGAACATAAGAAATCCAAAACCAAATCATGCTTACATAAGAACATAAGGAAGCTACAAGAGGCCGTGAGACTTACACGTGGCAGTTCCTGTTACTTAACACTACCTACATCCACCTTTCATCCCCATCCATAACACTGTCCAGCCTCCTTTTCGAGGCAGGCAACATAGTGAGGCACGGGAGGCAGGCAACATAGTGAGGCACAGGAGGCAGGCAACGTAGTGAGGCACGGGAGGCAGGCAACATAGTGAGGCACGGGAGGTAGGCAACGTAGTGAGGCACGGGAGACAGGCAACATAGTGAGGCACAGGAGGCAGGCAACATAGTGAGGCACGGGAGGCAGGCAACATAGTGAGGCACAGGAGGCATGGCAACATAGTGGGCACGGGAGGTAGGCAACGTAGTGAGGCACGGGAGGTAGGCAACGTATGGAGACACGGGAGTGCAGTGCAACATAGTGAGGCACAGGAGGCAGGCAACATAGTGAGGCACAGGAGGCAGGCAACATAGTGAGGCACGGGAGGCAGGCAACGTAGTGAGGCACGGGAGGCAGGCAACATAGTGAGGCACGGGAGGTAGGCAACGTAGTGAGGCACGGGAGGCAGGCAACATAGTGAGGCACAGGAGGCAGGCAACATAGTGAGGCACGGGAGGCAGGCAACATAGTGAGGCATGGGAGGTAGGCAACGTAGTGAGGCACGGGAGACAGGCAACATAGTGAGGCACGGGAGGTAGGCACATAGTGAGGCACGGGAGGTAGGCAACATAGTGAGGCACGGGAGGTAGGCAACGTAGTGAGCACGGGAGGTAGGCAACGTAGTGAGGCACGGGAGGCAGGCAACATAGTGAGGCACAGGAGGCAGGCAACATAGTGAGGCACAGGAGGCAGGCAACATAGTGAGGCACGGGAGGCAGGCAACGTAGTGAGGCACGGGAGGCAGGCAACATAGTGAGGCACGGGAGGCAGGCAACATAGTGAGGCACGGGAGGCAGGCAACATAGTGAGGCACAGGAGCAGGCAACATAGTGAGGCACGGGAGGCAGGCAACGTAGTGAGGCACGGGAGGCAGGCAACATAGTGAGGACAGGAGGCAGGCAACATAGTGAGGCACGGAGGCAGGCAACGTAGTGAGGCACGGGAGGCAGTGCAACGTAGTGAGGCACGGGAGGCAGGCAACATAGTGAGGCACGGGAGGCAGGCAACGTAGTGAGGCACGGGAGGCAGGCAACGTAGTGAGGCACGGGAGGACGTGAGAGGTGTTTACACTCGGTAAGGGGAGGCGGTAGCGGAGTGGTTAGCGTCTCCGACTGGCGTTCTCGGTGACCCGAGTTCAATCCCCGAAGAAACCCAAAACCTTTCTGCACCGTCGAGTGGCCTAAGAACACCCACATGCCCTGCCCATCAACTCTACCTTCGACTGCGAGTGCATGGGAGGACACAGGGGGGCGGCATGAGCCTCTAATCACAGGCGTCACTATAACAATCCTGCCTGCGCCACCACGGGCGAAGACCAATCATCAGAGGCCTCAAGTGAACCTCCAGAGCCTACCATCCCATCCCTGGGTCACCACTGCCTACAGGCGCTATAGCCCTGGGTCACCACTGCCTACAGGCGCTATAGCCCTGGGTCACCACTGCCTACAGGCGCTATAGCCCTGGGTCACCACTGCCTACAGGCGCTATAGCCCTGGGTCACCACTGCCTACAGGTGCTATAGCCCTGGGTCACCACTGCCTACAGGCGCTATAGCCCTGGGTCACCACTGCCTACAGGTGCTATAGCCCTGGGTCACCACTGCCTACAGGCGCTATAGCCCTGGGTCACCACTGCCTACAGGCGCTATAGCCCTGGGTCACCACTGCCTACAGGCGCTATAGCCCTGGGTCACCACTGCCTACAGGTGCTATAGCCCTGGGTCACCACTGCCTACAGGCGCTATAGCCCTGGGTCACCACTGCCTACAGGCGCTATAGCCCTGTGTCACCACTGCCTACAGGCGCTATAGCCCTGTGTCACCACTGCCTACAGGCGCTATAGCCCTGTGTCACCACTGCCTACAGGCGCTATAGCCCTGTGTCACCACTGCCTACAGGTGCTATAGCCCTGGGTCACCACTGCCTACAGGTGCTATAGCCCTGTGTCACCACTGCCTACAGGCGCTATAGCCCTGTGTCACCACTGCCTACAGGCGCTATAGCCCTGTGTCACCACTGCCTACAGGCGCTATAGCCCTGTGTCACCACTGCCTACAGGCGCTATAGCCCTGGGTCACCACTGCCTACAGGTGCTATAGCCCTGGGTCACCACTGCCTACAGGCGCTATAGCCCTGGGTCACCACTGCCTACAGGCGCTATAGCCCTGTGTCACCACTGCCTACAGGCGCTATAGCCCTGGGTCACCACTGCCTACAGGCGCTATAGCCCTGGGTCACCACTGCCTACAGGCGCTATAGCCCTGTGTCACCACTGCCTACAGGCGCTATAGCCCTGTGTCACCACTGCCTACAGGCGCTATAGCCCTGGGTCACCACTGCCTACAGGCGCTATAGCCCTGGGTCACCACTGCCTACAGGCGCTATAGCCCTGTGTCACCACTGCCTACAGGCGCTATAGCCCTGGGTCACCACTGCCTACAGGCGCTATAGCCCTGGGTCACCACTGCCTACAGGCGCTATAGCCCTGGGTCACCACTGCCTACAGGCGCTATAGCCCTGGGTCACCACTGCCTACAGGCGCTATAGCCCTGTGTCACCACTGCCTACAGGCGCTATAGCCCTGTGTCACCACTGCCTACAGGCGCTATAGCCCTGGGTCACCACTGCCTACAGGCGCTATAGCCCTGGGTCACCACTGCCTACAGGCGCTATAGCCCTGGGTCACCACTGCCTACAGGCGCTATAGCCCTGTGTCACCACTGCCTACAGGTGCTATAGCCCTGTGTCACCACTGCCTACAGGCGCTATAGCCCTGTGTCACCACTGCCTACAGGCGCTATAGCCCTGTGTCACCACTGCCTACAGGCGCTATAGCCCTGTGTCACCACTGCCTACAGGCGCTATAGCCCTGTGTCACCACTGCCTACAGGCGCTATAGCCCTGGGTCACCACTGCCTACAGGCGCTATAGCCCTGGGTCACCACTGCCTACAGGCGCTATAGCCCTGGGTCACCACTGCCTACAGGCGCTATAGCCCTGTGTCACCACTGCCTACAGGCGCTATAGCCCTGTGTCACCACTGCCTACAGGCGCTATAGCCCTGGGTCACCACTGCCTACAGGCGCTATAGCCCTGGGTCACCACTGCCTACAGGCGCTATAGCCCTGTGTCACCACTGCCTACAGGCGCTATAGCCCTGGGTCACCACTGCCTACAGGCGCTATAGCCCTGGGTCACCACTGCCTACAGGCGCTATAGCCCTGTGTCACCACTGCCTACAGGCGCTATAGCCCTGGGTCACCACTGCCTACAGGCGCTATAGCCCTGGGTCACCACTGCCTACAGGCGCTATAGCCCTGGGTCACCACTGCCTACAGGCGCTATAGCCCTGGGTCACCACTGCCTACAGGCGCTATAGCCCTGGGTCACCACTGCCTACAGGCGCTATAGCCCTGTGTCACCACTGCCTACAGGTGCTATAGCCCTGTGTCACCACTGCCTACAGGCGCTATAGCCCTGGGTCACCACTGCCTACAGGCGCTATAGCCCTGGGTCACCACTGCCTACAGGCACTATAGCCCTGGGTCACCACTGCCTACAGGCGCTATAGCCCTGGGTCACCACTGCCTACAGGCGCTATAGCCCTGGGTCACCACTGCCTACAGGCGCTATAGCCCTGGGTCACCACTGCCTACAGGTGCTATAGCCCTGGGTCACCACTGCCTACAGGTGCTATAGCCCTGGGTCACCACTGCCTACAGGCGCTATAGCCCTGGGTCACCACTGCCTACAGGCGCTATAGCCCTGTGTCACCACTGCCTACAGGCACTATAGCCCTGGGTCACCACTGCCTACAGGCGCTATAGCCCTGGGTCACCACTGCCTACAGGTGCTATAGCCCTGGGTCACCACTGCCTACAGGCGCTATAGCCCTGGGTCACCACTGCCTACAGGCGCTATAGCCCTGGGTCACCACTGCCTACAGGCGCTATAGGCACATATGTGAAAAAAAACAAAAAAAACAACAACTCAGGACTTCAAAGCCAGACTCGGGTGATGGCACGCTGCACCGCCACGGTTGGGTTTGTTTACACTCCCGACGTCTGACCTGCGTGCACATGTTCGGCCAGCCAACATGACAATTTAATTATACTATCGCATACAAGGTAAAAAATATAAATGGGTGATGAGCAGTGGTGAATGAAGATAGTGACTGGTGAGTGTTCTGCTGGGAAAATGACTGTATATCAGACAACAGTTTTGGTGGTCAAGTTTTTATTTTTTTATTTGATTTTGTTCCAAAATCATGGTGCGTCTTCCAAGATGCAGCGTCTTATAAGCCCTAAAATACTGTACATCCATCCTGTAATACGGCGACCAAAACTGCACCGCATAGTCTAGGTGAGGGCTGACTAGAGCCAAATAAAGCTTTAGAATAACCTCAGCACTTATACTTTTAACACTCCTGGTAATGAATCTTAACACCCTATTACAGTTTGCGTGGATAATCAGTGCTCGCCTCCGAAAAGTGAATGTTTACACGTATGAGGCACCATGTGTATAACAAAATAATGTAGAATATCAACACTTACAATTGTAGTTAGTATTTCGTTGCGTGATGACCCTTTGAAGGCGACATGGTACACTGGCAGCAAGATTTTGAAGGAACTCAGGCTTAAATTCTTCCCAACACTTTCGGAGCTCCATTTCAAGCTTGGGGGGTGTAGAGGTGTCACGTGAGCGGAGTTTGCCTTTAATGATGGCCCAAAGATTTTCTATGGGTGATATATCGGGAGAATTACCTGGCCAGTCATCTATTCTCCCAATCTTGCAGTCATGAAGCCACTGTATCACATCTCAAGCTGTGTGGCAGGATGCTCCATCCTGTTGGAAAATCTGTGCCTGTGTCTTTTCAAAGCAGGCCTCCAGGTGGTCATTTAAAAGATCAAAATACACCACTTTGTTAACAGTTGTGTTCTTTGGGAAAATAACTAAGTTCCCAATACCATGAAAAGTAAAGCAACCCCACACCATTAAACTGGGAGGGTGTTTTGTGGTCTTTGGTGTGTAGCGAGGCTCGGTGGGGTCTGAGCCGGGGCCACGGTACACTTTTGCTGGTCCTCCTCCACTCACACAAAATGTGCTTTCGTCACTCCACAGCACAGCCCGCCACTTGTCGAGAGGCCAATCTCTGTATTTCTTTGCAAAGTGAAGCCTTTTCTTCCTCTGGCGGTCATTTATCAGTGGCTTATTCCGCGCCCGGTAACACCCGTAGCCAAGGTCACGTTGCATAGTTTCCCGTACAGTACGAAGTGACACATTACCAAGAAGAGTATGATTTTCCCCCTTCAGTTCTCTGGCTGCAAGGCTAGGATTGGCATCAAGCTGTTGCCTTAACACACTCCTGGTTCTGTTACACGTTTTTGTTTTGTTTCCCAGGTTGTTTTTTTTGGAGCGGGAGATTCACCTCTCCGCCAGCCTTAAATCGGCGGATCAAATTTTGCACTGTTCTAAGCTTTAGTCCTTTAAGCTTGCAAATTTCCTTATTATTGATCCCAGCCTTGTAAAGATCAAGGATTGCTGGAATCGTTGTGCCATCCGTATGTTTTCCACCCATTATGTAATCCAGCAAAAACAGGCAAAAACACGGGATGTAGGGGAACGCTGCAGGCTATAAGTTCAAAATCATGCAAACTGTCAACCGCCTATGGAGGGAGGGGAGGGAGGGAAACCCTGCCTCCCACACACCGGTGAGTGTGCAAGATGATGGACGTCGCTGTCAGACATACGATTCAGGCCTTCTGCATTTTTTTATAGCTTGGGAAGCAACTTTAAATCTGCGCGGTTAATCTCGATGAACGTATTCTGGCGTAAAGATCATCCGCGCAAGCCTGTAGCTCTATTAGCTTGCTAGCCATGTGAACTTTTCCTACAACCTTGACCTTTGTTATTTGCCTCCCAGATTGATGATGACGGGTGATTTCTTCTGTTATTTGCCTCCCAGATTGACGATGACGGGTGATTTCTTCTGTTATTTGCCTCCCAGATTGACGATGACGGGTGATTTCTTCTGTTATTTGCCTCCCAGATTGACGATGACGGGTGATTTCTTCTGTTATTTGCCTCCCAGATTGACGATGACGGGTGATTTCTTCTGTTATTTGCCTCCCAGATTGACGATGACGGGTGATTTCTTCTGTTATTTGCCTCCCAGATTGACGATGACGGGTGATTTCTTCTGTTATTTGCCTCCCAGATTGACGATGACGGGTGATTTCTTCTGTTATTTGCCTCCCAGATTGATGATGACGGGTGATTTCTTCTGTTATTTGCCTCCCAGATTGATGATGACGGGTGATTTCTCCTGTTATTTGCCTCCCAGATTGATGATGACGGGTGATTTCTTCTGTTATTTGCCTCCCAGATTGACGATGACGGGTGATTTCTTCTGTTATTTGCCTCCCAGATTGACGATGACGGGTGATTTCTTCTGTTATTTGCCTCCCAGATTGACGATGACGGGTGATTTCTTCTGTTATTTGCCTCCTAGATTGACGATGACGGGTGATTTCTTCTGTTATTTGCCTCCCAGATTGACGATGACGGGTGATTTCTTCTGTTATTTGCCTCCCAGATTG